>JARHVA010002689.1:77500-362500 GCA_037957365.1 Torreya grandis
TATTTCACTTTATTTTTCATTTGTTTTTGCTTGTTTTATAATTGTGTTCTAAAAATTTTCAAACTACGTAATGACTATCATGAAGGGATATATAGTTTCTATTTATAAAAACTATGTCATAAGGGGTTTAACCCAATAATCATATCCATATCATAACTCTAAACACATAGTTTAGTTTCCATGTGTCTCACGGTATATTTAAAACTTCTAAATTCCATTGTTTATACCAATAACAAGCCTCTTTTATTTATTTGATTTGTGGTGCACATGATAGGAGCACATCACCCAGGGAAGTTACACTCACCATACCCTCAAAACCCAAGATATTGGGATACTTGTATGTTTTTACTTCTATATTTAGTGCTCTAAAACATTGGGCTGACACTAATCAATGAATGATCAAGTATATTCAAGAGCCTAAAAATCATTTAAAACCTTGCCTAGATCACCCTCATACATTGATTTTTTCTTATATTATATTCTTAGTGATTAAAATCATATTGTACTTATATTGTAACACTACTTGATTCATATTTTATGCCTCTAAGGCATAATGATAGATTAAGTGGTATTTGCATTTCACATATGTTACTTCCTTTAGTGTCTTCTGTAATGGAAAATAATGATGTTTTTTATGTAACTAATCATTCTAATATATAAATTCCTTGGGATCATATGGATGAGGTAAAAATTCAAACTATTAATGAAAGTAACAAAGAGAAATATAATGAACATAATGAAAATGAAATTTTCATTAATCTAAATAAACTTAATGGAGTAGATCAAGATCAAGTGAAAGAACTATCTAAATTTCATCAAAGTCTCAAATATAACCCCCATAATGTGAATAAGATCATTAGTCTCCTTATATCTATATTAAACTAAGCGTCAAGCCAAGTTAGCTAGATATATACCATAATGATTTCCTTTTTGGGGTGTCAAATCCCCTACTTCCAATGTTACTACTTATACTATTACATCTATTCTAATTACTACATCTAGAACACCATATATTTCTTTGGGGACATAAATTGGTCTCCAAAATTTATATGTGCCTATTCCTAGTCTTTCTCTCACACTCCTCCAATTACCTCTTCAAATGATACTATAGAGAATACTATTATTGCATCACAATCTAAGTTGGACCACGTTGACCAATCCATTTCTAATGATATCCCTTCAAAAAGGAACCTACTCTGATACCAATTGTTAAGCACAAGATATACTGAGAGGGGGGGTGAATCAATATATCATATATCTTATAAAACCTTCCCTTAATCAAATTCCACTTAATAAACATTCAAGATATGCAATAAAATTGAAACAACAAACACCACACAAGATAGAGAGAGACACCAGATATAACGTGGAAACCCAATGTGGGAAAAACCACAGAGAATAATCTCAAGTATATGAATGAGCACCAACCCAAACAATATTCACAAGCACCAACTTGTAGGAGCACCAACCCCTTTGCTGAGCACCAACCTAGCAACTATTCATGAGCACCAACCCATAGGAGCACCAACCCCTTTGCTGAGCACCAACCCAAAAACTATTCATGAACACCAACCCATAGGAGCACCAACCCCTTTGCCAAACACCAACCCATAGGAGCACCAACCCCTTTGTGTATACCACATAACTATCTCTCAATGTTGCTATCTCAAAAAATGATAGTTCATTACAACATCTCTTTCCTTTCTCTCACATTTGCTCTTCTAAGATAGATATAATAAATACAAATCATATTCATCTCTCACAAATGCTCTTCTAAGCTAGATAATACAATATCAAATCAAACTCTTTCACACACATTACAAATGGCTTCTCAAGCCTTTATTTATAGCTTTCAAAGTGACCTTTGGCCTTCCCCCTTTGTGACCCTTCAATCCTCATGGAAAATGGTGCCAAACTTGTATGACCCTTCATATACTTGCCTTTGAAAAGTCATGTGGTGACCCTTCATGAGCAAAAATGTCCTTCCCTCTTTTGTCCTTATCTTGGTGACTTTTCATATTCCTCAAAGTGTCCCTTCATGATAAATTGTGCCCTTCCTCTTTTATCTTCACTTGGTGACTCTTGGAATTCCCCAAGATGACTCTTCATGGGAAAATGCATCCCATCCTTCTTTTATCTTTACCCTGTGGCTCTTTGACTTCTCTATGGGCCCTTCTTTTGTCTCATATGTAACCAAAAATATATTCATTAATATTAAATAAATATTAACTCACATTAGCCAAGATATATCTATTACAAATATCATTAAATGCAATAGGGCCTTTATCGCCAAAAATGCTAGACCTTTGACATCAATGACAATATTTCCAACACCCACATTGAGCAATCCATTTCTAATGATATCCCTTGCATGGAGTCATGTTCTTTGTTACATAAACCTTTGGAAATCAAAATCACAACTTATCCCTTACTAGTTGGATTTGAGGATCTTAATATCCCTCTTTATTAAGGAAAAGGTGACCCTAAATAACATTCACATGCCTTCAGGTAATTAATCTTTATTATGAAAATAGTGATAAATTATTTTCAAATCTTTTTCTAATAAGTCTCAAATAATTTTATCTTACATGGTTCTATGATCTTTATCTTCAATAAGTAAAGATGTTCACTCGTTTGGAAAATTAATTTTTGACATGCTTTTTAATCAACATTGTGGAAAATCTACCATATTCTCCAATTACAAAGCTCAAATAAGGGTTTAATGAAAAAAATCAATGGATATATGCTAAGGGACAATATTATTCTTTCCAAAAATAAAACACAAGTGGATGATAAAAAAGTTCATGATATGTTTATATAAATATTGATTTCATTTATTTAAGATTTTATTATGTTTGATAAGTCCAAATCTTTTGTTGAACTATGCCATGTAGTTAAAGTATATGAAGTCAAGTTGTTTACTTTGAATAATCTCAAGTATGTTTGAAATTATCCTTTTAATTCAAATGTTAGGTTTAAAATCAAGTCAAATTATAAGAGTTAACCAGTTGAACGTAAGAAGGAATAGAAAGTTACAATTAATGCTATATCACACCCACCTCAACAACTTAAATCAAAAGCTCTACTAAGGATATTTTTTTCAAAGTTGCCATCACCTAATTTTTTTTACAAAGGTTCCTAGAATGCAATGTAATCACTCTTCCTCACTAATGGAGATAGATATGTTTATATTTTAAGTATAATTTTATAATTCCAATATATATGGTGACTATATAAATGTATTGAGCATTCTAAAAATTGATGTTTCAAACTTAAGCCTAAGATTCAAGATCTTGTGGATGAAAATATCATATATACTGGTACACCTATTGAAGAATCTAAGCCATAAAAAATGATGATGAAAATCTCAAAATGTATAAGTATCATTTTGTTTAACCTTAAATAATTTGACATGAGGATATCTAGGGTCAATAATATAAAAATGATTAAGCACAAGGGTGATAAATAGATCTACAACAAGCTAATTAATTTGAAAACTTAGATAAATAATATTCTAAATTTAAATATTGAGATATGCCAAAAATATAAATTATAACTATTGATTAGCTATTTTAATAAATTAAAAATAAGAGTAATTAGTTGGTTTACTTTGTGCATGCAAAACTAGGCTAAAATAGGTTGGAGTGGACTAAATTAAGATCATGGAAAAATCATCGAATTTTGACTTTTTTAGTCTATGGCTTCATATGCTTGCATTAGACCTAGATAGTTGCATTGATACTGGAGTTTGAACTAGATTCATGTATACTATACAAAATAATGATTGGATATGGATGTGACTAACTATATCCTTCTAGATTTTTTATCTCTTTTATTATGATGTATATGGATCATGCACATAGGCTTTCACTCTTAGTCAAATGATAAAACTATATCATCCTCAATCTTGGAGAAACTTGGTAAAAATGGGTTAGTGGTACCATAGTTATAATCTTCCCCAATGAACCCTCTATAAATAGGTGATTCTTACATAGCCAATAATTTGAAGAGTGCCTCAAACTTATGTAGTTTTACGTTATGTGTTAGATTATGTGCATAAAGATGCAATATGCGATAATCAAGTACATATAGTGACCTAGCTTGTAACTTGTAAAATATGTATCATGTGTTTCTCCTTCATTACTTCATACATGTGGGAATATTAATTTTATGAATTATAGGGAAATAAGAATGAATAAGGTAGGTTTTCTCAATTGAATGCTTTACTGAGTGATTTTCTATAAGTTTCCTTATGATTTTCCATTATTTAATAGGTTAGGAATGAATGAGGGTTGGTCTTATATATACCAATCCATTTTAAAGATATATCTCACTAAATAACTTAGGCTAAACTATAGGATACATTTCATTTATACATTAGATGGATTTTGGGCACTAAACATGTTAGGTTGTGGAGCTAAAAGCTTCACTAATGCAAACAAAGGAGGAGGTTTCAGGAAGGTTGTTGAGTGTTACAGACACCGGCATCGGTCAGGCCAACTGACCTCAGCATGATCAGACAAGAAGGCAACCAACGTCGGTCAGAAGTCAGCCGGCGTTGACACCCCCAGGCAGACAGGGACTGATGTCAGTCACTTGTGTGGTTTAGATTGAGTATTATGGGTAGTTAGCTAACAAACTGAGTGTTTGCATGTCAAGAGCCAAATTTAGACTCAAAGTTGCAAATCTAATTATTGTAATTAGATGTATAATTATTGTTTGAATGAGATCTATATAATAGACTCATGGATTGTATTGTAAGTTGTTCTAGTTTGAGTTGAGCAAAGTTTGCTTCTTCTGTGTGTGAGGTGAGCAAGGGTGTTCCTCCTAGTTCCATAGAAGTACCAAGGTGGGTGATGGTTTTGGAGAATCAACAAGATTCTTTAGAGGTGTATGATCTTAGTCAACGGGTGTGCATGGCTTCTTTAGGAGATCTACATGGTAAGTAAGATCATTGATCTACAGGTGTATGTGTGTGCAAGGTCAAGGTTCACAAGTGTGTAGAACCAGAATGATTTGCAGGTGTACAAGATCAGATAGGATAACAACACAACAAGGAGTAGAATCAGGTGGGATCTACTTGGACTACAGGTGTGTACTCAGAGCAAAGAGGAAGGCAAGGTAGTTCTTTCCATAAGTAAGATCAGATTGGGTTGTAGGTTGTTGCAGTTCAGGGGAGATCTACTTGAAGTATGGTTGTGTACTTGTGGAGTGCATGGAGCACTTGTGGTGTGCGTAGAGCACTAGAGAACTGGCAGTAGTGGATACTGGCTAGTTGGAGGTGAACACCAACTCTGTGTTTGAGTTGTGTGTTGGGACCTAAGAGAGAGAGCTTTGAGGGAAGATTTACTGTTTATGCCCTAGAGGTGTGGGAGCCCTAGAGGTGTGTAAGGAAGAAGAACTGTGGTAGCCTTCCTTGTTGTATTTCCTTCTGAAAGAGTTTTAATACAAGTTGTGTATTGTCTCTCATATTTTGTGTTATTTTTGAATTCTAGTTACTTGTTGATTCTGGTTAATTTCACATATTAAGTTGCTTGGTAATCAATTGTGTGCTTCCATTATTTTCCCAACAAAACACTTAGTTGGAAAAGGGACACCTATGTTGACATAGGTGTTTAGATGGAACAAAAGTTTCTAGGAAGATAGAAAATAGGTACAAATCCAAAACAAGTAGAGAAGGATAATGATCATGTTTAAATCACTTTGCATAGTATAGAAGGCCTAGTCATTAGAATAACATATGTTGAAGTAAGAGATAAGTAATTTGACACAAAGAGATATTGAAAATGAGCTTTTCGGAATTGAGAAAGTCTTATAATTGAAGGTTATAGACATGATAGGCATTTAAATTTTTTAAAAGATTAAGGTGGTAAATAGTTTAGATTTTGTGTATAAATCACCACCTCTTTAATATAGTAATGAAATTTCTAGTTTAAAGGAAAATAAATGTGTATTTGGGTGTGTATAACACACATTGTCTTTATTTGACCCCAAATTGAGTTATTTGATGGTGATTAAATTGAAACCAGGAGCATGTTTTAGTATATAATTAGTGTATACAATATGAAATTGAAAATCATTTGAATGTTTGAAAGTAAAGAGAGCAAGGTTAGGAGTGCACATGTGTGTTGATGCAACCATCTTGCCTTTTGGAAAATTTATTTGAAGAGATGCTTCATTACAAATCCTTGGAGTTGATTTTATGAAAATTTAAAAACTTGAAAGTACACACACACATATTGGATGAAAACATTCACCCAACCCTAGTGAAAAGGTGAGTTTCCACATGACCATTGAGCTTATTTCAATTGTACAACCTAATTATACTTATAACCTAGTGAATGTGAGTTATCCAATCAAATCACACCATATATTTGGTGAGTTTGGATGATTTAAGAAATCCATCCTATAAATTTGGTGAAGTTAAATTATTTAATCAAGTCTAGATTATAAACTTTTTAATGTTGAGAGATTTAATCACCTCAACCTCTTAAAAGGTGAACCAACTCCTATAGTAGATTGACTTGCTAAAATTATGTAAAAGCCCATCCTAGGTATGATAACAGTCCATAGTAGTATTTTAAATCTATAAATTTATTTGATTTTGCAATTTTTGGTTCCATTTACATGACATATGCATGTCATATATACATACCAATGTATATAATGTTGCCATAAATATGTATCTAAATCATATAATGCTGAAATTTATCCAATTTTGATTTTTTTTCAAGTGTGGAGGACATGTTACTGTGACATACCCTCACTTAATCTAGATAATCTAAGAACTGGTGTAAATGTAGAGAACGTATTTCCACAACATGGCCCTACTATAATTTAAAACTATGAAAATATAGAATCCATACCTTTATGACATGCCCCCATTGATATGAACCTTGATTTGAGGTGAGGGTAGTATAAATTGGTATTTACCTTACCTAAAAAGGATAAGATAACTAAATAATCTATGTATGGACCATGTAACATATAAGATTAACATGTCTAGGTAGATATAACAATGAGGTACATAGTATGTGATCACATAAAGTCCTTACATACATGATGTAGATCATGGAAACATCTATTGATTAATAGTAAAATCTCAAAAAGTAATCAATTACACACACAAAATCACTCAAAATAAAAACAAATGGAAATGGTCTAGGGAGACCTCATTCAAGGGGCATGTTTAAATTACATAGACATGACTTAGTCAAATTTACATAAATCATAGAATGACATTTTAAAATGTCTATATAAAACACATTATGACATGTTTAAATGTCACAATAGGAAGATGAAGGCATAGGGGATACAAGTAATATAACACATTTAAATTCTTAAACATGCAATACAAGAGAAATCAAGGCAACAAACTTAAGGAAGTGTAAAAAAGACAAGCATGTAATCCTAAAAAACCAACATATCATGCAAGTTTCTTAATATATATCTTAATAAAAAATGTTATGTACATAGTATATCAAGTACATTGTAAAAGATACAAGCTTGGACAAAGGCATGTGTAAGTACATAAGCTCAAACATGATAATGGAAAGAGATCATATATTAGTATAATATATGTTTATAATAATCAAAAAGTCATATTCCCCAACATACTGATGATGAAGGTAAAGGGAATTCCCAATATATATATGTACATATATCATGTGCCTAGGTATTCCTATACCACACTCAAACTATGTGTGAAACATGTGTACATAAAAATAAATTATATGCTATCTATTAACATGGAGAAAACAACATATATGTCAAGGGACTAATATAGGTTTAAGTGATACTAAAACCCCTACACCATGTGCATCATATTCATATGTTGAATAATAAGTATCAGTATGCTCATACCAATCTTATATTGCATTAGTATCATACCAATATTCTATGTTAGTAGTATATGAAAGATGAAACTTATTAGGTTATTATTCAACTTGTGATATACCATTTTGAGCATCCGTGTATGAAAAACTCGCTGCACTATAGATTCAAGTATCCTTTTAAAATTTTACTTTTATTAATTATGTTAATCACTATTAGGAACATGCATATGATTATGCAATAAATAAGAGTAATATATTTTTGCTTGAACACTAGGAAAGAATGTTATTTGTGATTTGAATTCTTGATATTTTTGTAGTATATCTTGCTCTAGCTTGGCCTTTTTTATTTGTTCTTTATCCAATTATGCCTTTTGAATTTTTTTAATAGTTTTTTCATTTTAAATTATTTTTTTTATGAATTATCCTTTAGAACCCATAATTGTTGTTTATGCATTTGTGTTTTAGGAGAGGTACTCATAATGTTAGTGGCTTGATTGATTGATGTGTTAATGATATGATCACCACTATCATTTATCTTTTGTATTTTTTTATTCAATATAAAACAATAATTAAAGTATGATGCCCATGCATTTTATGAAATGCACAATAATATTTTGATATCCTTATAAGATGTAGAGTAGGCAATTGGATCACTTTGTTTTGAAGCATTTTTCTTGGGGTTTCACTTGGACTCTTAGTCACTTTTTGAATCACTTGTTTTATGTGTATTATGTTTTAGCTTTTCATTCGGATAAGAAACCTATAAGGTAGAATATTTCAAGATGAAGATGAAAACACATGATTAACACTAGCATGTTTTGTATTTTACGTGTATGGAATATAGTTTTGAAACTCTTTTATTAACTTAGTCATACTAGTGATTTTTCTAGGGGTTCAAAAGCACATAGTCTAGGTGCTTCAGATTGAATATGTATACATGTACCATCTAGGTATTTAGGAAGGGTTTTCTTATACCCTATTTTGGCATTATATGATGGGCCACTGTACCACTTGAAGGGGTGATAACATGGACTTAGTTAGATGGTTGGTATCTATCACCCTCCTTAGGGTTATGCAGAGGAAGAAGTTATTTTTTATCCATATTAAAAAAAAATTAGGTTAATAAATTATGATTTTTTAAATAAAGTGTAATAATTGAGAGATTAAAAAAATAAAAAAAATCCTAGAACACACTAGGAGTTGCATGGAAAGACACAAATGTTGGGTTCACCAAATGACTAACCCTAAATTATTTGATATGGGGAATATAGGGTTAATAATATATAAATGATTATGTACAAGGGTGATAAACAAATATAGTATTCCAATTAATTTAAAAACATAGATAAAAAATATTTTGAATTTAAATACTGAGATATGCCAAAAAAAGAAAGTATAAATATTGATTTATTATTTTAATAAATTGAAAACATGAGTACTTAATTTATTGTGTTCATGAAAATCTAGATTGAAATAAGATAGAATTGGGTTGGATTAGGATCCTAGAACTATCACAAGTATCTATAATTTTGCATTTCATGACCTCAGATGCTTGTCTCAGATCTATACAGATGCATTAGTGTTGGTGTATGAATTAGATACTAATGTCCTATATGGAATACTAAATGGATCTAGATGTAACCATCTAGAGCCTTTTGGGTTTTCTATCTCTTTTATTTTGATGTATATATCATGCACATAGGCTATTGTAAGCACTTCATTTTAATCATTTCCATATCTAAATTTCAATAAAGAGTGAATTTTTTAATTCACATGAAAATTTATCTTGAAATCATCACTGGACCTAGCTTACCCAAACAATTACCATTTTAACCCATAATTCATAATGATACATCTTTGATTGGGTAAATAGATTGTATTACATCATTAATCTTACCAAGTGAATCCTAAATTAATTCAACCCTTTGGGAGTGTCTTCAAATATAATTAAGTGAATACTTGATTGATAAATAAAAATATTGTAAAAATCTACTATTCTTCCAATTATTGATTAATCCTACTTAATCACGTCTAATTATTCCTCTAATTAGAAAATCCATGGATTTTGAATTATCCTATTTTATGAATTTCAAAATTAAAATATTTTCTCATATAGGTGATGTCACTCAAGAGATTAAATGGGAAAGAGGAGTGCAAAAATGCTCCTACACCCCTCTTACATACTCTTCCTCTTACACCTCTCTTACACACTCCAAGAGGACCAATAACTTCACTTTTATTTCAACATGCTTTCCATACTCCAAAAGGCCTTAAATGGCATATCTTAAAAACTCAATATGTGTGATCATGATTTTGAGGGCTCATCCTCCACCATTGATCTTGATCTCAAATCAATCATTCATAAACAACCAAAATATCTATAAATAAAATGGAATCTGGCCATCATAGACAAGTTTCTTCATGAAAAATTACTCTATTGAAATATAAAAAGAGATTAAACCAAATATCATACCAAATACAAGCCAACAAAATAATCAAGTGTAGACAAGGAGAGGTGCTTCCCACATTTAGAATCAAACATTGGCAAAAACTCCATAGTATACAAGCTAAGCTCAACCTCTTAAGACTGGTTCTCAATTAAATATTCTAAGGAGATATAAATGTTTATTTTTGTCTTTTAATTTGAATTTATTGCTTGTTTTCCACATAGATAAACATAGGGACTAGGTTTGAGATGTTATTGTTTTACTGAATTTGGGAAACTATGTGGGTTAATTTCCTAAATAGTAAAGGGCTCTAGATTAAGGGGAAAATTAGTAAATAAATGTGCCTTAATTATCCTACTAATTTATTAAATTTGTAAGTGCTTAATTGATTTCTAAAAATAGAAAAAATGGGATATAAAGTATAACTTATCTAAGTTAAGGTTGAGATAGAGGAGACAAAGGCTATAAATTGTTGATCTGGTTAGGTAGACTATCAGAAATAAGATCTAGAAGTTTGTTCTCTACCTAGACATAAGCATCAAAAATGGGACACATAAAGGTCTAGTTCTATAGTCAAAGGTTTAGCATTTTAGTTCTTAGTGTCTAATATTTTTGATATTTTTGGGTCCTATTCATCTACTCTGGGAGATCTTGTACCAAAAATATTGAAGGATTTTGTGCTTGATATCTTAGTTATTTGTGAAGCTCTGTGTGTAATTGATTTTATCTTCAAGGACCCTAGTTCCTCTTCATGCTTGATAGGTTATCTCCAATCCAACTAGAAAAAAGTGTTAGTGTGTAATATAAAATGAACATATGATCACACCCTGTGTGTGGGCATGCTGCCTACATACTAATACTCTGAAGAAAGATCAAGGCCAATGTAGTTCTCCTAGTTTAAACATTCATTATGCAATATTATGTATGAAATGTAAGTGTGTGTTAATTTGGGAAATCTTGATATGACTTGTGACTCATGTAGGAGATTAGATAGGGTGGAAAAAATAGTGATAGGATATATAGAGAGAATAGGAAGATTTTCTTGAATGTGCTTTAGTATATTTCTAGCTTGTGCCTTTTGAATAATTGTCAACCCTTATAAATGACCTTTGAATGGGATTTTATAGGTAAACTAGTGATTTTGGGTTAGATGAACTCACATTAGGTTGACAAGGGAAAATATAAGTATTTGGGAAAATCTAACCATTTGAGGCTATTGTGGACTTGGACAATAGCACTAGAAAGTAGACACCTTAGGTCTCAGTGTTGTAGTCCAAATTATGGCACTATTATCTAGGGGTAAGGGGACCTTATGGGGTATATCTATGCCTAAGAGAGGAGTCTAGGAAAATAGGGTATAAATCTATAAGGCTTCAGATGTCTAGGAAATAGTGAAAACATGCCTAAGTGGGCTGTGTAAGCAAGTAGGAGAGACCTATGGTTTAGGTGTCACAAGTCATGTTGAAGTTATATAAATTGTATTTTTTAATGACTATATTTCCACCCATTTATTATAACTATATAGAAAATAAAAATAGTAGGATAAAGGAGAAAAAGAGAAGTGTACCTGAACTTACATGTGTGGTTAAGCCCAAGAAGTTATGTGATGTTAGGTTGTGTGTAGTGAAAACACATTGTACTTTGTAAGTATATTATGTTGATGGGTTGTGCTAAGTGATTCTAAAAATATTTTGAACTAAGAGTTATATCGATGAATGAGATGAGTGCTCAATCCCCTAAAAGTTGGCTTAAGGATGAAAAGGTAGGCCCTTTGGCTCTATCATCACCAGCTATGTGAAGTTAATGAATCATGCATGTGCTAATTGATGTCTAGACCATATGTCCAATCCCTCTAAATAGGTGGCTTAAGAATACAAAGGATATCTAATCCTTTGGATCCATCATTACCCCATGATGTGAAGTTGAATTAGAAAATACTAGTATAGATGAATGTCATATGAGATGGCTCATGGAGCCCCTAAATGTCCTATGATCTAAAAATGTTGACGTGGATAGCTAAATGTAAACCAAAAACTAGGCCACTTTTGGCCATTTAAAAATATGGAGATTTGACTTGTATAAAATCCCTCCTAAAACTAAAATCAAGGCTTAGGAAGCCACTCAATAATTTGCGTACATGGGAATCAAAATTGTATGAAATTTTACTTGAATTTGATGCCAACCACTTCCAGATGGAGTAAGGCATGCAACTAATATGAATGTGTAAGAAAATGTAATAAACTTAGAAATAGAGAAGGCCCATGTGTTGTGCACATTGCCTCCAATCACTGGTGTTTGAAACATAGATTATGAAATAAAATTTGTATCAACTTCCATGTCTAAACTACAAATGGAAACCCTCATGATGCCCCTATATCTAGATTATTTGAGTGAAATAAGTCTTGAAAACTGTTGATTTCTAGACTGAATTATACTAGAAAAACTATGATTAAACTCACCTCTCTACTTGATTCTAGAAAAATTGAATTTTCTACTATTTAGATAAAAACATCAAAAACTAGACACTTTAGGGTCTAGTTCTATTGTCCCATTTTTTATGTTGTTGTCCAAATCTAAGACTAATGACTGATCTATATTCTCTACTATCTATTTGGTCTAGTTTGCCTATACTATGTTTTGGATTGTACTATTTTGAAACTACCTTTTTGACCATTAGGAGCTCTTATCTCTGTGACAAAACCCCTATTTGTTACCCCCTCTTCTGAAGGTAGGAATGAATACCCTACAATGATCTCCCTCAGAAGAAGAATCCCTGTAAGTGTGTCAAGCTACAAAAACATTTGATATAACATTGATATAGATTATCTCAAGATATAGCAAAGTTTGTAGAGAGAGATTGTTAGATCCATAGGGGTATGCCTATATAGATATAAAAATGTATTATCTTGTGCATAAGAGTAAATTGGAATTTAAAATGTTATTTGTTAGTTATTAGTGTTATGGAGGGATTCAATATGATGTCCATCATGGAATCCAAGAAGCAAGGTATTGTAATCATGGCATTATACACATAGATAAGCAATCAAGCAACAAGCATAAAAATCAAGAAGTAAGAAACATGCAAGGGTGGCTAAAGGGCCAAATAAGCACACAAGGCATGTTCAAATTCCACATACAAACATAATGGGAACAAGAAAAGATTAACACAAGGGCCACAAGCACATGAAAGGCACACACAAAATATATTGTCAAGTGTCCAAATGTACGCACATATAGATAGGAACAAAGGACATTGGAAAATGTCCTAAAATGCAAGCAAAAAACAAACAAGAATTAAAAAAATGAAAACACATATAGATAATTAAAGTAAAGAGTGGAATCATGAAAAGTATTGGAAATATAGACATTCATCTAACTTGGAAAGCAAGAAGTAAGAGTATACAAGATATGTAATACAAGACTAATACATATGTAATGAAATACAAAAGTGTGATATATGCTAATGGATCTCAATGTGATATCTATATAAGTAAGTAAGGAATGTACTACAACAAGATGTCTAGAGTTTATAGTGTAAGAATGACATAATGTAGGTGGTGTATTCATGTAGATTATGCCCCTAGTGGGTATATGTATCGATATGTAGCTATAATGTATAAGTAGGATGCCCCATCGATGGGTGGAGTAAAGAAATAAAGGATATGGATGTCTTGCACACACTCAAAGAAGATCAAGTGAAGCCTAGAAATATAGATGAATTGACAAACAATATCATATAATAGTGTAATGTAAGTTTAGCATAATAGTAGTAATGTAAAGCATGGATGATGCATACAATCAAAATTTGTTTTTGGTGTTTTTGATATTTTTGTATTATTTTAGTATTTTGAAGATATTTGAAGTTGTAGAATCAATCAGGAGAGATTATATACAAGAAATTGAAAAGGAGCTATGTAAAATCGAGCAAATGGAATTTATGTACAAGTAATATTGTGAATAAATGATATTAATCAATGAGTATCATCGGAGACTCCCTATCATGTTATCTTGTATTAAGAAGGATCATGCATGATCGTGAAGTATGATGGAAATGTTGAGATTATGGATATGAAAGCTATATATGTTATAAATTCTCTAAAATATTTATATTGGAAACAAATGGTGGGGTCCCTCTATAACTTTGAGAAGTAAATACAACTATAGGTATCTTAGGGACCCATCTAGTGGTAGGAGAAACTCTCTGAACATGAGCTCTATGTGTAGATGCATGAGATCTCAATGAAACTAATCTAGGTGTGAATACTGGAACTAGAAGCTATCTAGAATCTTAAATTTGTGTAGGTGTATGAACTCTCTATGATAGAAATTAAGGTGTAAACTATGGTTGAATCTATACTGGAGGAAGATTTGTAATAGGTGAAGGAGCTGAAACTAGATCAGAAGGGGTGTTAACCTAGGTGACAAAGTTATAACCATGGGTGTAATCAAACTACCTATCTTCATAAACTTGGGTGATAATGTGTACCACATAATCTAATATAGGCATAGAGATGGTATTAGGAGTGAGATAAAATCTAGATGTACCAAGTTCAATGGGAGGAGGGACATATAACTAATAGTGTTTACTTATGCCTAGTAGTGACAGGGAGATACTTAAAAGTAACCAAGGAGTTAGATACATCTAATTAGAAACCATGTATATCAATATTATTATAAATAAAATTACACATGAGAGATAACATACAAGGGATAGAGAATATGGAATGTGCATTGATGCATAAATTTTTTTGACTTGAATCATGACATTTCTAATGTGTTTAACATGATAAACTTGAAAAAAATTCATCACGAAAGATAGAAAGTAATGGGTTGAGAGCATGGATTTTTGCATAAAGGCATATAAACTTTTGATATGTGACATGAGATTTCATATACCTTTACCATGATAAACTTGAACAATTTTTTATATGAGGAATAGAGAGCAAAGGATAAAGAACATGAATTTTTGCATAAAGGCATATAAAAATTTGATATGCAACATTGAATTTCAAATGCATTTAGATAAATGTAGTTGGTAATTGTTCCATATGAGCAAAAAATAATATGCAAAATGAATTTTGGAATCTTGTGCATTTTTGGCAATGAATTTTGAAATATCATCCCTTCGTATGAAAATTAAGCATAAAATGCATAGAATGAAACTTTGTACTAGGGTATGATAGACTTCATCAGTCATGTACATGATAGGAACAATAATGGCCTCCTTATTATTTATCATAAATTTAGGAAACATGTGTAAATATGTGAAATCCATTGTTAATTTATGCAAGTTTGAAGCTTATATGTAAGGTGATAGCTCAAAAAGCAATAAGACCTAGTGTATGCAACTAGGGATTTTACAGAAATATTATTTACAAAATACTATGAAATTTTGAATTTGAAATTGATTTTTTGAGCTAAGTATGCAAGATAAAATTTAGAAAATTATGAGAAATTACTTGCTTGAATGGGACTTAGTAGATGCAACTAGGTTTTTGAGATAAATATTTTTTTTGGAATTTACTATGAATTTTTGAAATTTGAAGTGATTTTTTAATTTTAATATTCAATCAAAATTTATAGAAAATAAATGGAATATTACTTGAAAATAAATGGGATTCAGTTGATGTAGCTAGGATTTTGAAATGATTTTTTTTCAAAATTAATTTAATAATTTGAATTTTTTTTTATAAATTTGTAGAATTGAGCTTGAAAAATTTAGGAAAAATCTAAAAATATTTATAAAATTAGCAATATATTTTTCCTAGTGGTTTGAAAGTGTTTGTATGCAAATAGGACATAGTATGTACAAACTAGGGTTTAAGTGAGTTATTGAAAATACATCAATTAATTTTTAGTATATTGATTTTCAAATTCAATAAAATTTATGAAAATATTTCAAAAGATTCGAAATAATTAGCCCTTGGGTTTCTAGGGTTTTTGGGAGAAAATTTGAAGTAAGTCAGGTTCACTAAATGTTTTACTAAATTTGGGAAACTATATGGGTTAATTTCTTAAATAGTAAAGGGGTCTGGATTAAGGGAAAATAAATAAATAAATGTACCTTAATTATCCTACTAATTTATTGAATATAGAAGTGCTTAATTGATTTTTAAAAATAGAAAATAAGGGGATACATAGTAAAACTTAGCTAATTTTGGGCTGAGACAAAGGAGACAGAGGATGCAAATTGTTGATCTAGTTGGGTAGACTATCAAAAATAGGATTTATAAGTCTATTCTCTACCTGGATAGGAGCACCATAAATATGGGACATCTAGAGGTCCAACACTATAGTCAAACTTTTGGCACTATAGTCTTTAGCATCTAAGCTTTTTGATCTTTTTGGGTTTTGTTCATCTACTCCAAGAGGTCTACTACTTGAAATATTGAGTCCTAGTTGTTCACAAAGCTCTGTGTGTAATTGATTTTGTCTTCAAGGATCCTATTTCCTCTTCATGCTTGATAGGTGATCTCTAATCGAACTAGAAAAGGGGTTAGTGTGTAATATTTATTGAATGTGAAATCACACCTCATGTGTGGGCACGCTACTTATATACCAATACTCTGAAGAGGAATCAAGGCCAATGTAGTTCTCCTAATTCAAATGTGTATTATGCAATCCTATGTATGCAATACAAGTGTATGGAAATTTGGGAAAACTTGGGATGAATCATGACTGGTGCAGGATCTTGGATAGGCTGGAAATAATAGTGGTTGGCTATATACAGAGAATAGGAAGATTTTCTTGAGTGTGATTTAATATATTTTTATCTTGTGCTTTTTAAATGATTTCCAATACTTCTAAATTAACTTTGAATGGGATTTTATAGGGAAACTAGTGATCCTAGGTTAGATGAACTCGCATTAGGATAACAAGGTAAAAAATAAGGATTCAAGAAAATTTGACTATTTGAGGCTATTGTAGACTTCGACAACAACACTAGAACACCATGGGTCTCAACATTTTAGTCTAACTTATGGTGCTATTGTCCAAAGGGAAATTGACCTGAGGGGATAAATATGTGCCTGGGAGAGGAGTCTAGGATAGCGTGGGCTTAATCTAGAATGCTTTAAATGTTTGGGAAATAATGAAAACATGCTTAAGTCGGTTGTGTGAGTCAAAGAGTCCTATGGTTTGGGTGTCACAAGTCATGCTCAAGTTGTAAAAATTGCATTTTAGTATGACTACAATTATTCAAGTTCATTTTCATTTTGTTGATAACATATTGGATAACCTCTTTTAGATTTATAATATACATAATGGTATGCCTTGTGGGAAATAAAGTATTCAATGTAGCCCACAAGTTTTTTTAGACCATTAAAATTACTCTAATTACTAGAATTAACATAGTAACAAGCTTAATTCACATTTTTTAATTTAAAAAGTCACTAATATTCACATCAACTAAAATCTATGAATTCAACTTGATAAATAGTGATTTCATCCTAAAAAATATTGAATCTTCCTTATCAAAAAATTTAACCTGATAAATAGTGAATTCACACTTTCATTAGCATTCTATTTGTAGGTTCTTGAATCAGTGAAATTGCTCTAAAATTAGTGAATTTGACCTAATATTTAGCAAATTCACTCTTTTATATGTCTTTTCTATTCTATTTATATGTTCTAAAATTGGTGAAATTACTCTATAATTAAAGAATTCAATTGACTAATTCAAAAATTCAGCCTCTTAATTCTTTCTATTTTATCTATGTGTAGGTTTTAGAATCAATGAATTTGACTTGTTAATTGATGAATTTTCCCCTTCTTAATTTTTGTTCTGGTCTATTTTTAAAAACAATAAAATTTATTCCTAATCAATTAAATTAATTTATAATTGAAAAAATCACTATGTAATCCCAATATCACTCTATTAATTTCATATTGGTAAAATCACTTTCTGACAAAAACCTGAGACCTCGAAATGCTAAATTAGTTGCTCATATTAAAAATTCTAACCATTTGTGTTACAATAACTTTTAATTAAAAAGTGAGTTTTAAAATCTAAGAAAAGCATATTTATTTTATAATATATTTATTTTGGATTAAAATGAATTCACATTTACATTTGGTTTATAAGAAAAAAATGTTTATTTTCAAAATGTTCTTTCATTTCATACAATTTTTTTCTTCTTGTTTATGTGTCTTATGGGGTTATTTTGTGCACATGCTCTCCCATTTTTGGGTTATTCATTAATGCAAAGTTCTTATTTTCATTATAACCTTATTTTTATTTTATCTACATGGGGTGGATTTTATCACCTTCCTGCAGGTCCTAGGGGTGCATTGACTAAGAGGTCACATCCTAACATCATACCAATCCCATTATCTAATAGGGTATACAAATTGAGGATACACCATCAGTATCTTAGGTATAATGTCCCTCAAAAATTGACTCAACTATCATAACTTAAATGAAACCCTTATGGTTGAAGTGGTCATAAAGGGACTAGACCCTTTGGTGAATGACCCATTGAATCTCGATGTCCAATTGATGGATATTTTTGTTCCCACAAATTAGAAAGTATATTGGGACCATCTAGAAAGCTAATTAAAAATCATAAGAGTTAATTTTGTTGTGGAACATCTATTTATGTAGGGGTGGAAGGTAATGACTCTTGAATATCACCTTACTCATAAAAACCTTTTGAGAGAAAGGTGGGATTATAAATCCCATAGATAATTGAAACAATTTATTTCATGAATATTAAATTTTAGAATCCTTTCTCAAGGTAAGTATATTAAAGGATCAAATGGATGTGATGTAAACCCATGCTATTTATTATAATTGACTTGTAAGTTTTGTGTGTTATTGCTTGATTACTTTGTAAACACCTCATTCATATTTGAAACCAAATCCAAACTCAAACAATGTCCAAATACAAACCATTTTAATACACACACAATGAGGCATTACTCTTACAAAATACTAGGTCAAAATTCACTCATGCCATTATCCAAGTGCCTACCTTTTTTATCCAAACCATGTCATTAGGTTATCTAATTTCAAGAAAGACCTAATTCCAATTCCAAAAGTCCAATTTTGATACCATTCCAAGACCAAATTCCATGGTGGTAACTAGTTTTTAGAAAACCATGTTGTTATTTCATCCAATATAAACCAAACCCTAATTTTGATCAAATACCAAATTACCAATTACAATATCATTTGAAGACTAAATATCTAAATGTATTCAAACTATGTCATTATACTGTCTAATTTGAGTCAAACCTCAATATCGATCAAATGCCAAATTTTAATTTCAAAGCAATAGAAAACTAGACCATGGTCCCAACTTGTCCAAATTGTGTTGCTATGTTATTCCTATTATTTCAGACCTAAGCTAAATTCTAAATCTAATTCTAAGGTCAAGTTCCAATTTATAATTCAAATAATTTTAAAGCTAAATAAAAACTCAAATAGTGTCATTATCCCACCAGCCTTATTTTGATTCTAGTCAAATCAATTCCTATTCTAAGGTCGAGTTTCGATTCTATAAAAACTATTTCAAACTTGACCAAATTTATCTTTTTTCCAAAATCAAAAGCAAATATATTGATAGCATTTTATGTAAACATATTTATACACCCATTTATAAACAATTTTGATTCACACACCTTTCCTATCTAGATGCTTACATGAATAAAATTTGATTAAACTATTCCATTTGAATATTTGTGTTAACAAACCCAATTAAACATTTAGTGCATACCAAATTCAAATTTAACTTCAAACCCAAATCAGGTCATCTTTAACCAGGGTCCCATCCAAGCCAAAACCTAGTTCATATTGAACCATGTTCCTATTCAAAATCTAAACTAGGTTCACTTTGACCAATATACCTTGCTAATCTAAGCCAAAATCTAGTTTATACTTAACCATGTGCCTATTCAAAATCTAAGTCAAGTTAATATTGAATTATGTACCATGCCAATCAAGTCAATACCAATCAAGGTTCATCTTGAATTATGTGCCATGCCAATGAAAGCCAAATCTAGTTCATCTTGAACCATGGTGCATACAAAATAATGTTGCTCAAGTTCATCCAAAACCACATTCCAATATAATTAGGTTCATATTAAGCCACATTTTGATAGAAAATTAATTCTATTTCAGCCAAATCTAATTATTTTGAGTCTATCACATGCTAATTCAAACCACTTCTTGTCTTTTCATTTAATCTCTTGCACCTATTGATTGGGAATGATGAAGTAATGACATCCATCCTTTCTTTTGTTTAAATCATATCTAGGAAAATTAGACCTATTTTGGGTAAATGAAATCAAGATAATTTAGACCAATTCTATTTTATGAAAATTTTCCCTGTTTGGGGTATTTTATAATTGAATCCAATCCATCCTATTTGGGTCATTGGAAATCTAGTATATTCCAACTTATTTGGGGCCAAGCCAACCCAATCCACTTAAATTAAGACCAATACCACTCTCTTTGGGCTGATTCTAATTATGTTGAGACCAAGACTACCCTATTTGGGCACATTCCAATTATGTTAAGACCAAGAATGCTCTATTTGGACTCATTCTAATTGAAACCAAGACCGCTCTTCTTTGGGCCCATTCCAATATGTTCTAATTCACCCTATTTGGGGCAAATCAAATAAAGACCATTTAGACCAACTCTAATCTAAGTAAGACTGCCCTCTTTGGGCCCATTCTATATAAGACCAATTTTCCCTCTTTATGGATAGTTTGTTTCCATCTAATTAACCTTGCATGTATCCTTGATTGGGGACATTATTCTAATGTTAATATGAGACATGACATCTCAAGATCCTAAAATTATTCTAACGTTTCTAGTCTTTAGTCAATAAGTACATGAACAATTCTTTCAATTTAACATTAAAAATATGACACTCAATGTTGATTATGAGAAAAATAAATAATAAATCCTAAATGTGTTGCCTAGTGAAAGCTATGAACAAGACCAATTTACATGACACATTTTTGACAACAAATTTGAAAACCTTTTTGATATTGTCAAAGCTTGGTGCTAGATTTCTGGTTGTATTTCTAATAGATTACTTACACTATTTGAGTAGAGATCCTAAATAAATGCCCCAATCCAATATTTCAAACCTATTAGGACATCACTCCTCAAAGGACCCTTATCTATTGATAAACCAAGTGTGCCCAAGTTTGATAACTACTCGATCAGGATATGTCATGATCCCCTTCTCAAACATGATAAAATATATCCACTTCCAAATTAAGATCAATATAACCAAACCATTGTTGACATTTTTGTCAAATCACCCATATTTGACAAGGTTTAAACCATTGATGATCTACCTATATCTGATAGAAAGTCTCTATTTGACGTAGGGCCTATCTTTGAAGAGCCTATTATTATTGAGTTATAGTCCATTATTTGACCATTGAAAAACATACCCCATTTCTAAACATTTATTCATCCCAAAAACTTCATGTCCAAGTGAAAGGTGAACAAGGTACTTGTGAAAAACATAATTTAACTGTTCCTCTTTACATATATATTTACATCAGAATCACAGTCCATTATAGAATGAATATTAGAATTGGGTTCCATTCTAGAGCCAATATTAGAAGTAGAATCTATGTTAGCCTCAACATTAGATTTAGATATTCTTGAGTTAGAATCATCTCTAGAATAAAAAAATACTAATATATATTACAAAATCAGCTACACACTCCTTACAAATGAAATTAAAATCATTTATTATTTTTTCTACAATTATCAAGGATGTTTACTTTGGCATTGACAATTTCTTATAGTATCCTCTATGAGGATTGTGCTACCTATTCCCTTTCCATTGAAATTACACATGCCTTTACCATTAAATAGCATATCTTATATATTGATATTTTACCTCCCACAAACATTGATTGGGACCGACATAATCACACATTGTTGAACTTATTCCATGGAAACATCCTAGTGGTAGAGTTTATAGGAAATTAAGACAATATCCAAATAAAAGAATAATATTATAGTGAAACCTTGTTTGAGGTGCTATATGAATAAAAAATCATAATCCTCTAGTGAAACCTTTATTATGGTACTATGAGATAATCAAAATGAACTATCAACATCCCTTAATGAAGCTTTATTCAAGGTGTTATTGGAAAATCCAAATCAAAACAATCAAGAAGATTTTATTGGTGAAAACTTCTTCAAAGTACTAATATCTAAACCAATTAATTCCTCATTTCTTAATGAAGATATTAGTAAAATCAATATCAGCACCACCATAACCAAAATCAAGTTGAATCTAAAATCAACAACAATGTGTGTGATTGAAAATCCTAATCTTCATTTGTCCATTAACCATTATACATTGGATTATGATCTTATTATTAATTTAAAACCTATATTCCATTATCTAATCAAACCACTTATCCCATGTATACCCTTATTTAACCTTATTAGAGGCACTCTTTTTTCTAGAGGCTATAAAGACATCTTATCTATAGGATCGGAGGAAGCAGAATCGACAAACAAAGAACCTCACAATAATGCTCATCTCATTCATATCAACAATAATATTTAGATAGATAAACCATTATGATTAGGCATTGGTTAGAAAAACAAATTTCCACATTATACATCTCTTAATGACCCATTGAGTTGAGATAATATCAAATCCAAAAAAAAATAGAGAGAGAAATAATGCATCCAATAGTGAAAACTATGTATATGGCACCTTAGGGAAGTATTGTTATGATGTTGAATTAAACCCTTGTGGAAGATTTATTTAGGATCCTCTACTCCCAGAAATAATATGGGAAAAACCCTAGACTGTGGGTAACCTATGATGGGGATGAACCTTTGAAGAAGGTTGACTTCTTCTTGATGGATTACCTAAACTAACATTGTGATAGGGAAAAAGGTTAGAAATGGGAAAAGGGATACTAAGAAGGATAAAATGTGGTGCACCAAATAAAAAATGGGAGAGTCTCATCATATTTAACCCACACTAGATCTACAGAAGACAATGCTAGCTCACACAACCCCATAGACTAGCTGATTGCATAAGTATTTCATGGACTAGGTTTAGGCAGAACACTAATCTAGACTTGTAATTTATTGAAAACACCCTAAAGTAGGTCAAAAATTAGGAAAATGGATGTTGAAAATTATCCTTCATAATGTCATCATGCATAACTGACTCAACATAGATCCAAGGCAAGAAATATGTAAAGAAAGTTTTTTATTTCATGAAGAGGTAGTTCTTGCAAATGCTTGATAAGGTTTAACCTAATCAAGATGAGCATATTTTATAATATCTTAGAGAGTCCCAAACTCTTTAATATCAAAAATTTCTTATGAGAGTCTAGAATATGAGAAAGAGATTAAAAATGTAAACAATGGGTGATATAGAGAAAGGAAGAGAGAGAAGAGGAAACATGTTTATCGAGAACAATCAATGAGTTGCCACCTTTGAATGAATTCTCCACCACACTTAATCCAATCCTAACTAGCCCTTTATCAAAAAGTTAATTTGTATTTCCTCCAATTAGTCTTCAAGATATTCTAATTAGTTGATTAATACATCAAAGGATAAGATTTTATTTTGTTAATGATGAGTCATGCTCCTTTCAAAGAAGAAAGATCCTCAAGATCTAAACAACATTAAATGTTCCAACTCCTTCTCTAACCACCAAATCTCTTTATTTTATCTTCTATACCACATTAAACTTTCTTTCACTATAAGGATAAAATATTCAATCCTTGAATCTAGACATAGCCATGCCATGTCTGATTTGAGTGGTGGTACATACTTGTTTTATCAAGGATATAGCCATGTTGATAGATGAGACATTTTTCCATAACCATATATCTATCCCTATTGAAAAACTAATCATAAGTTTACTATAGATGAAAACCAACCCCATTTATTGGTTTTCATATAGATAGAATTGCAATGGATATACATAAGTTTCTTGATCTCATTTCAACTACTAGTTACCCATCCTTGATCTCTATTAGGCCTAAAAAGACCTATTTTTGCCTCTAAGAATTTATGGAAGCTGAGAACTCATCATATACATGGATCACTTTCAAAATACCATGAACACATTTATAAAACATTACTGCATTCTCAACAAACAAGGTATATAATTTCTAAACTCTCACACTAGGTCCAAAGTAAGCTTTAAAGGTAGCCCTTCAAGATATCTTCTTTGGTTCAACCTAAGATGCATTTGATTTTATGAAGTCCTTGGATTTTGACTTTTGACATTAGCCATAGATCTTGATCTAGGTCCTCAAGATTATGACACTTATCTTATTTTCATTGATCTTTAGGATCCTATAGTCAGTCCATCATTCCTTCACTTGCACTATGTGGTAGATTCTTATTCATCCCCAGGATATACTAACTCTTTGACCTCTTAATTGACATTGATCAACATCCCCATGATTGGATGAACATTGTTAGATTTATTTTATCATGCACTATTGATATCCCTTTTCATAGCTCAAACATATACCATTAATTTACCATATACTTGTCATGATCATGACACTTGGTAGCTTCTCATTAATCTTCAATATTTGCTAACTAGTTGACCTTTTTCTCATTATTGATATACTTTATTGTGACTAAATGTGCATCATTGGATCTTTGGTCTACTAGATTGAATGCAGACCATTGATCTACATTAGAGAGCACTATGACTAAAACACTTGTCACCTTCATTCTTAATCTTAAGATACACTAACCTTTTAAATTTGATCTTATTGTTAGATGTTAGGTGCATGATTAAATGTGTTTCATTAGATCTTTAGGACCCACTAACATCATCAAGTTATCACTCACCATTAGATCTTTAATCTATTTAAACATAGATCATTGATCTTGATCTAGGAATTTTTTAACCTTTTGACCTTACATGTGTATTAGATCTTCTACTTGATCTCATAAGATATTGAAACCTATTAGTTGCATGTTCATCCTTGGAATATTTGAATTAAGATGGCTATTTACCGTAACTTTAACTTGACATTTCCATACACATCCTGAACTACTGGCTCAAATTTAAAGACCTATATATTGATATAATAATCTCATCAAGATATGAAATTTGTAGAGGATGTTTATGAGACCAAAAACATCATGTCCATGTGATATTTTGGCACTAAGAGGCCTCTTAAGTGAATTTACTAAGTGTGCAACTAGATTAACCTATTTGTTTCTACATGATGTACTGAAGATGGTTTGGCACTTAGAAGAAAACAAGAAAAATATTATAATATGTATAGTGTTGTAACTTACAAGTATATTTATCCTAAATCAAATGGAAAATATTTAGCATCACTCATGGTGGACTAGGATGGAAAATCCCTTTCTTTTGAGAGCTTATGGTAGGTGAATTAAGATGTCTTATTAGTGACTCTTTTAGCATGATTTCAAGAGGAGGAAATGGCACAAACATTTCTCTAATGTAGATGTATTGGTCCATTTATTCAAGGATTGATCCAAAATGAACTATAGGAACACTTTCAACCTCCTCATCTAATGGATCTTTTGAACATGAAGGTTAGTTATTTAGGCTCAAGAAAAAAATCTCTATGTCATCCCAAAAGGCATCTTCCTTTTTGTCATCCAAGAAAATACCAACTTCAACACCATCCTTAATTTTCTCACTTTGAAAGGAACCATATGGTATCTCATCAACCCATCTAAGCTTAAAAATTTCATGTTGTTGTGGCTCTAGATTTGACCATCCTCCTTCATTCGTGAAGACATCAATACTGCCTTCAATGGATGATTCATCTTGAGACTAGTCATCTTCTATAGCATGATCTGCAAGTTCATTTTCATGATTTATAGGAGGCATAAGCTAGTTTATAACCTCTATTTAGTCCATAAAGTCATGCTATACCTATTAACATACATCATCTTGATCCTCTTTTTTATCTATTTTTTCTTCATCTTCATCCTTACACATAACAAATGGAAGTTCTTTGAATAAATCAAGATCCCCTTTAATCTCAATTGCATCTTGAATACATCTCGCTTCAAATATGAAGGCATCAATACAACCTTCAGACTCTAATTCATTAGTGTCAAAGCCATGCCATAATAATTGGTCGAAACCTAATTTTCCCTCTTCTTAATGGAGTGGGATACTTATCATGATTTCCTCATCATAGACACTTGTGTTGTATTCTTTAGGTTCACCTATGCTTACAATATCCTCCTTTATTCTTTACAAAACAAGCTCTTTATCCAAGAGGGAGATGTTGGGAGGGTGAATAAGTTCACCTTGTTTATAACTTAGGAGAGTATCCTTGTAGCTAGGGAATTTGAAGGTTATTTTTTATGGATCTTGGGTGAGGGAGATAGAGTCATTAAACTTTTATATGGTAAGCTCATTGAATTGAGATAACACCTCTTTTTTTTAATTGGTTCCTAGACTACCTCAGCTAGCACTTCCTCTCTCTTCTTTGTGCCCTCCTTGATTAATTTCTATGAGGGGAAATCATAAAGATTGGCAACCTTCTCATTTTATTGAATGGTTGTCGGAGATTATTCTTTCACAAGAGAGGGTATGACATAGTTAGGTTTAATGGCATAGGAGAAGATCCAAAATGGGATGGCTTCATGTTCCTTAGCTGAATGGTTTTTGATGACTTGTTTGGCTCTTGATGGGGATGAATTTGACAAGGTGGACTAGGGGGTTGGGTTTGAGCATAAAAAAGTGTAGGAAAGGGAAATTGGGTTCTACAGTTGGATACTCTCATTCCTATGAGTAACTGATAGTTATTTTATTTTCTATCTTGGTCTTGCCTACCTAGACATTCGTCTTAAAACCTTAACTCCTATTCCTGAACGTAAGATTGTGTTTAAGATTCTATTGTTTCCTATAGTACTCTTCTTCCATATAAACCTCTCTTAATTATTTTTCAAGATCAATCCATATCTCCCTAAAGATCTTTTTTGGTTGACTAAAGAGAGGTAAATTCTAACAAGGCTGATACATTGGACCTTGAGAGCCACTTGGGGTGAAGCCATGAACATTTCCAATCTAATATGAAGGATAAAGAATGAAATAACATGCATTTTGATAAAATAGGGGATGATACATACCAAATAATAGTGATTAGGCACATAGGATACTCATACTAGATGATGTTCATAGTGGAATCACCATTGGTGTTTATAAATGTGCCTCTAAAGGCTAATTACACTAAAAAGCAACACCAAAAACCTTTTGGTGAGATTAAGAATGTAGTAAAGTCCCAATGGGCATGTCATAAACTATTATGACATAGAATTACACCTTTTTGGAAGATTTCTTTAGGCTCCTCCACTCCCAGTCACAATATGGGAATAACCCTAGGCTGTGGGTAACCTATGATGGGGTTGAACCCGCAGAGAAGGCCAAATTCCTCTTGACGAATCACCTAAACTAATGTTATCATATGGAAAATGGTTCAAAAGGGGAAAATTTCTCCTAATAAGGATAAAAGGTGATGCACCAAATAAAATTGAGAGATTCCCATAATCTTGAACCCACACTAGATCTGTAGAAGATAATGCTAGCTCACACAACCTCATAGACTAGTTGATTGCATAAGTATTTCAATGAGTAGGATCAGGTAGAACACTAACCCAGACCTACAATAGCTTGATAACACATTAAAGGAGGTCAAAAATGAGTAAAATGGATGAGGAATATTATCCTTCATAATGCCATCATGCACAACTCACTCAACATAGATCCAAGGCAAGAGATAGGTAAAGAAAGTCTTTTATTGCATTAAGAGGTAGTTCTTAAAAATGCTTGATAGTGTTTAGACTAATCAAGATGAACATATTTTGAAATAACTTAGAGAGTCCCCTAATCTTCAATATCAAAGGGTCCCTATGAGAGTCTAGAATCTAAGAGAGAGCTTGCAAATGCAAAGAATGGGTGATATAGAAAAATAGAGAAGAGAAAAGAGGGAACATGTTTACTAAGAACAATCAATGAGCTATCACCTTTCAATGTACTTTCCACCACACTTAATCTAATACATACTATCTCTTCATCAAGTTAACCTAAATTTATTCTAATTAATCTTCAAGTTCTTCTCATTGGTTGAGCAATACATCAGATGACAAGAGTCTATTTTGTAGATGATGAGTCATGATCCTTTCAAGGAAGAAAGATCTTTAGGATTTGAACAAAATTAAATACTCCAACTATTTATCTAACCACCAAATCTTATTGATTTTATATTCCATGCCACCTTCCACTTACTTTCACTATAAGGATAAATTATTTATACTTTGAATCCAGACAAAGCCATGCCATGTCTACTTTGAGTGGTGGCAAGTACCTACTTTATCGAGGATATTACCATGTCAATAGATGTGACATTTTTCCATTACCATATATTTGTCACTACTATAAACCTAACCACAAGTTTATTATATATGAAAACTAACCCCATTTATTGGTTTTCATATAGCCATAATTATAATAGAGATACGTAGGTTACTTGATCTCATTTCAATAGCTAGCTATCTATATTTGATCTCTATTAGGCCTATAAAGACCTATTTTTGCCTTTGAGCATTTATGGAAGTTAAAAAATCATTATATACATGGATAACTTTCAAAATACCATGAACATAGTTATAAAACATTATTACATTATCAATAAATAAGGTCTACAAGTTTTAAACCCTCACGCTACGACTAAACTAAGATTTAATGGTGGTCCTTCAAGATATCTACTCTGGTTTGACTGAGGTCACATTTTTTCTTTATGAAGTCATTGGATTTCAAATTTTGACATTATCAATCGATCTTTATCTAGGTCCTTGATATTATGACACTTGTCTTCTTTGAAATTATCCTTAGAATCTTACAGTTAGTCCATCCATTATTTCACTTGCACCACATGGAGACTTTGCATTTGTCTTTAGGATACACTGACTCTTTAACCTCTCACTTGACATCTATCATCATCCACATAATTTGATGATCACCATTAGATCTACTTTGTCATGCACCATCAATCTCCATTTACATGGCTTACACACATACCATTGATTTACCTGACAATTGCCACAATCATGACATTTGGTAGTTTCTCATTTATCTTTGGGATCTGCTAACTAGTTAACCTTTTACTTTCCATTAAACTAATTTCTTGTGATTAAATGTGCATAATTAGATCCTTAATTTATTAGATTAAATGTGGACTATTGATCTACTTTAGAGTGTATCATGATTAAGATACTTTTCACCTTCACACTTAATCTTAGGATATGTTAAACTTTTGACTTCAAGCTTGTCATTAGATCTTAAGTGCATGATCAAATGTGTTATGTTAGATCTTTGAGATCCACTAATGTCATTAGGTTTCCATTCACCATTGGATCTTTAATCTGATCAAACATCGATTGTTGATCTTGATCTAGGCACTTTTTAATATTTTGACCTTATGCATGCCATAGATATTCTCCTCAAGATCTAAAGATATTGACACTTTTAAATCATGCTTTCATCTTTGGAACATTTGAATTCAAACAACTATTTTCCACAACTTTAACTTGACATCCCAATACATGTCTTAGATTACTAGTTTAGCTTCAAAGACCTATTTATTGAGATAACAAGTTCATCAAGATAAGAAATTTATAGAAGATGTTTATGGGACCAAAAACATCATATCCATGTGATATTTTTGGCTCTGAGATGCCTCCTAAGTGAATTTATCAACTGTGCAACTAGATTGATCTATTTGTTTCTACATGACATGTTGATGATGGGCTGGATCTTTTATGCTTGTGCAAGTCATAATTTGATCATTTATGGGTTAGGAACTTTTCTCAAATCTTCTATCCAAGTATAAGATTAGTATGTGGGATAAAATTGGCCAATAAGTACCATGATGAAAACTAGGTTTATATCATTAGACATAAATATTTTTTATCTATAATTAACTGAACACTTAGGAGTAACCTTATTTACATTATTGACCATTGTAATTCAATGCCATTCAATCCATTTTATCCATTCAATATTATTCATCTCAAACCATCTTATTTTAACCATTAGTCCTCTTATTTTTATCTTGTTGCATAAGTTAAAGGTATATTGAGACCTATTTGGGAAACATTATAGCCTGTTATTCACATGAACCTTTATTAACTAGACACATTTGGCTCTCACGTGAAATGGTCCTTAGAGACTCCTAGTCCTTTCCTTCATTGTCATTCATTATTAATACTATTATTCCATTCTTATTTTTCACCCAACTAATGATTTTTAGTATCTTCCACTATAGGTTGAACTACATTGACCTAAGGTCATTTTGGACTATGTAGGATGTACTTAGTTTTGAGTAAGCTCGATCACCCCTTTTCCATGATACAACCATTTTTAAAGAAATTTAATCCATGTTATCATCATTTTGTGATCAATTTAAGCCATACTCTTACCATTTTATGAGCAACCCATGCCCTATTATAACCATTTTTGAGTTAAAACATTATGCATGTCATAATGCTCCATTGAGTTGAGCTGCCCCAAAACCTAAATTTAACATTCAAAATAGTCTAAAAATATCTAAAATTTTAAAAATACAAAAAATAACATAAAAATAAAAAAGGTTTGAGAAAATATTAAAATCTCCATGAAACATATTAAACCACAAAATATTTGCTTGTTTTATCATCTTGTTCACCAGTGTCCTTTGGCTCTATTTTGGATGATGTGGTTTACTAAATTTGCTAGGTGGGAACCCTTATCTAGCTAGTGATCATTTACACATTAACATTTCCATTCCTTCATTTACCACCCCCCCTCCCCCCCCGGCCCAACCATTTATAGAAGAACTATATCATCTTAAGGCCCACATGGATTATGTAGGCAATGTTTGGATGCATGGACATCTCATATCAACTCGATTAATATTTTTACCATTTCATTTTACCATATGTGTCTAAATTATCTTGTCATTTTATGAGTGTACTTTTCATTTCTTCTTCTATAATCAAATATCTTATTTATCATCATTTTTATTCTCTCCCATTTTCTAGGACAACTAGATTTTTCTTGAAGTACATTGGACAATGTAGGCAACATCCACTTGTATGGGGTATTTGGTGATAGGTCAACCACCCCTTCATTTTTATTCTATTCCCCCCTTTAATCAAGGTTGTCATCTTGACCTGTTAGTTTACCTCTAGATCTTAAGGGAAAAATATCCAATATTAATGCCTTATAATCATGCACAAACATAGATGATTCACTAATTGATTATTTTGTGGCGTGTTTGTGTGTTTGTTAATGATTATTATTTGTAATTATTCTTGATGTGTTTCTTTGATTTTCCTCTTGAGCAATAATATTATTTCTATTTATTTCCTTTTTGTTTTGTTTTTTTCTCAATTATTTTCTTGCTTATTTGTTTCTTTTTCTATTATTTCCTCGACTCAGTCCATTATGCCAGTGGGGTCATCATCATGGTGCTTCTTGTTACACACTTATACTTGAGTCCATCCATTGGCATATGACATCATTGTTATTATGATTTTTATTATTGGTACATTTTTCTCAATTGTCTATTGGATTCGGGGTTAATCCTTATATATATTATGACATGGTCATCATGGTTTTTTATGTCATGGTACATACCATTGGGTTCTACATCAATAATTAAGTGCTAGATGTCCCATTAGTTATGCTATAGTAAAAGGATCTCCTTTTCTACTATCCTTCAACTAATTGATTAATTTCCTAATCATTATTTCTCAAAAATAAAATATTCCCTAATAGGGAAAACCATTAGATCTATCAATAATCTAATTCACCCTAGTGGGGAAACTCATTACATCAATGACTAAATATTCCCTATTGGTGTACAATATTTTTATCTACCAAGCTTGCCCTCTTTGGGACCAAGTCCACCATCTAGTATTTATTCTAATTCCAAGCCTAAAAAAATCTCCCATTGTTGCTTCTTCCTCTTTTTTTGAGGTCCTATCTATTTCAACTCCTTCCCTAACCGTCCCCTAAAGGGGTCATCCAAGGCTAATCAAGCACCCTTTGGGGCATGAATTTGAGTTTATCAACTCATAATATTTAAAGAGAAAATTATAAGAGTGAATAAATCATTATTAAAGATTTGTAAAATTTATTATTAATAAAAATTTCATTCTTTAAAAAGGTGTTACCATGCCTAGTGTCTTGTAATGCCTTCTCAAATAAGGGTAAAATTTAGACACTTCATTTTAACCACTTCCATGTTCAAATTGTAGTAAAGAGTGACTTTCCCTTATTGTCTACATTTTTAAATAGAAATCATCATTATACCTAATTTACTAACACAACTATCATTTTAATCTAAAATCATAATAATATATTCCTAATTGGGGAAATAGATTATATTGCATCATTAATCTTACCAAGTGTATCCCAAATTAAATAAACCTTTTGTAAATGTCTTCATAATAAATTTAAGTGAATACTTGATTAATAAATAGAAACATTAAAAAAATTCATTATTATTCTAATTATTGATTAATCCCACTTAATCAAGTTTAATTATCCCTATAATAGGAAAATTTAATGATTTGGAATTATCTTATTTTACTAAATTAAAAATTGGAATATTGCCTCATGTAGGTTATGTAACTTAATAAATTTAATGGGAAAGATAATAAGTGCAAGCAATCTCTTACACCCCTATTACACACTCTTCCTCTTAGACCCACCATTTGTTAGGTTGTGGAGCTAAAAGCTTCACTGATACAGACATGGAGGAGAATTGCTCAGTGTTACAAAAACCAACATCAGCAGGTGCAACTGGTGTCGATCATATCTAGTGTACAGAGCAATTGGCATCAGTCAGAGATCGGCTGACGTCGATCATCTCTAGATAGATAGGGATTGACGTCAGTCACCTGTGTGGTTTTAAAACTGCTTGTTGATGAATAGTTAGTTAACAAACTGATTGTTTGCATGTTAAAGGCTAATTTTAGCCTTGGAGCTACAGATCTAATTATTGTAATTAGATGTCTAATTTTTGTTTGCATGAGATCTATATAATATACTCATGGCCTGTATTGTAAAGTGGGCTAGAGAGTAAGAGAACAAAGTTAGCTCCTTCAGAGTGAAGAGAGCATGGTGTGTTCCTCCTAGTGCCATAGTGCCAAGTGTGGGTGCTGGTTTGGAGAATCAGAAGGGTTCTTCATGTATGTATGATCTTGGTCATTAGGTGTGCAAGGCCACATTTGGAGATCTACATGGTAAGTAAGATCAGTTGATTTGCATGTGTATGTGTGTGCGAGGTCTAGGTTTGTAGGTGTACAGAACCAAGTTGATTTGTAAGTGTGCAAGATCAAGGAGGTCAACAACACAATAGGTAGCAAGATCAGGGGAGATCTACTTGGATTATGGTGTGTACTCGGTCAGAGAACAATAGAGGAAGGCAAGGTAGATCCTTCCAAAAGTAAGATCATTTGAGTTGTAGGTTGTTGTAAGTTCATGGGAGATCTACTTGAAGTACTTTGAGTACTTGTGTACTGGCAGTAGTGATACTAACTCGTTGGAGGTGAACACCAACTCTATGTTTGAGTTATGTGTTGGGACCATAATTGAGAGAGTGAGCTCTTGAAGAGATTTACTTTTTATGCCCTAGAGGTGTGGGAGCCCTAGAGGTGTGTAAGGAAGAAGACTGTGGCATCTTCTTTGTTGTATTTCCTTCTAGAAGAGTATTAATACAATTGGGTATTGTCTCTCATATTCTATGTTATTTTTGAATTCTAGTTACTTGTTACTTTTGGTTAATTCCAAATATTTGAGTTGCTTTTACGTGGTAATCAATTTGCTTTCTCGGTCCTAACAAGTGGTATCAGAGCTAAGGTTGTAGGGAGTAGGTTTGTGTTTGATTAAAGGTCACTCTCAAGGGTTTTTGATTGAGTGGGAATATAGTAATGGTAGAAGAAATTAAGCTAAGAATGGAGGAATTAAAAAGCAGGATTGGTCAATTACGGTGTTATGAAAAGAAAGAGCAGGTAAAAAAAATTGTTGGTTGGTAAAAGATCAGCATGAAAGAACTAAAGAAGCAGATGTTGCAGGTGTTGTTGCACAAGATGCTCTGAGATGTTCCTTAGATAAAGTAGAATCTTGATTTATAGATTTTGTTGCCTCTTTCCATGCAGACCCAATTAGAGGGGTTGGTGAGCCTTGTCAAAGTATTGGAAAAGGGGAAGTGCGGCTGAAATTGTAGATGACGAACACATGGGTGTTGAAGGAGGTCATGTAGGTCCTAGTTTTGAAGATGTGGCTAATTGCTTCAGGAAAGTTGGGTGATGAGAGATGCACAAAAACTCTCATAGTGGATGCACTTGAATTAGCATGTGGTAAGAAAGTAGGTACTCTTTATCTACTTGTTTGTATTACTGATTCTTCTTCTATTACGAGGACGTGGCTTTATAGGCTTGGTCACAAAAGCAAGAAGGAGATGCATGTTCTTAAGTGGAAGTTAGATGTCTTTGACAAACTTAAGAACTAGAAAGCCTTGGTGTTTATGGAAGAGATGACAAACATAGATCAATGGAGAAGGCTAAGTAACTTTGAGCAGGGCAGTTTAGATAGAGTTTTGATCTAAAGAGAGCTCGCAGGTAAAAAGTCATCATTCACAAGTGAACACAGGTACTGACAATGATCAAGAGGAATTGGCATCAAATAGATAGGTATCAACATCGATCATGTGTAGACCAAAGGAGTCAGTGGTGTCAGGCAGGTGGAGACCGATGTCGGTAAGATAATTGGCATCAGTGACCTAGATAGTCACATGGAACCGATGTGGGTCAGATGTAGACTGTGTGGTGATCGAGGTCGGTCACTGGAAATTTTTTTGGGCAGATAGCAAGCTGTCAAGGAGTCTCAAATTCCCATATGGAGGATTGAAATGGTAAGTAAGCCTCAAATTCATTGTTCATCTTCTTTATACTCATTACTCATTGCAGATCAAGAAGGATCAAAGAAACAGTGGGAGCATGGCATGAATAGGATGCAGAACCAAACAAGAGATTTGGTAGGGTTGCCAGCCGGTATGAAAGCACTGAGACATGAATGGATTCTTTGGTTAAATAATAGAGAGAATAGACACATGAGATGGAAGGCTAGGTCATATGGTCTTGAGGAAGTTGTAAGACAGTGGTATAGATTTGATAGGTGGATGACAAAGCAGGGCTTTAGTCAATGTCAGTGTAACCGTTGTGTTTATCTTACCAAGTGGATGATGGTCACAACGTTATCTTGTTACTGTATGTGGAAGATGAGCTTGTTGTAGGTTCAGACATGCAGGGTTTTGCTGAGCTAAAGGTAAGGTTAGTTCAGTGGTTTGCCATGAAAGATTTGGGAGCAACAAATTTTTTTGGCATGAGTATCCTAGAGATAGGGAAGATCACAGGTTGATGTTGTCATATGATGATTGTGTGAAGGAAGTGCAGGATGTAGAATAGGGAAACACACCTATGGATAGATAGTTCACAGAACATGGTCCTAAATCACATGATGAGGCTGAGTACATGTGTACTCTCTAAATTTTCCCAAGCAGTGGGTGTTGTCAAAAAGTTTGTAGTCAATCCAGGAAGGAAGCACTAAAAAGTGGTTCAGTGGGTTCTCAGGTATTTGAGAGGGACCAGCAACAGGGATTCATGCTATGCAGGGTCAAGTACTTCAGATTTGATAGGTTACTTGGATGATAGGTGGTGTACCATAGGTTGTGTGGTGGTTGTTCTTCAAGACTGAGCTTAAAGAGGGATACAAGCCAGGAAATAAATTAGATGGTGTACATGTATAGGTACAATGTAGTGATTTATCTCTAAGTGGGTGATTGTTAGGTTATGGAGCTAAAATCTTCACTGATGCAGACATAGAGGAGGATTGCTCAGTGTTATAAAAACCAACATCGATAGGTGCAACTGACATCGGTCATATCCAATGTACAGAGAAACTGGCATCAATCAGAGATTGGTCGACATCGGTCATCTCTAGATAGACAGGGATTGACATCGGTCGCCTGTGTGGTTCCAAAATTGCTTGTTGATGAACAGTCAATTAATAAACTAGTTGTTTGCATGTTAAAAGCTAACTTTAGCCTTGGAGCTATGGATCTAATTATTGTAATTAGATGTCTAATTATTGTTTGCATGAGATCTATATAATAGACTCATGGGCTATATTATAAAGTGGGCTAGAGAGTAAGAGAGCAAAGTTAGCTCCTTCAGAGTGAAGAGAGCATGGTGTGTTCCTCCTAGTGCCATAGTCCTAAGTGTGGGTGCTGGTTTAGAGAATCAGAAGGGTTCTTCATGTATGTATGATCTTGGTCAGTAGGTGTGTAAGGCCATGTTTGGAGATCTACATGGTAAGTAAGATCAGTTGATTTTCAGGTGTATGTGTGTGCGAGGTCTAGGTTTATAGGTGTGCAGAACCAGGTTGATTTGTAGGTGTGCAAGATCAGGGAGGTCAGCAACACAATAGGTAGTAAGATCAGGAGAGATCTACTTGGAGTATGGTGTGTACTCGATCGAAGAGCAATAGAAGAAGGCAATGTAGATCCTTCCAAAAGTAAGATCATTTGAGTTGCAGGTTGTTACAAGTTCATGAGAGATCTACTTGAAGTACTTCGAGTACTTGTGTACTGGCAGTAGTGATACTGACTAGTTGGAGCTAAACACCAACTCTATGTTTGAGTTGTGTGTTGGGACCATAATTGAGAGAGTGAGCTCTTGAAGATATTTTCTATTTATGCCCTAGAGGTGTGGGAGCCTTAGAGGTGTGTAAGTAAGAGGATTGTGGCATCTTCTTTATTGTATTTCCTTCTGGAAGAGTATTAATACAATTGGGTATTGTCTCTCATATTCTGTGTTATTTTTGAATTCTAGTTACTTGTTACTTCTGGTTAATTTTGCATAGTTAAGTTGCTTGTACGTGGTAATCAATTGTGCTTCCTCGGTCCTAACAAGCGGTATCAGAACTAAGGTTGTAGGGAGCAAGTTTGTGTTTGATTACAGGTCACTCTCAGGGGTTTCTGATTCAGTGAGAGTATAGCAATGGTAGAAGAAAGTAAGCTAAGAATGAAGGAATTAAAAATCATGAATGGTCAATTACGGTGTTATGAAAAGAAAGAGCAAGTAAAAAAATTGTTGATTGGTAGAAGATCAGCATGAAAGAACTAAAGAAATAAATGTTATAGGTGTTGTTACACAAGATGCTTTGAGATGTTCCTTGGATAAAGTAGAATCTTGGTTTATAGATTTTGTTACCTCTTTCTATGCAACCCTAATTAGAGGGGTTGGTGAGCCTTGTCAAAGTATTGGCAAAGGGGAAGAGTGGCTGAAATTACAAATGACCAACACATGCGTGTTGAAGGAGGTCTTGCAGGTCCCAATTTTGAAGATGTGGCTAATTGCTTTAGGGAAGTTGGGTGATGAGAGATGCACAAAAACTCTCACAGTAGATGCACTTAAATTAGCATGTGGTAAGAAAGTAGGTACTCTTTATGTACTTGCTTATATTATTGATTCTTCTTCTATTGTGATGACATGGATTTGTAGGCTTGGTCACAAGAGCAAGAAGGAGATGTATGTTCTTCAGCGAAAGTTAGATGTCTTTGACAAACTTAAGAACTTGAAAGACTTGGTGTTTATGGAGGAGATGATAGACAAAGATCAATGGAGAAGGATGAGTAACTCTAAGCAGGGCAGTTTAGACAGGGTTTTAATCTAAAGAGAGCTCACGGGTAAAAAGTCATCACTCACAGGCGAACACATGTACCGATGTTAGTCAAGAGGAGCTGGCATCAAATAGATAGGTACCGACATCGGTCATGTGCATACCAGAGGACTCAATGGTGTTAGGTAGGTGGAGACTGATGTCAGTAGGATAACCAACATTGGTGACCTAGACAGTCATATGGAACTGACGTCGGTCAGATGCAGACTGTGTGGTGACTGAGGTTGATCACTGCAATAGATTTTAGATGGACAACAAGTTATCAAAGAGTATCAAACGCCCATATGGAGGACTGAAAGGGTAAGTAAGCCTCAAATTTGTTGTTCCTCTTCTTTATACTCATTGCTCACTGCAAAGCAGAAAGGATCCAGGAAATAGTGGGAGCATGGCATGAATATGATGCAAAACTAAATAGGAGATTTGGTAGGGTTGCCAGCTGGTATGAAAGAACTGAGAGATGAATGGATTCCTTGGTTAAAGAATAGAGATAATGGACATGTGAAAAGGAAGGCCAGGTCATATGGTCTTGAGAAAGCTGCAGGATAGTGGTACATATTTGACAGGTAGATGACAAAGTAGGGCTTTAGTCAATGTCAATGTAACCATTGTGTTTATATTACTAGGTGGATGATGATCATGACATTATCCTATTACTGTATGTGGAAGATGAGCTTGTTACAGGTTTACACATATAAGGTTTTGCTGAGCTAAAGGTAAGGTTAGTTCAGTGGTTTACCATGAAGGATTTCAGAGTAGTGAAATTGTTTGGCATGAGTATTCTAGAGAGAGGGAAGATCACAAGTTGATGTTATCATAGGATGATTGTGTGAAGGTAGTGCAGGATGCAAAATAGGGCAACACACCTATGGATGGATAGTTCACAGAACAGGGTCCCCAATCACATGATGAGGCTGAGTACATGTGTACTCCCTGAGTTTGCCCAAGCAGTGGGTGCTGTCAAAAAGTTTGTAGTCAATCTAAGAAAGAAGCATTAGAAAGCGGTTCAGTGGGTTCTTAGGTATTTAAGAGGGACCAGTAGTAGGGATTCATGCTATGTAGGGTCAAGTACTTCAAATTTGGTAGGTTACTTGGATGACAGGTGGTGCACCATAGGTTGTGTGGTGGTTGGTCTTCGGGATTGAGCTTGAAGATGGATACAAGCCAAGAAATAAATTAGATGGTGTACAAGTATAGGTACAATGTAGCTATTTATCTCCAAGTGGGAGATTGTTAGGTTGTGGAGCTAAAAGCTTCATTGATGCAGACATGGAGGAGGATTGCTCAGTGTTACAAAAATTGACATCAACAAGTGCAATCGATGTCGGTCATATCAAGTGTACAGAGCAACCAAAATTGGTTAGAGATCGACTAACATTGGTCATCTCTAGATAGATAGGGACCGACGTCGGTCACCTATGTGGTTACAGAGCTACTTGTTGATGAATAGTCAGTTAACAAACCAGTTGTTTGCATGTTAAAGGCTAATTTTAGCCTTAGAGTTATGGATCTAATTATTGTAATTAGATGTCTAATTATTGTTTGCATGAAATCTATATAATAGACTCATGGGTTGTATTGTAAATTGGGCTAGAGAGTAAGAGAGCAAAGTTAGCTCCTTCAGAGTGAATAGAGCATGGTGTGTTCCTCCTAGTGCCACAATGCTAAGTGTGGGTGTTAGTTTGGAGAATCAGAAGGGTTCTTTATGTATGTATGATCTTGGTCAATAGGTGTGCAAGGCCACATTTGGAGATCTACATGGTATGTAAGATCGATTGATTTGTAGGTGTATGTGTGTGCAAGGTCTAGGTTTGTACATGTGCAGAACCAGATTAATTTGAAGGTGTGCAAGATCAGGGAGGTTAGCAACACAATAGGTAGCAAGATTAGGGAGATCTACTTGGAGTATGATGTGTACTCAGTCAGAGAGAAATAGAAGAAGGCAAGGTAGATCCTTCTAAAAGTAAGATCATTTGAGTTGCAGGTTGTTGCAAGTTCATGGGAAATCTTATTGAATTACTTTGAGTACTTGTGTACTAGCAGTAGTGATACTGACTAGTTGGAGGTGAACACTAACTCTATGTTTGAGTTGTGTGTTGGGACCGTAATTAAGAGAGTGAGCTCTTGAAGAGATTTACTGTTTATGCCCTAAAGGTGTGGGAGCCCTAGAGGTGTGTAAGGAAGAAAACTGTGGCATCTTCTTTGTTGTATTTCCTTCTGGAAGAGTATTAATACAATTGGGTATTGTCTCTCATATTCTGTGTTATTTTTGAATTTTAGTTACTTATTACTTTAGGTTAATTTCACATATTTAAGTTGCTTGTACGTGGTAATCAATTGTGTTTCCTCGATCCTAACAAGTGGTACCAGAGCTAAGTTTGTAAGGAGCAAGTTTGTGTTTGATTACAGGTCACTCTCAAGGGTTTTTGATTGAGTGGGAGTATAGCAATGGTAGAAGAAAGTAAGCTAAGAATGGAGGAATTGAAAAGCACGAATGGTCAATTACGGTGTTATGGAAAGAAAGAGAAGGTAAAGAAAAATTATTGGTTGGTAAAAGATCAGCATGAAGAAATTAAAGAAGCAGATGTTGTAGGTGTTGTTGCACAGGATGATCTGAGATGTTCCTTGGATAAAGTAGAATCTTGGTTTATAGATTTTATTGCCTCTTTCCATGCAGCCCCAATTAGAGGGGTTGGTGAGCCTTGTCAAAGTATTGGCAAAGGGAAAGTGTGGCTAAAATTGCAGACGGCCAACAGATGGGTGTTGAAGGAGGTCATGCAAGTCCCAGTTCTAAAGATGCAGCTAATTACTTCAGGGAAGTTGGGTGATGAGAGATACACAAAAAACTCTCACAGTAGATGTACTTGAATTAGCATGTGGTAAGAAAGTAGGTACTCTTTATCTACTTGCTTGTATTACTGATTCTTCTCCTATTGTGAGGACGTGGCTTTATGGATTGGTCACAAGAGCAAGAAGGAGATGCATGGTCTTAAGCAGAAGTCAGATGTCTTTAAAAAACATAAGAACTAGAAAGCCTTGGTGTTTATGGAGGAGATGATAGATAGAGATCAGTGGAGAAGGCTGAGTATCTCTGAGCAGGGTAGTTTGGATAGAGTTTTGATCCAAAGAGAGCTCAAAGGTAAAAAGTCATCACTCACAGGTGAACACAAGTACCGACATCATTCAGGAGGAATCGACATCAAATAGATAGGTACCAACATCAGTCATGTGCAGACTAAAGGAGTCAGTGGTGTCAGGTAGGTGGAGACTGACGTTGGTAGGATAACTGGTGTTGGTAACCTAGACAATGGCATGGAATCGACGTCAATTGGATGAAGACTATGTGGTGATCGAGGTCGGTCACTAGAACAAATTTTGGGCTAACAATAAGTTGTCAAGGAGTCTCAAATACCCATATGGAGGACTAAAAGGGTAAGTAAGCCTCAAATTCGTTGTTCTTATTCTTTATACTCGTTGCTCACTACAGAGCAAGAAGGATCGAGGAAACAGTGGGAGCATGGCATGAATAGGATGCAGAACCAAATGAGAGATTTCGTAGAGTTACCAGCTGGTATGAAAGCACTAAGAGATGAATGGATTCATTGGTTAAACAATAGAGAGAATGGACACGTGAGATGGAAGGCCAGGGCATATGGTCTTGAGGAAGCTGTAAGATAGTGGTACAGGTTTGACAAGTGGATGACAAAGCAGGGCTTTAGTCAATGTCATTGTAACCATTGTGTTTGTCTTACAAGGTAGATGATGGTCATGATATTATCCTATTACTATATGTGGAGGATGAGCTTGTTGCAAGTTTAGACATACAGGGTTTTGCTGAGTTAAAGGTAATGTTAGTTCAGTGGTTTGCCAAAAGGAATTTGGGAGCAGCAAAATTCTTTGGCATGAGTATCTTAGAGATAGGGAAGATCACAGGTTGATGTTGTCATAGGATGATTGTGTGAAGGTAGTGCTGAATGCAGAATAGGATAGCACACCTATGGATGGACATTTCACAGAACATGGTCCCTAATCACATGATGAGGCTGAGTACATGTGTACTCCATGAGTTTGCCTAAGCAGTGGGTGCTATCAAAAAGTTTGTAATCAATTCAAGAAGGAAGCACTAGAAAGCGGTTCAATGGGTTCTTAGGTATTTGAGAGGGACCAGTAATAGGGATTCATGCTATGCAGGGTCAAGTACTTTGGATTTGGCAGGTTACTTGGATGATAGGTGGTGCACCATAGGTTCTATGGTGGTTGGTCTTCATAATTGAGCTTGAAGAGAGATACAAGCCAGAAAAAAAGTTAGATGATGTATAGGTACATGTACAGTGCAGCTCTTTATCTCCAAGTGGGAGATTGTTAAGTTGTGGAGCTAAAAGCTTTATTGATGCTGACATGGAAGAAGATTGTTTAGTGTTACAGAAACTGACATCAGTAGGTGTAATTGACGTCAGTATTATCTAGTGTATAGAGCAACCGGCATCAGTCAGAGATCAGCTGATGTTAGTCATCTCCAGATAGATAGGGACTAACGTCGATCACCTGTGCAGTTCCAAAACTGTTTGTTGATGAATAGTAAGTTAATGAATCAGTTGTTTGCATGTTAAAGGCTAATTTTAGCCTTAGAGCTACAGATCTAATTATTATAATTAGATGTCTGATTATTGTTTGCATGAGATCTATATAATAGCCTCATGGGTTATATTGTAAAGTGGGCTAGAGAGTAAGAGAGCAAAGTTAGCTCCTTCAAAGTGAAGAGAGCATGGTGTGTTCCTCCTAGTGCCATAGTGCCAAGTGTGGGTGCTAGTTTAGAGAATCAAAAGGGTTCTTCTTGTATGTATGATCTTGGTCAATAGGTGTGCAAGGCCACGTTTGGAGATCTACATGGTAAGTAAGATCAATTGATTTATAGGTAATGTGTGTGTAAAGTCTAGGTTTGTAGGTGTGCAGAACCAAGTTGATTTACAGGTGTGTAAGATCATGGAGGTCAGCAACACAATAGGTAGCAGGATTAGGGGAGATCTACTTGGAGTATAATGTGTACTTGATTGAAGAGCAATAGAGGAAGGCAAGGTAGATCCTTCCAAAAGTAAGATCATTTGAGTTGCAGGTTGTTGCAAGTTCATGGGAGATCTACTTGAAGTACTTTAAGTACTTGTGTACTGGTAATAGTGATACTTAATGGTTGGAGGTGACCACCAACTCTATGTTTGAGTTGTGTGTTGGGACCGTAATTAAGAGAATGATCTCTTGAAGAGATTTAATGTTTATGCCTTAGATGTGTGGGAGCCCTAGAGGTGTGTAAGGAAGAAGACTGTGGCCTCTTCTTTGTTATATTTCCTTCTGGAAGAGTATTAGTAAAATTGGGTATTGTCTCTCATATTCTATGTTATTTTTGAATTCTAGTTACTTGTTAATTCTGGTTAATTTCACATATTTAAGTTGCTTGTATGTGGTAATCAATTATGCTTCCTCGGTCCTAACAAGTGATATCAGAGCTAAGGTTGTAGGGAGCAGGTTTGTGTTTGATTACAAGTCACTCTCAGGGGTTTTTGATTGAGTGGGAGTATAACAAGGGTAGAAGAAAGTAAGCTAAGAATGGAGGAATTGAAAAACATGAATGGTCAATTATGGTGTTATGAAAAGAAAGAGCAGGTAAAGAAAAATTGTTGATTGGTAGAAGATCAGCATGAAGGAACTGAAGAAGTAGATGTTGCAGGTGTTGTTACACAGGATGCTCTGGGATGTTCCTTGGATAAAGTAGAATCTTGGTTTATAGATTATGTTACTTCTTTCCATGCAGCCCCAATTAGAGGGGTTGGTGAGCCTTGTCAAATTATTGGCAAAGGCGAAGTATGGGTGAAATTACAGACGCCCAACACAATGGTGTTGAAGGAGGTCATGCAGGTCCCAGTTTTGAAGATGTGGCTAATTACTTCAGGGAAGTTGGGTGATGAGAGATGCACATAAACTCTCATAGTGGATGTACTTGAATTAACATGTGGTAAGAAAGTAGGTACTCTTTATCTACTTTCTTGTATTACTGATTCTTCTTCTGTTGCGAGGACGTGGCTTTGTAGGCTTGGTCGCAAGAGCAAGAAGGAGATGCATGTTCTTAAGCAGAAGTTAGATGTCTTTGACAAACTTAAGAACTGGAAAGCCTTGGTGTTTATGGAGGAGATGACGAATAGAGATTAGTGGAGAAGGCTGAGTAACTCTGAGCAGGGTAGTTTGGAAAGGGTTTTGATCTAAAGAGAGCTCACAGGTAAAAAGTCATCACTCATAGGTGAACTCAGGTACCAACATCAGTCAGGAAGAACTAGCATCAAAAAAATAGGTACCGATGTCAGTCATGTGTAGACTAGAGGAGTCAGTGGTGTCGGGCAGGTGGAGACTGACATCGGTAGGATAATTAGCGTCGGTGACCTAGATAGTCGCATGGAACCGACATCGATCAGATGCAGACTATGTGGTGACTGAGGTTAGTCACTGGAATGGATTTTGGGTGGACAATAAGCTATCAAGGAGTCTCAAATGCCCATATGGAGGAATGAAAGGGTAAGTAAGCCTCAAATTCATTATTCCTCTTCTTTATTCTCATTGCTCACTGAAGAGCAGGAAGGATCTAGGAAACAGTGGGAGCATGGCATGAATAGGATGCAGAACCAAATGAGAGATTTGGTAGGGTTGCCAGCTAGTATGAAAGCACTGAGAGATGAATGGATTCCTTGGTTAAAGAATAGAGAGAATGGACACATGAGATAGAAGGTCAGGTCATATTGTCTTGAGGAAGCTACAAGATAGTGGTATAGGTTTGACAGGTGATGACAAAGCAAGGCTTTAGTTAATGTCAGTGTAACCATTATGTTTGTCTTACCATATGGATGATGGTCGCGACATTATCCTGTTACTGTACATGGAGGATGAGCTTGTTGCAAGTTTAGACATATAGTGTTTTGCTGAGCTAAAGGTAAGGTTAGTTCAGTGGTTTGCCATGAAGGATTTGAGAGTAGTGAAATTCTTTGGCATGAGTATCTTAGAGATAGGGAAGATCACAGGTTGATGTTGTCATAAGATGATTGTGTGAAGGTAGTGCAAGATGTAGAATAGGGTAACACACCTATGGATGGATAGTTCACAGAATAGGGTCCCCAATCACATGATGAGGCTGAGTACATGTGTACTCTTTGAGTTTGCCCAAGTAGTGGGTGTTGTCAAAAAGTTTGTAGTCAATCTGAGAAGGAAGCATTGGAAATTAATTCAGTGGGTTCTTAGGTATTTGAGAGAGACCAGCAGTAGGGATTCATGCTATGCAGGTTCAAGTACTTTGGATTTGGTAGGTTACTTTGATGACAGGAGGTGCAACACAGGTTGTGTGGTGGTTGGTCTTCAGGATTGATCTTGAAGAGGGATACAAGCCAGGAAACAAATTAGATAGTGTACAGGTATAGGTATAGTGCAGCGATTTATCTCCAAGTGGGAGATTGTTAGGTTGTAGAGCTAAAAGCTTCACTAATGCAGACATGGAGGAGAATTGCTCGATGTTACAAAAATTAACGTTAGTAGGCACAACTAACATCAGTCATATCTATTGTACAAAGCAATCAACATCGATCAGAGATCGGCTGATGTTGGTCATCTCCAAATAGACAAAGACCGACGCCAGTCACCTATGTAGTTCTAGAACTGCTTGTTGATGAATAGTCAGTTAACGAACTGATTGTTTGCCTGTTAAAGGCTAATTTTAGCCATGGAGCTGTGGATCTAATTATTGTAATTGGATGTCTAATAATTGTTTGCATGAGATCTATATAATAGACTCATGGGCTATATTGTAAAGTGGGCTGAGAGTAAGAGAGCAAAGTTATCTCCTTTAGAGTGAAGAGAGCATGGTGTGTTCCTCCTTGTGCCATAGTGCCAAAGGTGGGTGCTAGTTTTGAGAATCAGAAGTGTTCTTCATGTATGTATGATCTTGGTCAGTAGGTGTGCAAGGCCACATTTGGAGATCTACATGGTATGTAAGATAAGTTGATTTGCAGGTGTATGTGTGTGCGAGGTCTAGGTTTGTAGGTGTGTAGAATGATGTTGATTTGTAGGTGTGTAAGATCAGGGAGGTCAGCAACACAATAGGTAGCAAGACCAGGGGAGATCTACTTGGAGTACGGTGTGTACTCGATCAAAAAGCAATAGAGGAAGGCAAGGTAGATCCTTCCAAAAGTAAGATCATTTGAGTTGCAGGTTGTTGCAAGTTCATGGGAGATCTACTTGAAGTACTTTGAGTACTTATGTACTGGCAATAGTGATACTGACTGGTTAGAGGTGAACACCAACTCTGTGTTTGAGTTGTGTGTTGGGACTGTAATTGAGAGAATGAGCTCTTGAAGAGGTTTACTGTTTATGCCCTAGAGGTGTGGGAGCCCTAGAGGTGTATAAGGAAGAAGACTATGGCATCTTCTTTGTTTTATTTCCTTCTGGAAGAGTATTAATACAATTGGGTATTGTCTCATATTTTGTGTTATTTTTGAATTCTATTTACTTGTTACTTCTGGTTAATTCCACATATTTAAGTTGCTTGTACTTGGTAATCAATTGTGCTTCTTCAGTCCTAACAAGTGGTATCAGAGCTAAGGTTGTAGGGAGCAGGTTGTTGTCTGATTATAGGTCTCTCTCAGGGGTTTTTGATTGAGTGGGAGTATAACAATGGAAAAAAAAAGTAAGCTAAGAATGGAGGAATTAAAAAGCATGAATGGTCAATTACGGTGTTATGGAAAGAAAGAGCAGGTAAAGAAAAATTCTTGGTTGGTAGAAGGTCATAATTAAGGAACTAAAGAAGTAGAGTTTGCAGGTGTTGTTGTATAAGATGCTCTGAGATGTTCCTTGGATAATGTAGAATCTTGGTTTATAGATTCTATTTCCTCTTTCCATGCAACCCCAAATAGAGGGGTTGGTGAGCCTTGTCAAAGTATTGGCAAAGGGGAAGTGCGGCTAAAATTACAGACGGCCAACACATGGGTGTTGAATGAGGTCATGCAGGTCCCAGTTCTAAAGATGTAGCTAATTACTTCAGGGAAGTTAGGTGATGAGAGATGCACAAAAACTCTCATAGCGGATGCACTTGAATTTGCATGTGGTAAGAAAGTAGGTACTCTTTATCTACTTGCTTGTATTACTGATTCTTCTTCTGTTGCGAGGATGTGGCTTTGTAGGCTTGGTCAAAAGAGCAAGAAGGAGATGTCTTTAACAAACTTAAGAACTTGAAATCCTTAGTTTTTATGGAGGAAATGATAGATAGAGATCAGTGGAGAAGGCTAAGTAACTCTAAGCAGAGTAGTTTGGATAGGGTTTTGATCAAAAGAGAGCTTTTGCGTTAAAAGTCATCACTCACAGGCAAACACAAGTACTGATGTCAGTCAGTAGGAATTAGCATCGAACAGAAAGGTACCGATGTCGGTCATGCGCAAACCAGAGGAGTCGGTGGTGTTAGGCAAGTGGAGACTGACATCAGTAGTATAACCAGCTTTGGTGACCTGGACAGTCGCATGGAACTGACGTCGATTGGATGTAGACTGTGTGGTGACTGAGGTCGGTCACTAGAATAGATTTTGGGTGGATAACAAGCTGTCAAGGAGTCTCAAATGCCCATATGGAGGACTAAAATGGTAAGTAAGCCTCAAATTTATTGTTCTTCTTATTTATACTCATTGCTCACTGTAGAGCAAGAAGGATCTAGGAAACAGTAGGAGCATGGCATGAATAGGATGCAAAACCAAACAAGAGATTTGGTAGGGTTGCCAGTCAGTATGAAAGCACTGAGAGATGAATGGATTCCTTGGTTAAAGAATATAGAGAATGGACATGTGAGACAGAAGGCCATGTCATATGGTCTTGAGGAAGTTGCAAGATAATGGTACAAGTTTGATAGGTGGATGACAAAGTAAGGCTTTAGTCAATGTCAGTGTAACCATTATGTTTGTCTTACTAGGTGGATGATGGTTGCGACATTATCTTGTTACTATATGTGGAGGATGAGCTTGTTGCAGGTTCAGACATATAGGGTTTTGCTAAGCTAAAGGTAAGGTTAGTTTAGTGGTTTGCCAGGAAAGATTTGAGAGTAGTAAATTTTTTTGGCATGAGTATCCTAGAGACAGGGAAGATCACAGGTTGATGTTGTCACAGGATGATTGTGTGATGGTAGTGTAGGATGTAGAATAGGGTAGCACACCTATGGATGAACAGTTCACAGAATAGGGTCCCCAATCACATGATGAGGTTGAGCACATGTGTACTCCCTGAGTTTGCCCAAGCAGTTGGTGCTGTCAAAAAGTTTGTAGTCAATCCAGGAAGGAAGCATTAGAAAGTGGTTCAGTGGGTTCTCAAGTATCTGAGAGGGACTAGAAATAGGGATTCATGCTATGCAGGGTTAAGTACTACAGATTTGGTAGGTTACTTGGATGAAAGGTGGTGCACCACAGGTTGTGTGGTGGTTGTTCTTCAAGATTGAGCTTGAAGAGGGATACGAGCCAGGAAACAAATTAGATGGTGTATAGGTACAAGTACAGTGTAGCTATTTATCTTCAAGTGGGAGATTGTTAGGTTGTGGAGCTAAAAGGTTCACTGATGCAGACATGGAGGAAAATTGCTCAGTGTTATAAAAACTAATGTCAACAAGTGAAACTGATGTCAGTCATATCTAGTGTATAGAGCAAATGGCATCGGTCAGAGATCGACTGATGTCGATCATCTCTAGACAGACAGGGACTGACATCGATCGCATGTGTAGTTCTAGAACTACTTGTTGATGAATAGTCAGTTAATCAACTAGTTGTTTGCATGTTAAAGGCTAATTTTACCCTTAGAGCTGTGGATTCTATTATTGTAATTGGATGTCTAATTATTGTTTGCATGAGATCTATATAATAGACTCATGGGCTGGATTGTAAAGTGGGCTAGAGAGTAAGAGAGCAAAGTTAGCTCCTTCAGAGTGAAGAGAGCATGGTGTGTTCCTCCTAGTGCCACAATGCCAAGTGTGGGTGCTATTTTGGATAATCAGAAGGGTTCTTCATGTATGTATGATCTTGGTCAGCAGGTGTGCAAGGCCACATTTGGAGATCTACATGGTAAGTAAGATCGGTTGATTTATAGGTGTATGTGTGTGCGAGGTCTAGGTTTGTAGGTGTGCAAAACTAGGTTGATTTGCAAGTGTGCAAGATCAAGGAGGTCAAAAACACAATAGGTAGCAAGATCAGGGGAGATCTACTTGGAGTATGGTGTGTACTCGGTCAGAGAACAATAGAGGAAGGCAAGGTAGATCCTTCCAAAAGTAAGATGATTTGAGTTGTAGGTTATTGTAAGTTCATTGGAGATCTACTTGAAGTAATTTGAGTACTTGTGTTCTGGTAGTAGTGATACTGACTGGTTGGAGGTGAACACCAACTCTATGTTTGAGTTGTGTGTTGGGACCGTAATTGAGAGAATGAGCTCTTGAAGAGATTTATTGTCTATGCCCTAGAGGTGTGTAAGGAAGAAGACTATGGCATCTTCTTTGTTGTATTTCCTTCTGGAAGAGTATTAATATAATTGGGTATTGTCTCTCATATTTTATGTTATTTCTAAATTCTAGTTACTTGTTACTTCTAGTTAATTCAACATATTTAAGTTGCTTGTACATGGTAATCAATTGTGCTTCCTTGGTCCTAACAAGTGGTATCAGAGCTAAGGTTGCAGGGAGTAGGTTTGTGTTTGATTATAGGTCACTCTCAGGGGTTTCTGATTGAGTGGGATTATAACAATGGCTGAAGAAAGTAAGCTAAGAATGGAGGAATTGAAAAGCACGAATGGTCAATTATGGTGTTATGGAAAGAAAGAGCAGGTAAAGAAAAATTGTTGGTTGGTAGAAGATCAACATGAAGAAACTAAAGTAGATGTTACAGGTGTTGTTACATAGGATGCTCTGGGATGTTCCTTGGATAAAGTAGAATCTTGGTTTATAGATTCTATTGCCTCTTTCCATGCAGCCCCAATTAGAGGGGTTGGTGAGCCTTGTCAAAGTATTGGCAATGGGGAAGTGTGACTGAAATTGTAGGCGGCCAACACATGGGTGTTGAAGGAGGTCATGCAGGTCCCCATTCTAAAGATGTAGCTAATTACTTCAGGGAAGTTGGGTGATGAGAGATGCACATAATCTCTCACAAAAAATGTAGTTGAATTAACATGTGGTAAGAAAGCAAGTACTCTTTATCTACTTGCTTGTATTACTAATTCTTCTTCTGTTGTGAGGATGTGGCTTTGTAGGCTTGGTCACAATAGCAAGAAAGAGATGCATGTTTTTAAGCAAAAGTCAAATGTCTTTGACAAACTTAAGAATTGGAAATCCTTGGTGTTTATGGAGGAGATGATGAATAGAGATCAGTGGAGAAGGCTGAGTAACTCTAAGCAAGGCAGTTCGGATAGCGTTTTGATCTAAAGAGAGCTCACAGATAAAAGGTCATCACTCACAGGGGAACATAGGTACTGACATTCATCAAAAAGAATCGATGTCGAATAGACAGGTACCAATGTCAGTCATGTGCAGACCAGAGGAGTCGGTGGTGTCAGGCAGGTGGAGATTGATGTTGGTAGTATAACCGATGTTGGTGACCTGGATAGTTGCATGGAATTGACGTCAGTCGGATGCAGACTGTGTGGTGACTGAGGTCAGTCATTGGAATGGATTTTGGGCAGACAACAAGCTGTCAAGGAGTCTCAAATGCCTATATGGAGGAATGAAAGGGTAAGTAAGCCTCAAATTCATTGTTCATCTTCTTTATACTCATTGCTCACTGTAGAGTAGGAAGGATCTAGGAAATAGTGGGAGCATGGCATGAATAGGATGCAAAACCAAATGGGAGATTTGGTAGGGTTGCCAATTGGTAAGAAAGCACTGAGAGATGAATGGAATGCTTGGTCAAAGAATAGAGAGAATGGACACGTGAGATGGAATGCTAGGTCACATTGTCTTGAGGAAGCTACAAGATAGTGGTATAGGTTTGATAGGTGGATGACAAAGCAAGGCTTTAGTCAATGTCAGTGTAACCATTATGTTTGTCTTACTAGATGGATGATGGTCATGACATTATCTTGTTACTATATGTGGAGGATGATCTTGTTGCAGGTTCAGACATACAACATTTTGCTCATCTAAAGGTAAGGTTAGTTCAATGGTTTTCCATGAAGGATTTGGGAGAAACAAAATTCTTTGGCATGAGTATCCTAGAGACAGGGAAGATCATAGGTTGATGTTGTCACAGGATGATTGTGTGAAGGTAGTGCAGGATATAGAATAGGGTAGCACACCTATGGATGGACAACTCACAGAACAGGGTCCCTAATCACATGATGAGGCTGAGTACATGTGTACTCCCTGAGTTTGCCCAAGCAGTGGGTGCTATCAAAAAGTTTGTAGTCAATTTGGGAAGGAAGCATTGGCAAGCAGTTCAGTGGGTTCTCAGGTATCTGAGAGGGACCAACAGCAAGGATTCATGCTATGCAGGGTCAAGTACTTTAGATTTGGTAGTTTACTTGGATGACAGGTGTTGCACCACATGTTGTGTGGTGGTTGGTCTTCAAGATTGAGCTTAAAGAGGGATACAAACTAGGAAACAAATTAGATGGTGTACAAGTATAGGTACAGTGCAACTATTTATCTCCAAGTGGGAGATTGTTAGGTTGTGGAGCTAAAAGCTTCACTGAGGCAGACATGGAGGAGGATTTCTCAGTGTTACAAAAACTGACGTCGATAGGCACAATCAAAGTTGGTCATATCAAGTGTATAGAGCAATTGGCATTGGTTAAAGATCAGCTGATGTCTGTCATCTCCAGATAGATAGGGACTGACGTCAGTCACTTGTGCAGTTCCAAAACTACTTGTTGATGAACAGTCAGTTAACAAACCAGTTGTTTGCATGTTAGAGGCTAATTTTAGCCTTGGAGCTATGGATCTAATTATTTTAATTGGATGTCTAATTATTGTTTGCATGAGATCTATATAATAAACTCATGGGCTATATTGTAAAGTGGGATAGAGAGTAAGAGAGCAAAGTTAGCTCCTTCATAGTGAAGAGAGCATGGTGTGTTCTTCCTAGTGCCATAGTGCCAAGTGTGGGTGCTAGTTTGGAGAATTAGAAGGCCTTGGGATTAGAAATTATGAACTATGAAGTGTTGCTAAGATTCTTGGAGAATTAAGGAAGCCCTTAACATCACTTTTCTAGAATTCTATTGCATATAATCTACATCCATTGTCACAAACCCAAAGGACTGCTACATTCATGAGGAAATATTTTATTATGTTTACAACTAGGTCCAAGGTAAGTAATTTTAACATTTATTTCATTTTCTATCAATCTCTCTACTTTTATCTACTTATCTAGTCTTTAAAATTCAATCTACATCCCTCAGTATCCACTTATTAGCGTTTGTAATCTAAATTAGTCTCTATTTTATTTAACCATGATTAAAAAGAGAATCGACATTGATTCATTTTAAATTAGCATCAACTTTACATAATCAGTACTAACCCTATAGGATCAACATCAATCCACTATGTTTAATTTTCAAATCTCGAACCTTTAATCTTAGATCCCTATCTAAAATTCTTATTAATTTTCTATCATTTTAAATATGGTTTTGTTATGCATATGACTCTACCAAGCATAGTACATGATGTAATCAATATCAATGATCTACATATAGTATCCCAACCCCTTTTTACTAATCAAAATGACATAGCCTTTGAGCGAGCATTTTGTGCAATTATTTATTCTCCTTCTTTTGAATCTATTACTGACCAACTTAATGTTATTAAAGATGATGTAAATGCTACTATGGCCTACTAGGACAAATATTTTTCTTACATTGATAGCTTAAATGAATATTGAATCATAATCATTTTGTTATCATATCTTTATCTATTGTAATTTCAAATGTCATTTATCTACTTAATTGTGTAAACAAGTGAGCTAACATCCACTTGAGGAAGTTCACAACTTCCTAGACTAGTTCTTAACCAAGTAGCTCACTTATTTATCTATTTATCTATTTTTGTCTAAGTTATTTATATGTGTTTAAGTTATTATTACCAACCAAAAATAAGGTCTCTCAATCATTGGATTCAAGTGGTGTGCAACCATCTCCTAATCTCCAGGTAATCATCATAAACCCTAATTTTCATTTTAGTTTTTAGTAAGTAATTTAAATTAAAAATTAATGAAAAACTACTATAACATTTGGGCACACCTGATGGGACCAACTAATGTCTCAATTTTTTTGTTATATAAATTCATTATTAATTTATCCATCTTTCTCTCCTTTTCTCTTGTTTCTTGTCTTCTTTCAAAACAAAGATATATTTTTTTTCCTTTTCAAAGGATAAAAAGAATTGCATCCATTTTTGCTTGCTTAGATAATTCATATAGAATAATATAGGTGGATTAAATTTATTATATCAATCACTTCTTACACACACATACAAAACCTCATACATAATAAATCCATCAAACATTGAAATAAGGGGACCGACTAGGATTTCATCACCTAATAATAACCTTCTTCTTGCCTATCCTAATTATATTTCATTACCAAGGGGATAATCAACTCGATATGTTGATTAATTATAAACTTTGGTTATCATATATATAATGGCTAATCACCTAACACCTTTATGCTATCATGTGTGAAGTGAGGGGGTCGGCCCCAATACTAGGTCAAGTATAGATTCTAGTATAGAGATATTTTTGAGCCTAAACAAACCTAAAACCATCCTTAGATTTTTTTTTCTTAGGACCCTTGGTAACCTTTCTTTTTATTTTTTTTCACACTTTAAAGTTTAAAAGGTAAAATCTATTTAGGTATGTCTTTAACATGTTTACATTTATTTGTCACTAAATACGAGATAATCAAAAAGACTTTTGTGTGATTTTTGTGGGATTGATTTTTCCTTTATCGCTACATGGTTGTGATGTGATAGTAGTCACTAAAGCATACCAAACCTCTAGATTCATATTCATCCATGGAAAATTATTCTAATCCTCCTACTTCTTGCAAGTCCATGAGGGAAGGTATTCCCTAGTATTATACTCAAAGCAATCCCAAGTTCGCCACTATATTGAATAGTAATCCAATTACACTTAACCATTACCTCATCTCCTAAACTATATGCATCCCACTTCCCCCCCATATGTATTTTTCCAAGAATCCTTATGGCATGCCTTTAGAGGAAGGTGAAGGGTTTACCACTACTATGGTGTCTTCTCATAACAATCCTCCTTTGACTAGTTATAACACTAACACTATGTAATCTTTAGGGAATCTACCTCCTATAACATATAATGTTTCATCCCCGATTAGTACCCAATCATAGAATGTCACCATGCTTCAACATAAATTTACTTTACTTGTTACACTTCACTTTAAAACCTAGTTATCTTAGTCCTAGAAACCCTTCCACCTATCCAAACTAGCATACCTTTAAATCCACAAACTCAACTTTTGCAACAAACCTCTATAAGCCAAACATCTCAATAATATATCTCATTAGCTACCCAATATATATATCCGATGTAAGTTCTTAGGTATAATTATATCCCCTTATAATCACCATAATATGTGGTGTCATCTCAACTAATCATGACCACCTTAGTTAGTTATCCTTTATCCCAATTCTTTTCCACTCAAATTCCTATTTACCAACTCCCAAAATAAAATGTTTTTGGAGGTATCCATCAATAGAACACCCAAATAGACCTTATGAGCATCCTTATGAATATGATGGCTAATTTTAAAACCTCTACCTATGGGCATAATAATATTCTCACTCACAATAAAATATGTAACAAACATATTAACCCAATAGTCACCATTAGACCTTACGTTCCATAGTGGTAACTTTTAAAGTTTACAAAGGTTTAGAATAAGGAGGAAACTCAGCAACACCTTTGAGCATTCAAAAATTCTTACTACCTTATATGTCACTATGATGTACTTCTTAGGACATTTCTTATGTTGCTAGCTAGACCTACCGTAGATTGGTACAACTCAATTCATAAACATTCCCTATTCTCTATTGGGTAGCTAGCCCAAATATTCTTAGATCACTTTTCTATCAATATCATAAGAAAATTAAGTATCACAAACCTCTATGCCATCTGATAGTTATATGATGAATCTATCATTGATTTTTTGTCTAAATAGAGGAGTCTCATATAATAACTCACCTTTTCCCTTCCACAATATGAATTCATTGAATTATTCATGAGAGCATGTGCTAAACATATCTCATTAATGTTATGGGTGAAATATTTCAAAACCTTTGATGAGGCCTTTTTTATGGCCCATAAACTAAAAATTAGAGGCATGGAATAAGGAAAAATGAAATTATGAAGTAAAAACTTCAAACCTAATCCCATTAAAGGGAATAATAATAATAATAAAACCAAAGGAGTTGTTAATACCATAGTTGTAAAATCAACACCACCATAAGTAAAAATCCAATCTAAGCCTTCCGCCTCTCAGGCTCAATATGAAAAACCATTGACATGCTTTCCCCTATGATAGTATACACCTTTAAGAGAGTCTTATGAATCTATCTTAGATAAGGTCTTAAATGCATCTCTCATTGAACTTCTTTTGATGAGTCCTCTTGAGGATTCTTGCCCTAAGCCTAGTTGGTTTAGGTAAAATGACTTTTACAACTTTCATCGTGTAATAGGTTAGGATGTAAGTATGTGTCACTATCTCAAGGGTCTAGTATAAAACCTTATTGATCAATGATATTTACAACTAGATAACCCTAATGCATTCCCTAATTAGTCTAAAGACATCTTAAGGGAGTCATTCCCTAATCATGCTTCCACATCTAATTCTATGTAAGCTAATTCTAGATCCACCTTAGACCATGAAACTTTTGTAATTAGTACAATCCATGACTAACTTCTACCTAAAGAAGTTGATAGTAATTATGTCCCCAATCTCCTTATAGGAGACATCTTCGAACTATCTAAATTAAGTGAAGTTATCCTAAAAACTTCCCAAAGTTTTATGGATCTCATTATTTATGATCCAGTAGAGGAAACCATATCTAAAAATGTTCAACATGATCAACTAGAAATAGAAGAGGAAAAGACTATCTAAGAAAATGCTTGCTTAAAAATTCCACAAGATACACAAACCATTCCTCAAATTATCACAATTCATGTGTCTAGCATACACATACCCTCTAGCTTACTACACACTAAGGAAACTATCATGTTACCTCAAACCAACTAAAGACCAATTTATTTCATTTCTTGAGAAGAGATAAATATTAGAGAAATCAATGGAAAATCCATAGATACCAAAAACAAAAACCTTGGGTCCCAAGAAGAAAATCTTTGCAACATCCACCAATTATGATTTTTTGATGCCTAAATATGTATCATAAGTTCCTAGAGTGTTTAAGAAACATTTATCATTTTTGAATTATTGAGAATTCAATGCATGAGTTTTAGGATGTGATAATCCTACTATCTATTGGTGGAATAGAGGTAGAACAAGTGATATGTTTCACAGATTTATATTAATTTGGTGGTTGGGAGTCATCATGGCCAAATAGCTAATGTATGTAAAATATGAAGTATTATGTGTTAAGAACAATGAATTATGATCAAAATATAATCTAAAAACTAATATAAGATGTATAATTACAATGAAAATTAAACTAGAGTGAACTAATTAAAAAGGAACAATAGGAAGGGTAGGGTAGAGAAGAAACATGTTATTGATCTTTATTCCAAACATCATGACAAAGTTAAAATTTCATCTAGACATGCACTTAACCAATGTGTGATGTGAAGTATCATAGATATCAAATCCTATCATACATCAGGCAAACATTTAAATATAATGTGAAATAATGTAAATAAGAACTAGATTCACTTTAAATATTTACTCTTGCAAGCAAAAAATATTAGACCAAATGCAAGAAGAGTAAATAAAATGAAATGAACCTAAGAACTTTCAATTAATCTAGAATTGGTATAAGTGAATAAATCTAAATTCAAAGGTGCAAATCAATAATTTATAAGAATAATTTAAATCTAAAAATTAAACCAAGCAAGTGACAGAGAATCCATGATAGCAAACACATAGACAAATATTGGACAAACTTTAACAAATTCATTGATTGTACGACATGATCCAAGTTTACAAATTAATTTTGACTCTAATAACTCCCTTCTTTTTTTCATTTGATACTAATATTTTTATATAGTGCAAGGAATTATGTTTATTAGTCATATCCACTTATAAAATTATAAGTGTTACGATAGTTTTCCTTTCTAAAAATGTTATAAAATACACTAAAATTTCTCTAATCGACCAATCTATAAGCAATTTGTTTCACAATCTGTAAATGACTTTGTTGGGTGAATATTTTGTTGGCCAGCTAACTAGTGACCAAAATAGTTCCTATCACCACAGCATAGGGAGATCAGTCAGCCAGATGTGCAGGTTTACTGCATCAACAGGAGACAAATCTCTCCTCTCATCAAGGGGAGGTTCCCTATAGATATGCAAGAGATGCAGGAGGCTATATATAGATATGCAAAAAATAAGACACAGTGGGTAGGACAAACCATTCATCTCTCTTCTTTCAGAGATGATGCTGACAAATAGAGGAGAAATACTGGGTGATGGGGAAGGTGCTTCTCTTCTTTCAGAAGTAACTTTCAACCAAGAGCCAGATTCCTTCCTAAATAGTAGAAAATCTAGGTGAGGCAAAAAAAAGGCACTTCTCTTCTTTCAAAAGTGCTTGTTCTTGCAAATAATAGGACTCTTTCTGGTAGCAATTAATTGATAATAGGGGTGCTAAGTGACCAACAACCCAAGAGAGAAAGACACGAAGAACAATGGGGGCACAAAGTCATCCCAAGGCTCTTTACACAAGAAAGGAAAATGCAAACACATTGAAGGTACTTATGGGGGCACAAAGTCTCTCCATAGTGGGCCTTCATGAGACCTTCCTGCTCACCTCCACTAGTTTTGCTTACCAAATTAAATGAATAAGGACACCTCCAAATGACACAAGTCAGAACAACACAAAGTCTGGAAAAACTTGCTTTCTCATTTAAATAACAAGGAAAATGAAATTACTACATGAGCTCGAAGTCTTAGTAATGCCTTTGAAAATGGGTAGAGTTTCACTTCTGGTAAGGGGAAGATCTCCCCTGTAACAAATGAGAGATTACAATATATAGCACTCCAAGAAAGACTTGGGTGCTTGTTTTCCATAGAACGGCCCATGTTGTGCATTCAATGCCTTGAATGCATTTCCAAGTTTGTCAAAGGACTGCATTGAAAATAGGGTGGCTATCTTATATATGGCATGTCATTTCATAGCATATGTCTTCTCCCAAGTCTAGATCATCTGGTCTATCCCCTTTGACATCTGCACAGCTATCCATTTTGCCTTTACTCCAAGTGAGACAAATAGGTGGAGCCTTTAATGTTTGTAGGCCAAAATATCTACTTAGTGGACTGTTCCACCTACTGAAATTACTTTTTCATAGATATTTTGGGCTTTTCCCTCTTTTTACTTTTGTCTTTTCCAGCTTTGTCTCTTCTTGGAATTTAAGCTCTCAGGGCTACGTTCCTAGCTTTACTGGCTCTTTACACTCCTCTCAGTGGTTCTTCCCTTTAGATTTTTGGCCTTTGAATGCATTTGGGTCTGCACTCAAGCTTTTAAAGATCAACAGCTATTTCATTGCCATGAATTTGATAGCTACAAGCCTATCATCTTATTTAGCAATTCCTTGATGTCTTTCCCACTTTCTTTGGCCACTTTCTACTGATCTTAGGAAGAGACATGTGGCATCTTTTGCTAGAATAGGTGAGGACACTTGGCAGCATCTACCTAACTTTAGAAGGGACACATGGTGGCTTTTGCTGCACTTTGTCCTTTTCCATTGGGCATTTTTTCATGGGATTTTCTCTTCAGTCCTGATCTTCCTTCAAACAAAAGTTAGAAGGAATTCCTTTGGGATTTGCCTTAGTCATTTTCCCATGGAAAATAATTTTGAAAGTATTCTAATGGCTCTTTCACTTAATAATTTCCTTTGGACAAAATTTTTGAAGGAAATGTTCTCTATTAGCCTTTGAACAAACCCAAAGGAATTCTATCTTTTTAGTCAGTCACTTGGTCCTTATTTTGAGTTCTATGCTTTATTTGAATTTCAACGGATATTCCCTTACTTTAAATTTGACGTTCATGGGGCTGTCAATGGTTACTAGCTACTTGAACCGTGTTGAACTTTGAACCTACCGATTGAACCAACTTTAGTTCAATGGTTCAATGGTCCAATCAATTCATTCTTCATTATTTGGCTAACTGTTGAACCCATTTCTTTCCTATAGAATCCATAGAAACCAACCTTGAGAGTTCATAGATTCAAGCCTGCAGAGTCCATAGATTCAAGCCTGCTTGCAGAATTCATAGATTCAAGCCTACAGAGTTCATAGATTCAAGCCTATAGAGTCCATAGATTCAAGCCTATAGAGTTCATAGATTCAAGCCTATAGAGTCCATAGATTTTTGGAAAGCTTGAAAAATGAAGAACTTGAATGCTTAGAACAATTTTTAAAAGGGGAAGAGAGGATTTGGTTTGTAGGACCAAAATAGTTCAAATGTTGTCCTAAAAATGAGTGATATTTTTGGGGGACAACAGCTGGCTCCAATTGGGGAACTTCCTTTAGATGAGAACATGGAATAGTTGAGGGGAGTAGAAACCAATATCTCCAGTGCCTTGAAGTGTGTCATTGGGCTACGGAGTCATGCTACCCAAAAAGAAAGGTGACAAAAATGAAAACAAAAAGCACAAAATAGAACAAAGACTTTACAAATATACAATGTATAGGTGAATTTATTTGGTACTTCAAGAATTGAAGTACCTTATATTTTGCCCTTGTGTTGTAGAGAAAATGGCCTTCTATCCTGATAAACCAACAAGAAGCCATTTTGTCCCTAGAATCAGTGACGGGCAAATGGAACTCTCCACTAGGAATCACATTTCTTGTGTCCTCCTCTTAGCTTTCTCTTCTTTCCCCACGGAAAGAAGTGGTCTTCAATCCAAAAACCATAAATTTTTGCTCTCTCAATGAAGAGTTCCTCTATCTAATTTTGGAGCATAGTATTATGGTCCACTACCATAGCTTGTTGTTCTACTGGTTCAGTCCAGCACATGTCTTGATTGTCCCTTTCAAACGCCTGGCATACCACTGACTCGACATCTCCTTTGTCTCAAGTAGCTCCCCATTTGAGTAACAGAGATTCATACTCAATAGTGTTGTTGGTGTTGCTAAATTGAAACTCATGTAAAGAAGGAAGAATATCCCCCTTAGGAGATATCAACACCAACATGGCCCCAACACCTATAGAGGAATTACTGCCATCCATTTCTAAGATCCAAACATCATCAGAAATAGATCTTATGTCAAATTTCTCTTCATTAGAGATGGAAGACCCTTTTTCATTTGTACTACACCCTACCAATCCTTCTAATGTCTAGTTTGAATCAATTCTTAGATCACCACCTACCATACATTCATCTCCAGGATCATGGACATCCTCCGGGGTCAAGAAGTAATAACCCCTGCCTAAAAACTCAAACAAATTTTGAGCTTTAGGGGCTGACATTTGGGTCTTGACATCTTGTACCAACTTATCCAACTAGTTAGAGTTGGACTACAGGACTTCAAATTTAGTCATTTGACTTTTGGTCTTTTTGACATGATCAGTTATGTCAAATGGCTAGTTTGGACTAGGCACAGGGGATGGGAGTTCATCCTTTTAGTTTTTTGCAGGGGTAAAAGGTGCTGAGATGTTTAATGTACTTACTTCTGTAGCAATTACCAAATCCTTTGGCTAGAGAGGTAGAGTGGTTTCCTGCTCAGCAATTGAAATTGCTAGTTGAGGTTGCTCCTCTATCTTTTCCTTATCAGCTTCCTAGGCTGACTAGTTCTTGGACCCAGTGAACACTGCGCATGATCCCTTAGCTGCTTCACCTTTACTTTTAGGTTTATCTTGGTAACTTAAGAAACCAATGTGGGAGTTACCATCTGACTCTTCTTGATCCTCCTTGAAGAGATCAACATCATTTTCTTGATTAAACTCAGGTTGGAAAGAGAAATCATGCTCTATTTCCAAATACCCAAATGTTGAGTTGGCTGGAGGTGCTTCAATGGTAAGGTTCCTTTATGGGGGAGGAAGATGATTAGGTTGCCCTTGATGTGCATGATTAGGGAATTTCCTCCTTGGCACATCTCTATATGAAGGAGTAGATGACATCCCTTGTGCCATTTGTCTTTTAAGGGCCAGCACTTCATTTGCTAGCTTTTGCACTATTGGATCAGTGGTGGCTACAGGTGAGTTATCGGAAGATGAGGAAGATGCACCTCTATTTAGATCCCTTCTTATCTTTCTAGCCAAGATAAGGTCATCTTCTAACTTAGTGGCTAAGTCTTGAGCAACTTCAAGATCTATGCAGCCAGCATGTCGTAGCAAAAAACTCACTTCAGGTAGCTATGAGTTTATGAAGAAGTATTTGAGGTTCTCAGGTGTGGGATGAGCAACTATGAGAATCCTATTTCTTAGCTTGTCAAATTTTGCAATAAAATCCCTCATGGGCTCATTAGGTTCCTTCTTCATCTGCGTAAGTTGGGCTAGTAAAGCATGAACATCTTCTGTAGGTTTGAACCTTGCTTCAAACTTAGCTTTGATAGTGTCCTAGCTAGTCACTAATCCAGTTTGCAGATGGTAGAACTAGTTTACAGTAGCACCTTGTAGTGTTTCCATGAAAATCCTAACTACCACGTCTTCAAATTCCACCCCTATCACACCATAGGCTATGGTGAAGGCTGCAATGTGTCCATTAGGGTGGACTCTTCCATCACCAAAGAATTCAGGGAAATTCTTTCTTGAACTGAGTGGTAGCTCATGCAGAGGTGGAGTCAAGTTGAGTAGGCCAAAAGAGTTATCCCACAGGCCTCAATTTGTCATGATTTAATTATTGAAAAATGGGGATAACACATCTGGGTGGAATTGCCAGATGGTAGGACAAAAATGGAAAAGAACTAGCCCTGCTTCAGCTTAAAGCTCGAGGCTTCAAACTAGGCTTTCTTTCCCAACAGGTCTAGTTTGTAGACTAGATAATATAATGGAAATGTAGATGGAGGATGATAAGGCTAATGATAGTGGGTAAGACATGGAATGGAGTTTCCAGACTCTATAATGGATAAGGTGATAATGATAATGGGTAAGACACATGTGATGTTTCAATCTAAAACTTGAGGTTCTAAATTGCACAAAATTACTGTGTCCCTAGTGGAGTCACCAAAAACTATTGGGTGAATATTTTGTTAGCCAGCTAACTGGTGACCAAAATAGTTCCTATCACCATAGCATAGGGAGATTAGTTGGCCATATGTGCAAGTTTAGTGCATCAGTAGGAGACAAATCTCTCCTCTCATCAAGGGGAGGTTCCCTATAGATATGCAAGAGATGTAGGAAGCCATATGCTATATATATATATATATATATATATATATATATATGCAAAAAATAAGACACAGGGGGTAGGATAAACCATCCATCTCTCTTCTTTCATAGATGATGTTGACAAATAGAGAAGAAATACTAGGTGATGGGGAAGGTGCTTCTCTTCTTTCAGAAGCAACTTTCAGCCAAGAGCTAGACTCCTTCCTAAATAGTAGAAATCCTGGTGAGGCAATAGAAGGCACTTCTCTTCTTTTAGAAGTGCTTGTTCTTGAAAACAACAAAACTCTTTTTGGTATCAAGTAATTGGTAATAGGGGTGCTGAGTGACTAGCAACCCAAGAGAGAAAGACACGAAGAACAATGGGGGCACAAAGTTGTCCCAAGGCTCTTTACACAAGAAAGGAAAATGCAAACACACTGAAAGTACTTATGGGGGCACAAAGTCTCTCCATAGTGGGCCTTCATGACACCTTCTTTCTCACCTCCACTAGTTCTACTTACCAAATTAAATGAATAAGGACACCTCCAGATGACACAAGTTAGAATAGCACAAAGTCTGGAAAAACCTACTTTCTCATTCAAATAACAAGGAAAACAAAATTATAACCTGAGCTCAAAGTCTCAGTAATTATTTTCAAAATGGGTAGAGTTTCGCTTCTCCTAAGGGGAAGATCTCCCTTGTAACAAATGAGAGATTACAATATATAGCACTCCAAGAAAGACTTGGGCACTTATTTTCCATAGAATGGCCCATGCTATGCATTTAATGCCTTGAATGCATTTCCAAGTTTGTCAAAGGACTACATTGAAAATATGGAAGCTATCTTAACTATGGCATGTCATTTCATCCCATATGTCTTCTCTTGAGTTTGGATCATCTGGTCTATCCCCTCTGACAGCTATCCATCTTGCCTTTACTCCAAGTGAGAAAAACAAGCAGAGCCTTCAATGTTGCAGGCCAAAATATCTATTTAGTGGACTGTTCCACCTAATGAAATTACTTTTGCATAGATATTTTGGGCTTTTCCCTCTTTCTACTTTTGTCTTTTCCAGCTTTGTCTCTTCCTAAAATTTAAGATCTCAGGGCTACATTCCCAGCTTTACTGCCTCTTTATGGTCCTTCTCTCAGCAGTTCTTCCCTTTGGCATTTTGGCCTTCAAATGCATTTAGGTCCATGCTCAAGCTTTTAAAGATCAATGGCTATTTCATTGTCGTGAATTTGAAAACTACGGGCCCGTTATCTTCTTTAGCAATTCCTTTGTGTCTTTCCCACTTGATTTGGCCACTTTCCACTGATTTCAACAAGAGACACATGGCATATTTCACTGGAATAGGCAAGGACACTTGGTAGCATCCACCTAACTTTAGAAGGGACATGTGGTGGCTTCTGATGCACTTTGTCCTTTTCCATCAGGCATTTTTTTGTAGGCTTTTCTCTTCAGTCAGGCTCTTCCTTCAGACAAAAGTCTGAAGGAATTCCTTCAGGCTTTGCCTTAGTCATTTTCTCACTGAAAATACTTTCAAAATAATTCTAATGGCTCTTTCACTTAATAATTTCCTTTAGACAAAAATCCAAAGGAAATGTTCTCTGTCAGCCTTTGAACAAACCCAAAGGAATTCTATCTTTTCGGTCAGTCGCTTGGTCCTTCCTTTGAGTTCTATGCTTTATTTGAATTTCACCAGATATTCCTTACTTTAAATTTGACATCTGCCAGGTTGTCAATGGTTGTTAGCTACTTGAACCATGTTAAACTTTGAACCTACTGATTGAACCAACTTTGGTTCAATGGTCCAATTGATTCATTCTTCGTTATTTGGCTAAGTGTTGAACCCATTTGTTTGCTATAGTGTCTATAGAGACCAACCTTGAGAGTTCATAGATTCAAGCCTGCAGAGTCCGTAGATTCAAGCCTACCTATAGAATTCATAGATTCAAGCCTGTAGAGTTCATAGATTCAAGCCTATAGAGTTCATAGATTCAAGCCTATAGAGTCCATAGATTTAAGCCTATAGAGTTTGTAGAGTCATGTCTGTAGAGTCTGTAGATTTCTGGAAAGCTTGAAAAATGAAGAACCTGAATGCTCAGAACAATTTTTAAAAGGGGAAGAGAGGATTTTGGTCTGTAGGACCAAAATAGTTCAAATGTTGTCCCAAAAATGAGTGATATTTTTCGAGGACAACAAACTTTACAAAAATAAAATTACATTTCTAAAATATAAAATGCTAGTAGTAAAAGAATATTCATAATCCACTTACTTTGGGACCCTAGTGCTACTACAACCTTCTACCTTCCTTATAGGATCTTAATTCCATAATCATATTCATTAATCAGTTAGAGGTCAATAATGTGTCTTATGAAAAACTCTTTTCTTGATCTCCTAAGTTACTGAGATCTTTCTTATCTCTCTTAAAATCTTGTTTGATGATTTCATCATCTCCTATCTTCTCCTTAGCCTATATCTTCCCTTGAACTTTGTTCCTTACTTGCTACATGAATTGAGAAGTTCTATGCTTGAACTCCTCATAAGTGATAAGGGTCAAAGGACTAAGTGAGGTGGGCTAATTGATTAATATATCTAATATGTATATCATCTTGTCTCCTATTTTTTATGTCCTTAAGAATTTCCTCCATCTACTTGGTATAAATTTTCAAAGCTTTGATTTCATCCCCCAATATCACCCTAGCCATATTTAAATGGGCTAAGCTAACTATTCTGAATTTAAGGACTTGATTCTTGGTCAAGGTTCTGATCAAGTCTTTCACTTGATATTTGAATCTTTTTATTGGGCAACTTGGCCTGTAGCTATGTAATTTTACTTAATTGTTGCCTCTAGAATTTGAACAAGTCATTCATGGTGTCCTCATATTACTTTAACATATCTTCCCATATTGATGATATGGCAATATCTTATAAATTATGTTTTATTACAATATGCCCTTGATCATTGTAGTAGAGCCTCATTGTAGACATGTTCTCCTCTTATGATGGTTTGTTGATGCAAAATGATCTAGACCAATTCTTTTCCCTATTACATTAAATTATGTGTCTTTGAAAACCATCTCTTATGTATCTGAAGTTGGATAGAGCTCTACATCTTTTCATGAAATACCCTTACAAGTTTCCATGGCTGTGGACTTCTATTACTTGTTGTGGTCTATATTTTAGTTATGGATCTAATTATCCTTGTAAAAGTGATAACTCAAACTTTTTGGCTTGATTATAATGAGCACATGGTTAAACCAAGGTTTTTGTACTTATTAGGGCCATCCCAAAGGTTTTTATAGTGCTCTAATGGTAGTAGCTATCTAAACTTAAATGAGATTTGTTATTTATATCCCAATTAGACTGCAAACTTATGCCCTTACATTTACTAAGTTTGTAATATCTTCTACTTGGCATATTATACTTACGTGGCTCCAATGTGGCATCACCATGGCATCTATGTGACATTTTAAAATCATTTTGCTTGTTCATATTTAAAAATTGACCATTACCTTTTGAAAATTCTACCTTGATCTCACATCATTGGATCATTCTTACATAGATCAATATAGATCATCCTTCTTTCTTCTTGCATCATCTAATTATCCCTGCATAGATCATTATAGACCATTGATCTAGATCTGAAGGATCAAATGCCATTGACTATATTAGATTATTTATTGTGGTTATGACACCTATCACCACCATACTCATCCCATATTTTTTTAAAATTCCACATCAATCTCATACCATTAGATCAATTTCCTCTAAATTAATGTATACCATTGATCCTGATCACTGGACTGTATCCTTAATGCATAAATAATTGATCAAAATGTGTACATGTGAATGCATACTATCAATCATTGAAAGATGCCTAAGATTTAATTTGTGCCATGCAGATGTGCCACTTGTCATTTTTGCATTTGTCCATAGGGTCCTTGACTTTTCAAACTTTGATTCACGTTGTCATATATTCTTTATGGGGATCAACATGCTTTATTAAATCACAATCTAAGGGATGAAACACCATTGGTTGTTATCTATACTAGGCTCTGAGGTCATGCCACTTGGTAGCCCTATGGGCTTTCTATACTCAATACTATCAATTCTATAGGGTTAATGTGCTTTTTCCATTTGGTGATCTTGCATTTACTTATAACTTTTTTGAAAATTCCAACTTTATCTTTGCACTATTAGATCTTCCCCATCTGATCAAATACATGCCATAAATGATGATCTAATAAGTCAAATGAGATTGGCTCCTACAAAAAATGAAAACACTTAAATAAAATTTCAAGGAACATAAAAATTAAGCTAATGTATTAGACTAATGTTTTTATTCATATTAATAAATACAAATAAATTTTTAGACTAAATTTTTAATCTAAGTTAGAAACATAATAAAAGGGACCCCACATTTAGTTAGACCATGCTAAGATAAAAGGGATCAAAGGGATCTTAGGACGTGAAGAAATTAGGATACAAGTTTTATACTAAGGTCTTGGCCATGCTAATAAACACAACTAGGACCTCAGGATAAAATATAAACTAAGTCAAATTAAAGTGTTCTCGTAAAAATTTAAATAAAAGCTCCCACCAAATTTCAATTCTAAAGGACTACTTAGACTAAATTTAGACTAAGTGTTTTAGCAATTCAAATATGAATGTAATTAATCAATTATAGACCAAAGGATAGTAAATGAGTCAATTTAACATTTAACACAAAACCCTAAGTAATTCTCATTTCAAATGAACTCCATTAAACCTGCAACCTGCAACATAGATATCTAATGTTAGCAATTTTAGGTAAGATCAAACTAGACCCATGAATAAATAAGCTAACTAGACCATGGTGTGGATGGTATTCAAATAAATATGATGTGTAAACATGATAATGACACTCTAATCAAGTTAATTTTCAATTTTAAGGTATACAATTTGCACAATTTAACACAAGGGTCCCCATTTTTTAGGAATGGTGGTATGTTTAAATCAACAAATGGTGACTTATGGGTGAAACATAATAATATGTTAGAATTTAGAGACTCTAGTTTAGATCAATAATTGAGTTAGTTATTCCACTTGATTAATCACCCATATTTAGATCAATTCATGGTTTAAACAAGCCTTACACGTATAAAATTGAGATCAAACATCAAGACCTTGTCATGTTGTGTGTGTGCTTTGATTCCACTTATTGTTTACCATGGGATTTATGGAACAAATTCCAAATTTCATGACTTTAAACATTAACATTGACTTATATCACATTTATATGTCCATTAAGAACCATGCTTTAGTTTAGGGAAGGCTTGGGAATTGATCTACTACCAGTTAGGCATCCATTGTCCTAATAGATATGCCTTTGGCTCCACTCAAGGCCTTGATCCACAACCAACCAAGTTTCCATATCCCCATTAGAGATTAATAGAATCACCTTTGCCTAGAAAGCTTTTGAATTTTTATAATAAACTCTTATTTTTTAATTTTTAGGTCATTTTAGATTTCTATCAAAGTTTGGGAACTAGGTTAGCCAGGTTTAGGGATTTAGTAAAATGTTTGATCTTTAGACAATCATCTTTAGTTACAAACTTTGTCCCAAGAAATAATGTTTGTTAAGTGAAAACATGATTGTGTTCCAATAGTTTAAGCTTTCACCCTACATGTTTAATCCTTCTTAAAACTAGCTTAGATCAGAATGAGGTCTAAAATCTTAGGGAATAATTAAATTATCCATTAGTCTTTACTGTTTTCTTCAAAATATAACATTAAACTCATATTTAAATAATCCATGATCAACTAGCATTAAGGATTTATATTTACATTCTTGAATTGTGGAGTTCTTGAGCAATTGAGTGAAATTTGAGTTCAGGGTCATCCAAAAGGACTTATTAGAAGCAAGGAAGAAAATAGAGAAAAAAAACACACCAAATAAAAAGTAAACAAATATATACAAATATATGTATAAATAAGAGATATGAAGGAAAGAATAGAAAGAAACTAACCTATTCTACCTATAGTAACTCTAACTAGTCTTACAGTTTACTCTATAAAGACTCCAGGTGGGAAAACAAAGTAGTTATTAAAGTACTACCCATTAGTGGGTAGTTTAAACTTTGTACCTTGTAAGTCTTTTAGTTTGAAGGTGTTGTCTCCAAGTATCTCAGTGATCTGATAAGGACTTATCTAGAAAGGTGTGAACTTCCCATGTTTACCCTTAGGTTAGATGCCTTATCCCAAATAAGAACTAAGTCTCCTTGCTTGAACACATTTATATTTGAACACTTATCAAACCACCTTTTCACTTTGTTTTGGTTTCTACTAAAATTAGTAAAATATTCTTCTCTTTCATCTTCCATCTAAATAATGTCAAGTAACCTTGAGCTTAAAAATTATTGATCATCTTCCATGTATTCTTGCATGAACTTATATGTTGGCAGCTTGAGGGTGATGGGGAAGATGGGTTCTTGAACATAAAATAGGAACAATGGTGATGCCTTAGAGCTTATTTGACTCTATTTCTATCTTCCCAAAGGGAATACTTAAGTAGCTTATGTCATGTTCTAGGTTTATCAGTTGTAGATTCATTTATATCCTTCATCAAGTTCTTATTTATTGATTCAAATACTCCATTAACTTGAGTATAATGGATTGATGATAACTTGAGAATAATTTTGATATCATATGCCCATTTAGTCATCTCAATGGATATAAAAGTAGATCCATTATCATAGACTAGAGATACTGGTATGCCAAACCTTGTGCATATATTCACTTCCAAGAATTTGATCACTTCTTCAATCCTATACTACTTGGTTACCACTACTTCAATCCATCTTGTGAAATAGTTAGTAGTAGTTAGAACATACTTGTGACCATTTAAGGAATTAGTGTTGATGACCCACACAAATTCTAACCCCTATTGTGTGAAAGGTTTTCCAATCATGACTGGCTTTAATGGCATGGCTACCTTGGGCTCTTTAGTGTTGAAGACTTGACATGAGTGGCATTCTCTCACATGTTTGTGAGCATCTTTGAAGATTGTAGGATAGTAATAACCAAACCTTAATATTTTTTATGTTATTGTCCTTCTAGATGGATGTCCACTTCTTATATTTTTATGGAAGGTTCTCATGATATCAACTACTTCACTCTTGGAGACACATATCAAGTATAGGCCTTTAAATTTATTTCTATACAACACTCCATATTTGATCAAGAAATGGGTTGCCTTGAGCCTTAGATATCTTCTTTATTTTTTAATTAACCTTGCAAAATAATAACCATTGATTAGTAAGTGGACAATGGGATCATACCAATCATTGGGTCTAAAATATTGTTGCTCTACCTAAATAACACGTAGCTTGGGATTAGTATTGGTAATTAACTAAATTAAACCTTGGTACCTTACTAATTTGGTAGTATTAATCTCAAATTAATATTCTTGGATCACAAACATCCACTTAACTCTCCTTTATCCTCATTCATTTTGACTTAGCATGAACTTAGTGGCATGGTCTAGTAGGATTACATGCACCTTATTCCTTAGAATATAATGCCTAAACATTTTCACTAATTTGATTAAATCACATTCTTGTTTATCAATCAAAGATTAGTTCAGCGCAACATTTTTAAGGTTAGTGCTCATAAAATATCTTGGATGGACACCTTCATCTATATTTTGAGTTATAAATGTAGCTATGGTATGATCTGAGGCAAAAGAATAAATATAAAAATATTTAGTAAAGTCTTGAAATATTAGGACTAGGGCTTGTACAATTTCCTCTTTGATGTCTCTGAAAGCCTTCTTGGTCTCTTCATTACATGTGATTTTGACATTCTTCTTTAGCATATCATTAAGTGGTTTCACAACTTCTACAAAACCATAAATGAACTTTCTTACAATGTTTATTTACCAAAAAATGACTTCAATTCCTTCCTATTATTAGGAGGCTCTATATTAGATATTGCATCTACTCTATCAGGGTCTATATATATTCCCTCTTTAGTGATAAAATGTCCTAATAGTTTTCCCTAAGTAACAAAAAAATTACTTTTCTTTGGGTTGAGAGAAATCACATACCTTCTACCATGCTCAAATACATGTTTTAAGTGCATAATATGATAATACCTATTTTTAGAAAAGATACTCAGAACATCCATGTATATGATAATGTACTTACCTACAAGACCTTGGAAAGCATGGTCCATAGCACTTTGTAAAGTGTCTCCTACATTTAAAAGTCCAAATGGCATTCTTTTGTAGGTAAAGGTGCCCCATTTAGTAGTAAATATAGTTTTAATTCTATCTTTTTGGTTCACCAACATATGTTTATGCGCTAAAAAACCATCAATAAAAGACATCATAGTAAAACTAGATACAATCTAGATGACCTAGTCAAGAGAAGGCAAAGGATAGTTATCCTTTTCAGATGATCTATTCAAATTCCCAAAATCAATGCATAGTCTAACTTCATCATTTTTCTTCCTGACTAGTACTAAGTTAGCTACCTAAGTGGAGTACTTTATGGGAAATACAATCTTGGAATCTAAGAGATTCTGACCTCTTTGTATATCAATGGTTCTAAGATTGGGTTAATATGACTCTATGTTTGTCTAAAAGGTTTTTATTTTTACTTTAAAGGTATGGTATGTGTTATGAACTTTGGATTAATGATCTTTAGGTCATCATAGGACCATGCTATGACATATTTATATTTGGTTAGTAATTCTTGGGATCTTTTGAAATCAATGCTTGTATAGGTTGTACCAATATTAATCTGTTGAGGTTGACCTTGAAGTCTAAGATTAATTCCATTATAATCTTTCCCAATTACTTTGGGAATATTGATAGTCTTAGTCTCTCGAAGGTAATCATGCCTTTGGAGATTTTATTGTCATTCAACTAAATGACCTTGTCATCAAGTTTTCAAACGTTTTCAATAGTATTCTCACTGACTTCATCTATGACATGAAATTTTAATTCTCTTGAGGTAGTCATGAAGTCTAGGATCTATTGGTCATCACTAAATACCTATAGATGGTTTACATTATTAGGTATTTAAGGTCATGGAACCAAATCAATAGTAAGTTTGTGGGAGTCTTAGTCTAGTATAATATTGGAAGTTTTTGAGACAAGCTCATCAACAACCTTGTTATCTTCCCTAGGGATGAAAACAATGTTAAAATCATCAAAAGATTCAATCACATCCTAGACTCTAAACTTGTATATTTTAATATATAAAAAATTTCATTGTTACTTACTTTTTACTTGATTAACCACTATCTCTAAGTCACCATATACTAGCAGTTTCTTGACTTTATACTTGATGTCAAGTTATAATACTAATATTAAAGCTTCATATTATGCAAGATTATTAGTGCAAGGAAACTAAATTATATAATAAACATGATATTATTTATCAATAGGGTTAGAATAATTACTAATTTAGTTCCAGACTTACACCTAGCACCATCAAAATGTAGTTTCCATAGTCTACGCATAATATAGAAACTTTAGAATCACATACCTTAGAAGTCTCAAGAGTGTACAATCCTAAATCAGAATCTACCATGTTAACCCTTTCATTGAAAACATTGTACTCAGTGATCATGTGCTTAATTTAAAGATCTCTTTCTATCATTTTTTAGTTGGGGATTCCTTTTCGAGGAAATCACATATATGAACAATTTGTTGACATATAACCATTCAAGCTCCTAGTCTAGTTTTTTCTTAACATCATCCTATAAGTATCAAGGATGTCCAACACTTAGACATCAATGAATTTTTGGATCCTTGGATCTAAGGCAATCTGCATGTGAACATTTAATAACTCACCAATTACTTTGACTCTTGACTTATCTAACTAAGTTAAAACACTATCAGATTTAATTAAAATCAAACCAAGTTACTCATAAATACCTACATGTATGATTTTTGTAGATACAACTGAATATAAAATATAGTTATGTAAGTTCTTACCAAATATTTTGATTTTTAACAAGAAAGGTAGGACATATACTTTGTTCTTGTGTATTTCAACATTGGCATGTGTAGTCTTTTGTGGTTTAGTTAGTTTTTTACTCAAGGACTCTAATAGTAAATCCCTTTGTTCATTAATATATGTTAACTCATGTAATGTGATGTTATCCTTAATATTTTTCATATCCTCCAAAATATTATATCCAGTCCTATTAGAAGAATTAGATGTATCAATAGTATACTTAGAAGTAATTCCCTTAGGAGGCTCTAGATTGTTTTCTAAGGTAGTATTAGGAGTGACAAAATTATTTGGAGGAGTTAAAGTAGTCAATGGTTGATTCTAATCCCTATTTTTTAGAGGATAAGTCTCCTTTATAAATTGTTGAAAAGCATTAATCTCTTTAGGAATATCCTCAGGCTCATTATCCTCTTGGAAAGGGAACTCAAATTTCTCCACCATGAGAGTTAAATCAATCAATCTAGATGACCTTGAAGAACTGGATGTACCTAAATCATAATCCTTATTAGGATAACTTCAAAAGAATCTAATTATTCTTGAAAGGCTTCAAAAACATTACAAAACTCAACATAGTCTATTTCCCCATGCTTAGAAGTGTAATGAACTCTACAATAGTTAGGTAATGAAAAATCAACAAGATTTATATCAAGGATATTCTTGCTAGAAGATGGCTCATTATTTTCATATTTATGGTAACTATCATTCTAAAATCTATTAGTGGACCTATTGAACCTTTGAAATGAGAAATTCTTGCCAGATCTCTCTTTAGTATTGCCTACTTGCTTTTACAACTGAAGAAAGTCAGTGCTAAGATTTTGAAACATTTTGAGGATAGAGTCAATCTCTTTCTTTGGTGCCTTAAAATTATGAACTTGATTGTTATAATTATTTTTAGGAATTAAATATTTTTGATCTTATGGATGAGATTCATTGGCAACAATGTTTAGAAATCCCAAGATTTGAGTAGGATGTGCATGACTCAAAGATAGTTAGTTCAAGACTAAAAGTTGGTTTAGGGTAGGAACATTTTGGCTGGCATTGGAAATGACATTTAGATTAGGTAAATGTAGATTAACATTAGGAATGGAGTATGCCAATTATCTTTAGGGTTACATCTAGTCATTAATGATGACAACCTTGGCATAAACTAAAGCTAATGTATTCATGGGCCCAAAAGCTCTATTTATAAACACAAAAGTCATGTGATCTAAGGCATCCTTATATATTCATAAAGCTAAATACTCAATAGGTCTATAAGGAGCTATGGTACTACTAAACATCTTCTAGAATCTAGCATTGAAGGCTTTTGTTGGCTCATTTACATCTCTTTTCACTATGATGAATTTATGGTACAAGACACAAAGACTAATGATTTTACCAAATTGATCAATAAAAACATTGGTAAAATCAACCCAACTTGTAATGTAGCTCTTAGGAAGGTTCAAAAACCATTCATATGTAGCATCTTTGAAAGTAAAAGGGAATAGTTTACATGTTACTTCCTCATGAATCAAATTCAACATCTTAAAGTAGATTTGAATCTCTTAATTTGTTCTTTAGTGGTTATAATTCCACTAGGACTGAATATTGGCAAATAATTTTTAAGATTATGAGGAAGGTCATGTACCATGCCTCTCAAATTGATTGAAGAACCACCTAGCCAAGCCATAGCCTGATAGGGATCAAACATAGGATCACCCTAAATTGGTGAAGTTGGCAAAGACTTTGAAAGTCTACCTTACATTTATTTCACCTAGTTATCCTATGAACTTATAATGAAAGTAGAGTTTCTCTAGTTTATGAAAGTGACCTTGTCCTAATTCTTGGTAATTCAAACTTTTGGGCTTTGAATCCTATTTGAAATATGATGTGTCAATCTTTTCTTTATAGGGAACAATAATCAGACTTGCACATTAAGCGAATTTTACAAATATTTATATAAAAGATGACAAAGGATAACAATGTTTAACCAAATTATCTTAAATATGTATCCAAACACGTAAGTATGATTGATATTTACATGTTGAAGCTCAAATAAACTCAAATTTTTAAAGGATATATCAATCTTTGATCAAAACAACTATGTTTTTGGATTGATGCTCAAGAATTAAAGGATCTCGGGACCTTAAACCATATGAACCAAATGATAAAATAGTGGTCTATCTTAAAATTAGTGAACGTTAAGGAAAATTGACCAAACAAAACTAGATATAAATGATTTTCAAGAAAACCAAAGATATTATATAATTAAAAATTGATCGGCTATTACATTAGAACCATATTCTACAAAAGTAGTTATATATATAATGATTATAAGAACTACATACATTTATGAATCAATAAAAAACTATATAGAGCATTATCATTTTATAATTATAAACTTAACCATTTTTTCATTATAGGGAATACCATTCTTAATGAAGCCTAAAAGGCAATCTTCCTATAGTTTGGCCTTGAATGCTACTCCCAAAGATGCCACTAAATTTTCATACTTCAATCCTCCTTCCACCACCTAAGGGAATACCAATATGTGTTAAGAACTTTCTAAATCTTTGATCATAAAAGATTTGCCTCACCACCATGGGGGAGATTTGAAAGCTCACCATGACACTCCTTTCATGAGACACTTGATAGCCTTTGAATGGTCATGATGCCTCTATAAAGCCTATTATTCATTGATCCCTGAGATGGGATGCATTAATACTTTGATGTCAGGGATGTAAATGCACCTGTTACTAGCCTTTACTTGAATATTAGCACAAGCTGAATCCACCTCCTTTGTAAAATAGACTAGAGCCAAGAACCATGGTTATAATTTGTGAAAATCTATAAAAAGAATGAATTCGATTCGAAGAAGGGCAAAGTGAGAGACATACCGAGGGTGAGAGAAGTGATTTTAAAAATAATCCCCTACTGATACTCTAGACAAACAAAGAATTCAACAATATTTTGGACCTATTTGAGTCATAAACCAATAAAAAAATGTTTCTAGAAAATAGTAAGGCTAGGTTAGAGTTGACATGAACCCTATTATTAGTTGATAGCATGTTTAAACCTATAACTTTTTCAATTGCTTCTGCCACTTCCATCGATGGGATCCAAGAAACATTAAATGAGTCCTAGTTACTAAGTCAAAAAATATCATTTATCTTATCTTATCCTTACCGAAATCTAGAGGCCAACCAGTTGATTCAATCCAAAATTTTCCATCTCTAAACCATGTAAGCAAAAAATGATGGCCTACCACAAGCTTGACCCCCAAAAAAGAACCACCTTTCAATCATTCTAAATTTTGAGCTAATCTAAGACATCAATGCCCCTATTATGGTTCTTATGATTCTATACTTTCCAATTATGGTGAGTCTTTTCACATGGGAGTATATTGCCTCCAATATCATTGTTTAATGAATATCAAGCATGCAAACCCAACATCACTCAAAATGGAAATCACCTACCTCAAAACTATAGAAAGAATTTTACTTTTAACAAAAAAATAAAATTATATAATTTTATAATTTCATATTATTTTAAAGATCAATTTGATCAAAATTGTTACAATCATCCCAACAAGAGCTGAAATTATCCATTCTGACATCCATGAGTTGATCTATAGTGACAGTAGTCAAAAAAAATTGCCACAGTGTTACATTCCCTGAAGTAGTGAGAACATGCCCACTCACTAAAAAAATCCATTTTGGGGAAAATAATATCCAAGATATTTTTTATTTTCGATGATTTTGTTTTTTGATTAGTCATTTCTTGAATTACAACTTATGAATCTCCTTTAATCTTAAGTGAAGTTATACTACAGTCAATAGCCATTTGTATCCCAGCAGCTAATGCTTGAGCCTTTGCTTCATTTTTAGTCCCATCTAGGAGTTTAAACATAAGGCTCTGATTAAAGATCTACTATAATCTTTAATCACACACCCTTCACCTAACACCCTTGGATTACCTCTATAGGCCCCATCGAAACTTAATTTGAACCAACTAGGTTTTGGTGGTATCTAGATTGTTTCTTTTTTATTTCACTTATTTCAATTATTTACTATTAACCCTTGAACAAGATGATAAAAAAAAATATTACTAACCTTAAACCTATTGAATTGAAAAATCTTAAGCCATATTTACCATAATTAAGTATATACCTTCAAAGAACTTCAATCTTTGTCTAAAGGAAGCACAAATATTGGTATAAGACAATAAAGATCACTGATGTTTACATAAATATGCTAAAAGAAATAAAAATATTCAAATAATATACTGATATTTGATAGAAATTCACAAAAAAGATAAAAAAATACTTCAAATCTACAAAGATCTAACTAGGCCCTCCTAACACCAACAAAGCCCCTCCTGTGGAAGCTTGAATATGTATCATAGGTGCCCAAAGTGTTTAAAAAATGCTTCTCATTTATGAATACCTAAGAATTCAATACATGAGTTGTAGATTGAGATAATCCTATTATCTTTTGATGGAATAGATGCATAACAATTGACCTATTTCAAAAATTTATATTGATTTGGTAGTTGGGAGTCATTATGGCCAAATAGCTAATCTATGTAAAATATGAAGTATTCTATGCTAAGAACAGTGAATTATGATCAAAATATAATCTAAAAACTAATATAAGATGTATATTTACAATGACAATTAAACTAGATTGAATTGATTAAAAAGGAGAAACATGAAGGGAAGGGCAGAGAAGAAACATGTTGCTAATATTCATATCAAACATCATGACAAAGTTCAAATTTCATTTAGACATGCACTTAACCAATGTGTGAAATGAAGTAGCATAAGTTCAAATCTATAATCATGTAAAATGTGAAATTGTATAACTTTAGTATGGCTAAGAAACCTAATCCATAGGTCCTCTTGTTGGCCCACACAACCCTTTTAGGCTACTTCTTTCACTAATTCCAAATCATCCAAAGCTTTTTGGAATTAGCTTTTTGATACCCAAACAACCCTTCTAATCCTAGATCCATCCCCTTAGGGCTTTTCCCCTCTAAATAATAACACCTAAATATGACATGAGCACTGAAACCCAAGGTGTCCTATTTTTAGCGCTATTGTCCAAGTTCACTTTTTACCATAATGATCAAATTATTCTAGTTCCTTATCTTTTCCCTTATCAACCTAACATGAATTAAATCAACCCATGATACTTAATTAACCTATAAGAGTCCATTAAAATTTCATTTATAATGGTTGACACTCATTTTCAAGAGAGATGTAAGAATACAAAGAAGTGCACGTAAGCATTGTTCACTATTCTTTGCATTAAACTTTCCAATATTATTCAAAGCCTACTTAAGTCCTTGCACTAGTCCTTAGCCAACTGAAGCACATACAATTTTTCATTCTAGTTTCATTGATCATACACAAATTATACCAAGTACTTCAATGGGAGAACTACATTAGCATAATCCCTCTTCAGAGTATTGGTATGTAGGTAGCATGACCACACACAGGGTGTGAGGTGTGTCTAGTATATCCTTTACACACTAACCCCTTCTCTCTCTTTCCTAAGTTTACATTAAATTTAAAGCACTAAGATATCTTAAGAGTTTTGAAAATTAAAATAGGTACACAACAAACTCCATGAGGTCTTTGACCCTAAAATTTTAGTGATAGGGTAACACGAGCATTCCAAATAGAACCCAAAAATCTTTTAGCCTCAAGATAATAGTGCTAGAATAGGACTAAAACACTAGATAGTAAGGTGTCCAATTTTTAGTGCTCCTATCCAATCAAGAAACAAAGTCTAGACACTTATTTATGGCTATTTCTCAGTCGTGCTCCTCCAGTATCAAACCTTGTCTCGGTCCAGATTAGTTGGAATAAGCTAAGTTCTAATCTCTCTCACTTCTTAATATATTTATAAAAGATAAAAATAAAATTTATTTACACAAATTAGTAGGTTAATTATTGCATATTTTATTTACTAATTTACATTACTCAGCCACTTTATTATTTAGGAATATAACTCTAATATTCTAAACACAGTAAAACATTTGGTGAACCTGACTTCAAAATTTTGTACAAAAACCATAAAAACCCTAGGGATAATTATTTTTTATTTTTTGAAATATTTTCCTAATTTTTTCTTGAAATTAGAAAAAAATTACAACTTAATTGAAATATTTTCTATAAATTCACCAAAACCCTAGTTTGCACATACTAGGTCCTATTTGCATACAAACACTTTTAAACCAATAGGAAAAATATATTGCTAATTTTAGAAATATTTTCAGACTTTTCCTAAAATTTTCAAGCTAAATTTTACAAATTCATATAAATTGTTTTAAATATATTATACTAATTTTGAACATTTTTTCTTTTCAAACCCTAGTTACATCAACTAGTTCCCAGTTATATTTTAGGCATATTCCAATCATTTTCTACTTTTTTAGATGCATATCTAAATCATAAAATCATTTTCAAATTAAAAATTTCATAGTATTTTGCAAATAATATTTTTTAAAAATCCCTAGTTGCATGTACTAGCTTCTTTTTGCTTATTGAGGTATCACCTTACATGTTTCAGAGTCCTGTATCCTTTTCATGTATATTCCAGTTCCTTGCTTACATTATATTAGTTAAATTTTTTCCACTATAATCCAGGTTATTTTATTTATTCCACCTAATTTCCTTGCATCTCTTCCTTGAATATGAAGTGCAAGACTTAGTGGTAATCCTCCTCAGCTCACCTAGATTCTTTCAATTCACTCATATATAATGGATAAACAATAGGTCAGACTCCTTTCATAGATGCTACACATATAAATTATATAAATTTTAATCAAAATAACTTTGACCATGAGAAATATGAAAACAAAAATGATGAGGTACATAAAAATTCTCATGCTCCACCACATTAGATAATTGAGCCACTTCTATAGATTATTAATGATGAAGTTGTCCTCAACAAAGATTTGGTTTTACAAAATTTTAGAGAAATAATTAAGGAACAACCTAAAGATCATACACTAATTATACAATCTATCATGGAAATAAGAAATAAAAAATAATTTGAATCTTCTAGTCATTCAAAGTATCTAGTTGTAAATAACGCTACAAGGGAAACTATGTCTCAACAACCCCCTATAACAGTCCAACCTTCTTCCATGCCACTAGCTATAACTAGTACATCCCTATCTCTTGATGTGGAAGCTATTATTCAAGAGATAAAATCTCTTAAATCCAAGGTACAACATCTTGAGTAAGGTATTTATAGACCTACACAATCATCAAATTCTTTTGCTTTACTACATACACCATTGACACATCACATTGCTTCTACACCCTTGCCACAAGGATTTATTCAACCCAAGCTAACTCTTTATAATGGAAAGAGTGATTCAGAGACACATTTGAGAAATTTCCATGAAGCATGTTTGGATTATGTACCCAATGACTTGCTACTTACCAAACTTTTTATATAGAGCCTAAAATATTATGCCTTACAATGGTTTTATAGTCTATCAAATCAGTCGGTCACAACATTCAATACTTTAGTAGACATGTTCCTATCACATTTTAGTATCAACATTGGTGATAAGGTTTCATATGCATATATTTCACAATAAAAAAAAAGGTCAAATGAGCCTCTCATTAATTATGTTCTTAGATACAATACTATTCTGGCTAAGTTAACTAGCCCCATGGTTGATCAAGAGCTATAAGACATATTCAAATAGAGCCTTCTACTAGCATTGCATGAATTTATTATGTTCAAAATATTCTCTTCCTTTACAAAATTGTGTCATGCACTCAGGGGAAGATAACTCAAGCTAATTTCAATGGGAAAACTTAAGTATTCAAGTATATCAGACACAACCAACAAGAGTAATAGAAAAGTCCCATACAAGGTCAAAATCAATGACAATAGGAAATAGAATCAACCAATAGTCAATGTAGCTTCAGATCCCCTTGATCATGTGTTTCTATTAGTAACTCATCGTGCATTCACCAATATACTAGTTTCTCTAGCTAGGGTTTTACAATAGTTATTAGAATGCAACATCATCAGTCTCCCTCCTATTTGGGAAGTAGATCTAGAAAAGCCTCTTCCATAGGGATGCATGAATTTCATGATTTTCACAGGGAACTAGGCCATTCAATAAATAGATGCATCACTTTATGGAATAAGATATAAGATTGGATTGATGATAATCTACTTTATTTGGGCACTTTAGTTGAGCCTCCAAATATAAATCCAACACAAGATAAATATTTGAAAATATTTTTAGATCTATTTCCATAACATTCAAAACAAGATAAAGAGGACACATTAGGTGTTTATCGTACATACCATACACATCCTCCACTAGCTGCATACCGAGCAACTTCAATTGAGTCACATCCTTTGAGAGGTATGATAGGTGTGTGTAAGTCCAGAGTTCTAGCCAAACCTTTGATATATTTTTTAGATCAAAAGATTATGAAGGATAAAATAGGCTATAATGCACTTTTTATTAGAGCACATTTTTAAAATTAGCGTATTCATAGTGTACTCATCGACAATAGTTCCAGTCTTAACATGTGCACTTTCACACTTCTACAACATTTAGGTTATTTAGAGTAGGATATCACTCTAATAGACATAGTTATCAATGGTTTCAATGGGAATATTTAGAGTTTATTTGGTGAGATAGTACTTCCACTATAGGTTGGTCTTACATATGTGGCTACCCCATTCACTATAGTTCCCAACATAGGAGTTTTTGACATATTACTTGGTTGACTATGGATTCAAAAACTTAGGTTAGTTCCTTCTATAGTTCATAGATACATGAAGTTAGTTCATGCTAATCAAGTTATCATAGTCAGTAGAGTTCCTTATGAGTCACCACTCCCCACTTTAGAGCCATCTACTAGCTTATAGTCACTAGCTCTAGTTCTTCCACCAGTTTCAATTTCTCCTAAAATTTTAGTATAGCTTCCACTTCTAATCCAACCATAGTTACAACATCCATCACTAGTATAGAGGGTTCATACACCCCCATAGTTTTAGTATTCTAGATAGCTTCCAGTGATAATATTCACACTTAGAGTAGTTACATTGAGGTCTCATACAACTACATATAGAGCACCTATTCAAAAACCCCCTTCTACTTTTATATGGGTCCCTAAAAGCCCTACAGTTGTATCCACTTCTCAAAGTCATAGGGGGACCCCACATTTAATTTCCACTTTAGATATTTCAAAGTTGTTATAATGTACATATATTTTAGCTACACAATCTTAGACACTCCATCGTGCCTCATGATCATGCACGATCTCATTATTTGATATAGGACTCCATGACAAGGAGTCTCATCCCAAAATTATTGGTTACTATCATTTCTTTCTAACATTGATTATACATATTATCTCTTGCTTTATTGTACATAGTTAAAATATTTTTAAAAATATAAAAACAATATAACACTTCAAAATACAAAAGCATTCAAAAATTACAAAAACACCAAAAACATTTTTTGATTGTATACATCATCCATGTATACATTACTACTATCCTGCTAGGACTTACATTTGCTTTTTCATGCTATTGTATTTTGATTTATCTACACTACCATACTTCACTTGATCTCTTTTGAGTGTGCATAGTGACATCTAGCTCTTTTATTGCTTCACTCTACCCATCGAGGGGGTATTTCTACTTATACATTCGAGACACACATCAATATACATACCCACTAGGGGCATCTTCTACATGACTACACCATTTAGGTTATGTCATTCCTACACTACACACTTTAAGTTATCATACTAATATTACTCACTAGATTACATAGATTACTACATTGGCATTTCATTAGTACCTAGAACTTGTGTATTTTTTAGCATATACCTAGTCATGTACTACACATGTTTTGTATACTTTCACATTTGTTTTGACTAGTTATATGTGTTTGTATCTTCCATTTCTTACTTTGTATTTGATTTCATTCCTTGATTATCATAGCTTGTGTGATTGCACTTTGTAGTTCTAGTTTATCTTCTATTTGTGCCTTAGGACATTTACCAATGTCCTTTGCTTCTATTCATGTGTGTGCCTTAGGACATATACCAATGTCCTTTGTTTGTACTCTTTTCTATGCTTATGTCCCTTGTGCTAACTTTGCTTCTTCCACTTATATGTGTATGTGGAATTTGAACATGTCTTCAATGATTTTCTTCTAGTTTGAGTGACATGTGTCCATGTCCCTTGTTTGCATCACCCCTTGCCCACCCTTGTATGCTTCTTGATTTTTGATTCATATGATTGTTTGCTTATTTTCTCCTCACTATATGCAATGCCATGATTCTAATCATGCATTTATCTTGCTTCTTAGATACCATGATGGGCATCATGCTCCATCCCTACATGCTTACTAACAAACTAACAACTAAAAACTAATAACTAATATCTTAAATTTTTAGTTCTAGTCCAGTACTTTGTGTATGATTTCACATTATTATATCTATCTAGGCATATCCCTATTGATCTAACAATTTATAAATTAAAATATTGCTATATCTTGAAGTATCTTGTCAAATATTCTATGCTATATCATATATCTATATAGCTTAACACACTTTTAGGACTCTTTTATTTTAAAGGAAGTCATTACAGGTTCATCATTCTTACCCTTATAAGAGGGGGCATCAAATGAGGGTTTGTCATAGAGATCCAACCTCCTAATAGTCAAAATAATAACATTCAAAACACTCAATATAGAATCTAGAGGTCAAACTGGTCAAACTAAAGCAAAAAAATAGTGATAATTTTAGATTAACAATGAGTTTTCACACCAAAAAATAACACCAAACATTGATAGTAATGTCAAACACAAGGGTGTCCACATTTTGGCTCTCCTAACTAGGTAAGAAAACACTAAGGGTTTCCAAAAATAGATAAAAAGTTTAGTTCAAGGATAGTTTTTGCTCTTCTAGATCAGTCAAATTTAGTAGTTTTAATACATTTTTCTCAAATATAGTGGGTTATCATGTGCAACATGATGATTCTCACTTTTAGCTCAAATTAGATAGTTGACATAAATTCTAGATTAGAATCTATATTCTTGACCTTAGTGATTGGGGGAAATGTGCACATCACATTGATCTTCTTTTCTTTTCAAGTTTAGTTTATTCTAAGCATTCTCAGTAGTTTCATGCCTTACTCCATCTACAGGTGGTTAGAATCACATTTGAGTTACAATTTCATACAAGTTTAGCTTTTTTAGTACCCAAGTTCTTGAGTTGGATTTCACATAAGCATTTTTGCATCAGTTTTAGAGAGGCTTTCATACAAGCCTGTCCTCCATATTTTGAAATAACCAATAATGGCTTCATTTTCAGCATCTATTCAAGCTATCCATACCACATTGTTATATTTATAAAAAATCTATTGGCTCCATGAGCCATCTCATATGACATTTATTCTATATTGGTATCATTTCATAACTTCAGTTCATGAGGCAATGATGGAGCCAAAGGTTTAGCTAACCTTTATATTCTTGAGCCACCTATTCATAGGGATTGGACACATAATCTAGAAATCAATTAACATATGCATGATTCATTAACTTTAGATAGTTTTTGATGATGGATCTAAAGGGATAGCCTTTGCATTTTTGAGCCACTTTCTAGGGAATTGAGCACTCAACTATGTTCATGATATTACTCTTGATTTAACACAAACTCAAAATCATCCAACACATTCTAGCATCACAACAAGTTTTGTATTGGTTCATGTACCCAATGAGCTATATTCATTCCTTTTTCTTCTCTTACTCAGCTCTTGTATGTTCTTATTTTAGATATAGTGTATCTAATAAGAACTGATCTACTCTATGTTTTCATCATAGACTCATAATTCACAGTGTGCTCTCTCTATGATTATCTAGCATCACACAACTTCATGAGCTTCATCCTTATAGGTAAGTTCATGTATGCTTTTTATTTTCATTTATCCTAGAATTTTATTTTGATGCATCACTCGAATAAAAGTGGGGCAAATTTAGTCATGTAAAGTGTGAAATTGTACATCTTTAGTATGGCTAAGACACCTAATCCATAGGTCCTCTTGTTGGCTCACACAACCCTCCTAAGATACTTATTTCACTAATTCTTAGTCATCTAAAGCTTTTTGGACTTAGATTTTTCAAACCTAGGTATCTCTTATGAGCCCATATCCATCCCCTAGGTCTTTTCCCCTATAGATAATAGTGCACAAATAGGATAGGACAATTGGAACCTAGGGTGTCCTATTTTTGGTGTTGTTGTCTAAGTTCACTTTTTATCCTAACAATTAGATTCTTTTGGTTCCTTATCTTTTCCTTTGTCAACTTAATGTGAATTCATTTAGCCCATGATCATTAATCACCCTGTAAAAGGCCATTCAAAGTACATTTAGAAGGGTTGACACTCATTTTCAAGAGAGACACAAGAATATAAGCAAGTACACTCAAGCACTCTTCCCTATTATTTACATACAACCTTCCAATATTATTTAAGGCCTACTTAAGTCATTGCACTAGTCCTTAGCTAGATACAACACATCTAATTTCATATTCTAGTTTTACTGATTATATAAAAATTTCACCAAACACTTCATAGGTAAAACTACATTGGCTTTATCCCTCTTTAGAGTATTGGTATGTAGGCAATGTGCCCACACACAATGTGTGAAGTTCATCCAACATATCCTTTATAGACTAACCCCTTCTCTCTCTTTCCCAATTTTGCATTCAAGTTCAAGCACCAAGAGCTCTTACGAGTTTCAAAGAATAAAACAAGCACATAATGAGGTCTGTGAGGTTTTTGACCCTAAAATTTTAGTGATAGGGTAACACAAGCATTACAAATAGAACCTAGAAATTTTTTATCCTAAAGATAATAGCAATAAAATAGGACTATGACATCATACAATAGGGTGTCCTATTTTTGGTGCTCCTATTCAATCAAGAAACAAAGTCTAGTGACTTGTTTCTAACTATTTCTTAGTCCTGATCCTCTAGTATCAAACCTTGTCTTAGTCTAGATTAGTCAAAATAAGATAAGTTATAATCTTTCTCACTTCTTACTATATTTATAAAAGGTAAAAATATAATCTATTTACACAAATTATTAGGTTAATTCTTGCATATTTTATCTATTGATTTACATTACTTAGCCCTTTTATTATTTAAGAATATAACTCCAATAATTTTTTTAAAAAAAAATCCTATCACACATCAAGCAAACATCCAAATAAATTGTGAAATAATGCAAATAAGAACCACATTCACTTTAAATATTTACTCCTACAAGTAAACAACATTATCTGAAATGCAAGAAGAGTAAAGAAAATGAAATAAACCTAAGAAATTTAAATTAATTTAGAATTAACACAAGTTAAAAACTCTACATTCAAAGGTTTACATCAAAAATTCATATGAAAAATTAAAATATGTAAATTAAACCAATAAAGTGAGAGAGGGAGAGAGGCCATGATAGCAAACACATAGACAAATATTGGACAAACTTTGCAGAATTCTTTGGTTGTACTACTTGCTCCAAGTTTACAAAGTAATTTTGGCTCTAAGAACTACCACATTTTTACAATTAACAATAATCATTTTATAGAATACAAATAAGTATGTTAGTTATTCATATCCAATTCCAAAATTACAAGTGTTAGGAGAGTTTCCCTTTCTAAAAATGTTCTAGAATACACTAGACTTTCCCTAATGGAATGATATATAGACAATGTGTTTTAGAAGATGCACATACCTTTATAAAAAGAATATTCCATTTCAAAAATATATAATGCTAGTTGTAAAATAATATTCCTAATCCACTTACTTTAGAACCCTAGTGCTACTACAACCTTCTGCCTTCCTTGCAGGATCTTCATTCCATAATGTTATTCACTAATCAACTCGAGGTCAGCAATGTGTCTTATGAAAAACTCTTTTCCTGATCTCCTAGGTTACTAAGGTCTTTCTTAGCTCTCTTCAAATCCTATTTTATGCTTCCACCATATCCTATCTTCTCCTCAGCTTCTATCTTCCCTTGAACTTGGTTTCTTACTTGCTTCATGAATTGAAAAGTTTTATGCCTAAACTCTTCATTAGTGATAAGGATATAAGGACTAAGTGATGTGGGTTACTTTATTAATCTATCCAATATGTGTATCATCTTGTCTCATACTATTTTAGGTAATTTTAAATTTCCTCCATATACTTGGGCCAAATACTCAAGGCTTTGATTTTGGCCCCCAACATAGCCCTAGCCATAATTGAATGGGTTAGGTTAACTGTTCTAAATTCAATGACTTGATTCTTGTTTATGGATTTGATCAAGTCTTTCACTTGATATATTGAATATTTCCATTGGCTAACTTGGCCTATAGCCATGGAATTGTTCTTAATTATTGCCTCTTTTTTAGTTTTGACTAACTCAAATTTGAATAAGTCAATCATGGTGTCCTCATATAACTTGAATCGATCTTCCCAGATTGATGAGATGGTAGTCTCTTATAAATTTTATTCCATTTAAATATGCCCTTGATCATTTTAACAGAGCCTCTTTGTAGACGTGTTTTCCTCTTTTGATGGGTTATTGATCTGAAATGAGCTCGACCAATTTTTGTCCCCATGTGGCATCAAATTATGTGTCTTTGAAAACCCTCTCTTATGTATCTAAAGTTGGATAGAGATCTATATATTTCCTTGAAAGACCCTTTTAGGATACCATGTTTGTGGGATTCTATTGCTTTCTAGTGGTCTATAGTTTAATTGTAGATTGAATTATACTAGAAAAAGTGATAATTTAAACTTATTAGCTTGATTATAATGAGCACAAGGTTGAACTAGGGTTTTTATACTTTCTACGGCCATCTTGAAGGTTTTTCTAGTGCTCTAATGGTGGTAGCTATCTAAACTTCAATGAGCTTCATTACCTAGATCCCAATCAGACTGTATACTTATGGCCTTGCATTTCCTATGTATGTAAGATCTTCTACTTCACATATTATACTTATGTGTCTTTGATGTAGCATTATTATGGAATTAACGTGTCATTTTCATGGAATTTTTCTCCTTCATATTTAAAAAATGACCATTTATTTTTAAAAATCCTACTTTGATCTTATACTATTAGATCATCCTTACACAGATCAATGCAAACCATTGATCTTGATCTAAAAACATGAATGTTATTGGTTACTTTCTATATTACCCATAATTATGAAACTTGTCACTTCTATATTCACTCTGAGCTTTTGTAAAATCTCAACATTAATCTCACACCATTGATCTTTATTACATGGATTTATCACACTCCATTGATCTTAAAATATTTAATTATACCTCTTGACCGATAGACTGTTGATTCTAATATGTATACTTATCTAAACAAAATCAATATTTCAAAGATTCTAGATCTTTAATTATGGCCTACATCTATGCCACATGTCATTTATGCATTCATCCCCAAGGATTTTGACTTTTCAAAATTCATCATACACCGTCTAATCATCCTTGTTTGAGTAAACATGCTCCATTGGATCTTGATCCAAAAAGTTGAACACCATTGGTTGTTGAGTGCTCTTTGGTTGATATTGTGACACTTGTCATCCTCTCACTTGTCCCAGGGCTCCATTGAAGTTTTAACTTAATATGCACCATTAGATTAATCTAGCTTGATCAAATGTTTAATGTTGATCTTTGGAAGATACTCAAACTTTAGCTTAGGGTTGGGGCCTTGACTTTTCAGCTTTAATCCTGCACCATTGATCTCATTTGTGTAGGAAAACATAGATCATTGATTTTGAAAATAAAAATGATATTTAAGTCAGTGTTCTTGGAAATAAAGAAATTAACATGATGTTTTGGACTATGGTTTTATTTCATGCTAATAAGAATGAGCAAGACCTTAGGAAAAACATTTTAAGCTAAGTTTTGAGACATAATAAAGGGGACATCGTGAATAATCAAAGACATAACATATAGTTTTATCCTAAGGTTTGTTGTATTAATAAATACAATGATCTTTAGGGTAAGGCTTTTAGGCTAGGTCTATAGTAAAAGGGACCTTTTGCTTAGTTAGACCATGTGTAAATAAAAGGGACCAAGGGGGATTGGGAAAATAAAGATACCAAACATAAATTTTTTAGACTAAGGTTTGGTCATGTTAACTTTAGGATAAAAATTAAACTAAGTCCATGGCATGATAAATCACTCCCACATAAATTGTTCTTACCAAATTTGAATTTCATTCAAAGAGACTTGAACTAGGGAAATTTGAATGAGGGATTCAAGATGATTAAAAATGACTTCAATTTGATTTTTAAGAGACCAAAGATTAGTAAAAGTTTAAATTAACATTAAGATATGGAACCCAAGACATTGCCCATTCTAAATGGACTCCATTGGAGCTACAACCTGAAACTTAAAGATCAAAAGTTAGTAACTTTAGGAAAGATTAAATCAAAATTATGAATAAATATACCAACCAAATAAAGTATGGATGATCTTAAAATAGAGATAATGTGCAAAAAATTCTAGTGGTACTCTAATTAGATGAATTTTCAAATTTAAGGCACAAAGTTGCATAATTTAACACAAGGGTCCTTATTTTATAGGAATGAGGGTATGTTACCCTGAATAAGATTGAAATCCATAAATAAGATATCCCCACTATCCTTGGTCAAATTTTCAAAGGGAAGGATCCTTTTCCACCTACTTGAATAAAAACATATATATTAGGACCCCATCCTTCAGTAAGTCTAAAAGCCACTATCATAGAATCCTCTAATAAAGAGTAAGTACCATCACAAAGGAATATTCACACCATGATAATGTGAATACATAACCCTTTAAACCCATACTATCTATAAGTTGTAGGTGGAAGGGCTTATCCTAAACATAAAGTACTTGCTATAGGGAATATATAAAAAACTAATTCAAAAGGACAAGGTTCAAAGTCACATACCTCTTCCCTACCAGTACCTTAGAGGATTGAAAATCCTAATCTAGATCCATTGAAGGTGTCTTACTCTAATATCCTTCATCATATTCTCCAAACCTCCCTTATCACTATACCACCCATAAAACCTATTAACCCTCATATTTATAAACCAATATAGTATCGATAAAATAAGAAAAATGTTCATATCATTGGATAGAAAGGCCATGACACAAAAAGTTGTAACATGTTAAAAGTGATCCAAAACTTATTTGAAAAAAAAGATATTTTAATGCAATATTTATATCATAACCATCCCCATAGTCAAACTACTAGGGTCACAACGACCTCAATAAGTACCATACTTACAATAGTATTAGACCAAGCTATTAAAGAAGATAAAACCTCTCACAAAGATCAATATCAACCCTTCCTAAATCCCCTAGATGTGGATGAGTCTAAGAATGTAACAAGTACCCATATATTTTAGATAGATGCATTTTACATAGTTATGTGATCCCAAACCTAGGTTCATAAAACCCATAATCACAAAAAGGTAAAGTGACTATTGGAAAAGCATCAACTCTTACCATAAATATTCCTGCAAGGCCCACTCTAAAACCTAATTTTTTTTAAGGGAAAGCAAAAAATAATAATGCTTTAGATCCCATATAAATATACATTATAAAGCTACTTCATTAGCTCTTGGTCAAGATTTCTCTATATGAACTTGTCCTAAAATCTCCACAACATTGTGAGGCTATGATATAAGCCTTGTGAGGCATCAACATACAAGCTAATGAACCCCATCCTTTATCAAATTTCATCACATCAATTTAAAAGGAATTATCCATAGCATTGCATGATTTGGAAATACCACCCTTATAGCCTAGTGACTAGGATCCCACACTATTTATCACTACCCATATTAATCAAACTTGAATCAAATGAGTAATGATTGATAATGCTATAAGTATAAATATCATATCTTCTTATACATTTAAACAATTGTAGTTACCTAAAATAGTTATAGCCCAACCCCCCACAATTTTATGAGTATTCAATGATACTATCACTCTTGCATTAGGAATGATAGTCCTTCACATTCAATTAGGCATGTATGTTCTACCTGAACTATTTTACATAATAGAAGGGGAGTTTCAATACAACATCCTATTAGGACATACCTAGATATGTACCATGCATTGCATCCCCTCCACCTTACATCAATGTATTAGATTCAAACATTAAGGTAAAATCCATAATGTTCTAGTGACCTCCATCCATTCAAACATATAATATCACCTTTCGACCAAATAATGTCTTAATTATGTTATAAAGTACTACCCCATCATCATCCAATGAGGCATCCTCTAGTATGATCATCCCTATATCAAGGATCAATAATGAGTCTATTAATTCTATGTTTTAGTAACTATCAATTGGAGAATATCATCTATTGACACTCAATACTCTCCCTATTCCCCAAGAATATGGATGTCTAGATAAACAACATACATATTGTCTAAACTTAGGATAAATTATTCCCTTTGGTCCATCTTTATTCTATACCCATTTGATCTATTGGGGAATCAATCAACCTTCTTTAGGCCCTTATAACCAAACCCATGCCAAGCCATTTACCTCAAAATTTGTGTTCCTTGATAGACCCTACTTTTCAAAAGCATACCTACAACAATGTGCTTGAAAGGGTTTCAACATAAGACACTCCAAACAAGGTCCACACAAGGTTGTATTAGGAGATTTTAGGAAATCCTATGATAAACATAGCCTTAGTTTTAACAAAATAGCGAAATTACCTTGGAGGTTACTCTTATTCCTATCCTTGAAGAAGGCATGCCATTCTCACCATCCAACATCCCTTCTTTGATAGATGATGTTGTATCCATACCCCCAAATTTTTATTTTAGTCAATTCCATTACTATATAACCTCTTATCTATCATCATGATGGGGAGGTCAAAACCATTCATCTATCCTACCCAAACCTGATAGGGAAAGATTTTCCAACCATCCTTGTTATTTAATGTCAAGATTATGAGTTGATCATAACTCATTTAGGCATGAATAACTCCCATCTACGTAAATCCCTTATGTCTAAAAACTCTTGTATATTAAATGAGTCCACTATTGACATTAACATAGGATCCCATGAGACTTCATGAATCATTAAGGTCAACAAATCTTTAGATCCTTAGGAGAACCAAGATTTCATTATGTTTATAACAAAACAAAATAAAGAAATCACTTGGTCCTATAGTGACATGCTCAGTATCGATCCTTCTATTGTCATCCATAACATTGTCACATTCACGGATGCCAAACTTATAAAGCAAAATATTTGAAAAATGTACACTTGTATTTTTCTCTTACTCAAAAAAGAGTTATAACATCTTTTTTTTTAACTTTATCCAACCTATCTATTACACTTATTGGGTATCCAATATCATCCCCATCACAAATCCTATAGGGCTAATACACCTTTGTACTAACTTTTATGACCTTAATCTCACTTATCCCAAGGATGATTTACCTCTCCCTAATATTGACCAATCAATGCATTTAATAGTTAGGCATGAAACATTGTCACTTATTGATGGTTTCTCTTGATATAATCAGATCCTTATCTCACTAAAAGGCCAATATAAAAATTCATTTATTACTCCCTAGGGGACCTTATGCTATTGAGTTATGCCTTTTGGCCTAAAACATATAGGAGATACATATCAAAGAGCCATGCCATATATCTTCCATGATATTATCCATAAAATTATTGAGGAATATGTGGATGATTTCCTTGGTAAATCAAAGTTGTGAAAAGACCATCTTTCGGTCCTAAAAGTAATCTTCGCTCACTTAATCCATTTTCATGTTTATCTAAATTCCAAGAAATACATTTTTGGAGTATTGACAGGTAAGAACTTAGGATTTATTATCTCCATTCAAGGGATATAATTTAACCCTATTAACATCAAAGTTATTTTAAAAATGCCAACCCCATCTAATATTAAGTAGCTATATAGTTTATAAGGTAAATTGTAGTCTATTGATCATATTATCTCCCAACGTCAACCATTCCATCACCTTATAAAGAAAGATATCCATTTTACTTGGGACTCTAGTTATCAAGAGGCCTTTGATGATCTTAAGAGCTACCTCCTCTTACCACTACTTCTCACTCCCCCAAAGGAATACAAATGTTTTTCTTATATATTTACAATATAGATCATGACCTTGGATCTATGCTTTCCATCATGATGAGCAACACAAAGAGCAGGTAGTTTACTATATCAGTCATTTACTTGTTAAATATGAGACACTTTATTCTCACATAGAGAAGTTATGCCTGGATTTGGCTTGTGTATATTCTAAGCTTTGACATTATCTACTTAATCATAAGACATATGTGGTCACAAACACTGATTCCCTAAAATTTATGCATTTAAAGCCTTATCAAAATCAGCAAATAGCCAATTGGTTCATGATTTTAGTATAATTTGATCTCAAGTTTATCCATCAAAAATTATTTAAAGGATAAAAAATTACCAATCAACTTGCTAAAAAATCTCTTACTGATAATCAACCAGCTAATTATGAATTCCTAGAAAAATGCACAACTTCCACATCTCAAACAGATCTACAATATCAAATGACTCTATTATTTGATGGATCCAAATGTGATCATGGTTGGGGAGCTAAAATTATCATAATCCCTCTTTGAGGGCACCTATACCTCTATCCTTTAAGATTTATTTTTAATGCACTAACAACATAGAAGAATATGAGGCTTTGATCATAGGTCTCCAAATTGATTTATCCTTGGGTATTAAAACACTTAATATTTATGGTGATTTTTAGATTTTAGTTAATTAGATAAAGGGTATATATCAATGTAATAATGATACCCTTTAAAAATATAAGACCTTGGATGATCAGTTAATGGTTATTTTCAATCATTATGCTATCCAAGCCACTCCTTGATCAACTAACAAGTTTGTAGATACTATGGCTTCCTTGGCCTCCTTTATCCCATCATTGTCTCAAGAATGTAAGTTATTTATTCTCATCCATAGGATTAATCAACCTTTTTTTACCAATACTAACATTCCTTCCATCCATAGTGTGGAGGAAAATCCATCAAATTTATAGTACAAACAAATATTTGATTACTTATCAATGGGGATTAGTCCTTCATATCTATCCAAAAATGGTAAGTGAGCCTTGTAGCATCACATCATGCATTTTGTCATACTAAGGGGTGTTATTTATAATTATGGTTTTGATGGTATCCTTCTTTATTATCTCTAGATTCATGAACCTACCCTCACCATCAAATAATCTCATGATAGTCATGTGGTGGACATTTTAGTGGCCACACCATTACTAAGTGAATCTTACATTTGTTTTATTATTGGGCCACTTTAAATTAGGATTGTTATGAATACATTAAGAAATTTGTAAACTTTTAATAGCATGATAACCTATCCCATGTCGTTAGTCAATCATTATAAGTAGCATAGGACTTTTGGCCTTTTTCTTATTGGGGGTCAATCTTATAGGTCAAATTAATCATAAATCTTCTCAGCATCATAGATTTATCATTACTAATACTAATTATTTTCCTAAGTGGGTGAAGGCTATCCCCCTTATCTCAACCAAAGTAAATAAAACTATTCAATTAATTAGTTAGCATACTATTTGTTGCTTTGGTGTTCCTCATAAGATCATCATGAACAATGGAGAATCTTTTAAGAATAAAAAGATTCAAGATTTCTATGATTATTTTAGCATTAATCTAAGCTTCTCCTCAGTTTACTATCCTTAAGCTAATGGATAGGCCAAGGAATCTAATAAAAATCTTGTCAAAATCCTAACTAAAGTCATTAATGAAGTAGGAAATAACTATCATCTTCATGTTCTATTTGCCTTATGGGATTATCAAACTAGTATTACAACCCCTATAGGTGTTACTACTTTCTCCCTAGTCTATAGTACTGAAGTTGTATTTCCTTTAGAGGTTTATATTCCTTCCCTTCACATCTCCCTTAAAGATATCATTCCTGAGGATGATTTATGCCAAGAATGATTATCCCAACTTCAAATCTTGGATGAGCATCAATCAATTTCCCTTGACCATATCCATGTATACCAAGAAAAAAGAAAGCACACCTTTAATAAACATATAAAAGAATGCAAATTGGATGCTGGTGACCTTGTCTTAAAAAAAATCAACATGTCACTAATATGGAAAAAGCAAAAGGGGAAAAATTTCAATGAATTGTATCAGACCATATATTATCACCCATAAATACAAATCTAGGGTATATTGCTTGGCCTCTCTTGATGGAAAAATAGAATGAGAACCTCTTAATGCATTACATCTATGTCCTTTCTACTATTAATAAATCTTGATCACTTTGCTCTACCTAGTTCTATTTCTTTTGATTTTATTAAACAAAATCATATCCCTATTATTCTTATACCAAATAATGATGTATAGAGACATATGGTTATCCGGAAACATTTCCCATTTTTATCGTAAATATGAATGACATGATTCTATTCATAGCATGCTCTAATTTCATGAGCTTCACCTATAATGGGAAGGAACTCCAACTCATTATTCCCTAATATCCCTCCTTATCACTAATTCATTTTGAGAATAAATGTATTATATTATGCAATAAAACTTTGGGAAATTATTTTAGAAAACCTAAGGGGAAATCCATAAAGAAATAATAAACACTTAGATTAAAATAAAATAAAAGTATATATAAAATAAGACAAAATAATAGACTAATCTCTTGAAGGATAGAAATGAAATCTACAAAATCTATAGAAAAAAATATATATATCAAAAAATGTAGACTGCTCCCTCAAAGGATAGTTGCTTCAAAAATTATATCTTAAAATATAGACCACTCCCTTTAAGGATTGCTATCATTCATAAAACATCTCAAGAAAGCTTCCTTCATTGCATAGATTTATTTAATTTAGTATACATCATACATTGATAAATCTACATGGATTGGCATAAAATGATTCTAGGCTGGGCCTTAGTTTTGGGTATGAAAGATTAAAGCTTCTTCTTCTTAGAAATTCACTTTCCATCAAATCCTACACAATTATTTAGAATTATCCATCTCAAATCAATAAAATATTAACCTTAGTTAACCTAATGTTATTAGGATAGTTAATAGAAGATGGTTAAGGATGCACATGCATTCATTTCAAGCAGTTTTCTTGGGTCATGGTATGAGCCAAAAATGAGCAATAAAACCTTTTGTAAATTAAAATTAGTTCTAATTAATTATAGATCTAAAAATATATAAACATGAAATCTATAATCTATAGGTCACATCCATAATTTTTTTCATAATCCCTAATGTAATCCAAAATCCATAATCTAATTCACATCCATAATCATAATTTATCAATATTTTTAATATTTTGTAAACTTTTAAATCCATAATCCATAATCACATTGCATGAAATCTAAGATATATAATCAATAATCTAATGTACATCCATAATTTATAAACATTTTTACATAAATATCCATAATCTAATCAAACTTGTAATTATCAAAGCCATAATCACATAATTAAAGTTGCATCCATGTTAACTTAATCATAAACATTTTAGAATCACATAATCCCATAATCACATAATCTAAATCACATCCATAATAACATAATCATGGTATATAAACATTTAAATACATCAAATCCATAATCTAAGCCCATAAGCATATCACATAAATCCATAATACATGATCTAATACACATCCATAGTATCCATAATCCATAAACATTTTAAATATAAATCCATCACATATAACACCTATAATTTATCATGACATTTAATAAACTAAATCCATAGTCACATAATCTAAATACAAGCATCTAATCTAACATAATCCATAAACATCCATAATCCATAAATAAAATCAATATGAATATCATAACTCATAATCATGAATCATATCTATAAAATAATCAAATTGTACATCACAAATATCTATATACATGCATGTGGCTCTCTATCTAGTATAATGAATAAATATAATAATAAAAGAGATAATTTGTAAAATATATCTTTCTCAGCTAGATACTCCTTAGAGCAACAAGAAAGATTATATCTTGATGAATGCATCTATAGTAAGACACTCCTCCTAGGCCTACAACCTCCAGATATGCCCAATTTTTATCACTGAGCTAGTCGCATAGTCACTCCATTAGAGGCAAAACTCGATCTCGCGTTTGTAGTAGAGTCTATGGATATCACCAAAATCAGATATAAGCCTAATTTATCCTAAAAAATCTAACTTATCCTAAACCCTAGGTTATATCTAGCCTTTCACCTCTTTGTGTGAATTGGTGTTGATCCTTTATGGATTAGTGTTGTTCCATCTAGATTAGCATTGTTTTAGTAAAACAACCTTAATTCAAAGTGAATCACTATCGATTCATGGTAATATGAGCCAATTTTATGGCACCATCCTACATTATTTTAGGCATATATCCTAAATCCAAAAATCCAAAAAACCTTAAAAATTCAAAAATTCAAGAACTTAATAAAAATTGGGACCTACCTCACCTACGATAGTTATTGTTGCCTCAATCTACTACTAATATCCTCAATTTTATTTCATTTCATAAGTTTCATTTTATTTCTCAAGCACCGTATCATTTCACAAATAAAAAATTAACCCTTTTCCATGTTAGACTTGCTTATATACCTAAATTTAGATTGGTGCCAATTTGGTGGATTGACACTAATTTATTTCAGATCGACATTGATTCACCCATTTTTTCACTACTTATAGTTTATATGCATCTAGTCCTGATCCTTAGCTTTATCCTGGTACCTTGCCACACCCACCCTATTATTTTTCCTACACTATTTTAGGTTTATGTATTTTAACCACCTATTGGTCCCATACTTTGTATAAGGCATGTACTCTTTTGAGTATCTTCCTGTAATGGGTTTTGAGAGTACATTTTCTCTTGAGAGTAGTTGTTTATAGGTAGTACACACACTGTATAACACATTAGATGCTTTTGATCAGCCATGTCTTATCACTTGTTTATCCTTAATTTAAGCCTACCTATTCATAGTTGTGGCATTTTATTATGGGATTTACATTGGGGCATCTTTGCCTATATTAACTTACATTTTATTAGTGCAAAAAATATATATTTATTATTATGAATTTATGTTATTAGATCTCATTTATTATCTAACCTTCCCATCCACTATTCTAATTTTCAAACCCATCACCCATTCCTTATCCTATACCATCTCCTTGTTTTAGGGGGGATACCTCTTCCTACAAACCTAGGGTATTGGACCTCTCTCAATTTTTCTATCATGACATGTATTCAATACCACTACACAAAATGGGTAAAATGTAGACACTATAATTTCATATACTATATATGATTTTTTAGGTGTCATAGGCCCTTATTTTTATTTAATTTCCTAAATTACCCTATCCTAAGGTTTAGTATTTTTATTATCGGTAACCCAATAATTTACTTTAACCAATTACCTTTCTACCTTATCTAAGCATCTAAATACATTAATAACTTAGGGAATATACCTCTTAACCACTTTATACTCATATAAACTTATTACCAACAACCTCATGCTGACAAAATATAGTTTTACCTATAGTTATAACAAGCCTACCAATTTGGGGAAGTCAGTGATGATTCTCTTGTGATTGGCACCGATTCTCTAGATTGGCATCGATCTATAAATACTCAAAAAACCTTTGGCTTCGGGACTAAAAATTGTGAACCATGAAGTGCTACTAAGATTATTGCAAAATTAAGGAAGCCCTTAACATTACTCTACTATAATTTTATTATATTTAATTAGCTTCCATTATCATGAACTTCAAGGACTTTTTGCATTTATGAGGAAATATTTTATTCTATTTTCAACTAGGTCCAATGTATGTAATTGTATTATTTATTTAAGTTTCTATCAATCAATATGCTTTTATCTACTTATCTAATATTTAAAATTCAATCTACATCCCTCAGTCTCTGTTTATTAGCATATGTAATCCAAATCAGTCTCTATTTTAATTAACCATAGTTATAGAGCTAATCAATGCTTATTCATTCTAAATTGACACTGATTCTATAGAATTGACACCAATCCTATAGGATCAACATTGATCCATTGTATTTAATTTTTAGAATCCAAGCCTTTAATGTCAGATCACTATCCTTAATCTTTATTGATTTTCTATCTTTTTAAAATGGATTTGTTATGTGGATAACTCTACCAAGTATAATGCATGGCCTAATCAATATCACTGATCTCCCTATAGTATCTAAACCCTATTTTCTAATTAGAGTGACATAGACTTTGAGCTAAAACTTTGTGAAATTATTTATTCTTCCTTTTTGAAGCCACTGCCAACTAACTTAATATTATACAAGATGATATAAATTCTACTATGGCTTATTGGGATGAATATTTTTCTTAAATTTATATCTTAAATGAAGATTGAATAATAATAATTTTGTTTTCATATCTTTATCTATTATAATTTCAAATGTTGTTTATCTATTTAATTATGTAAACAATTGAGTTGACATCCACTTGAGGAAGTTCACAACTTCCAATACTAGTTCTTAACTAGCCAACTCACCCATTTATCTATTAATTTATTTTTTTCCAAGCTATTTATATGTGTTTAGGTTAATCTTCCTATCCAAAAATAATCTCCCTTTGTCACTAGATTTAAGCAGTGCCCAACTATCTTCTAATCTCCAAGTATTCCCTGTAAACCTTGAATTTCATTTGAGTTTTTAGTAAGTAATTTAAATTAAAAATTAATGAAAAACTACTATACCAACAAGTTTCTTCATTAAAAATTATTATGATGAATTATACAAGGGGATTCAACCAATTATCATACCAAAGCCAATCCAAGCCAAGAATGAAATATAGACAAGGAGACGTGCTTTCCACATAATCAAACATTCCCAAAAACTCCATAGCCTACAATTAGATCTCAACCTCCTAAGACTGCTTTTCAATAAAATCTTCTAAAGAGGTATAAATGTTTGTTTTTTGTCTTTAATTGTATTTATTATTCATTTTTCACATATCTCAACCTAGGGAGTAGGATTAAGATGCTATCTCTTCAAGTTCATTTTTATTTTTTTCACTAATGGATTGGAGAACCTCTATTGGATTTCTAATATTTAGCTATCACTCTTCATCAAATGATCAAACCCTAGCTTTCTCACCCTTGGAGTGGCTGTGGGAAGAATATGTTAGTGGGCACATAATATCAAGTTTTTGCAAGGACCCTTTCATTAATAGGCATTTCCTACATAGCTAATAATATGAATAGGTCCTTATACTTATTTAGTTCTCTCCTACATGTTGGCTTGTGTATGTATAAAGATGAATTATGTGATAATCAAGTATATATAGTGGTCTAGCTCATAACTTGGAAAATATGTCTCATGGTTTGATCCTTTAATACTTAAAACCTATGAGAATATTTTTTTTATGACTGATACAAAAAAAAGGATGAATAAGGTAGTTCTAATCACTTGAATTCTTGATTGACTATTTTTTTTATCAAGTTTCATTAGGATTTATCATTATTTTATATGTGTGGAATGAGTGAAGGTTAATCTTGTATATATACCAATCCATTTTGAAAATATATCACTCAATCACTTAAGATTACCTTTATGATATGATTCATTTTCAAATTGGATGGATTTTAGGTACTAAACACTTGGTTGGAAAAGTGACACCTGCGTTAATGTAGGCATCTAGCTAGGATGCAAGTGCTTAGGAAGCTATAAATTGGGTACATTTCTAAAACTAGTGGAGAAAGGTAACGATAAGGTTTAGATAATTTTTAATAGTATAAAAGTCTTGGTCATCATAATAATATATGGTTATACTAAGAGATAATAAATTTATCACAAGGAGATAGTGAAAGTGAGCCTTTCACCAATGGGAAGGTGTTATAACTGAAGGGTTTGAGCATGATAGATATTTACCAAATGTACAAGACTAAGGTGTTATATAAATCAAATTTAGTGTCTATATTTTTTCCAAATAATTAATCAAATAACAAGGATAAGTTGAATTTTATTATTCATACAATGTTCATCCTTCTCCCTCTACATATGGACATACCCTTGATAACATTATCGATATAGTTATGAAAAAACATGAATCATGTCCTATGATCACATTTAATGATATTAAATTTGTTGATGATTATTCAGATAGATATGCACTTTTTATTCAAGCATATATCAATAGGAAATCCATCCATAGTGTCATGATAGACAATGGATCAAGCAAGATTGTGTGTATCATAACACTCCTTCAATCTCTAGCTTATACAAAACAAGATGAATCCAAAATATACTCTTGGGCATTTAGTGATTCCTTTACAATTGGGCCCTATCATAGTGCTTAATCCATTTATAGTTATACCAAGCACATGGGTCTTTGATATTGTATTAGGACATCCTTGGATTACAAAATTAGAGTAGTACCTTATATAGTTCATAAATATCATAAACACATTAATGGAAATCAAGTGGCCAAGGTTAAAGGAATATAATATTAATATACTTTAGACAACTAATGTTTTCTTCTTTTATGGAACAATTACTGGGTGTAATTATTGAGCAACATGTTAATTAACTAGTTTACATGAATAATCAAGAGAATATTTCAAAGCATATTTTAGTTTATAATGAGTATGAACATACAACAAAATTATTTTCTCCATATTATTATGAGAATGATATAATTACAGAATAATATTTAGTTTTTTTCAGAGTATGGTACATCTTCTTAAGTATAAATTAGAAAATCAAAATAGGCCTCCATCTCCTAAGGTAAAACATGTTATTCAGAGAGATTCACCACATATACATGTACATGTTGCTACATATTATTATCCTACACATGAATATACATGAGCACATGAACAATGATTAATAGGGCTATATTACAACATATAGCTCATGTTTAGATTCATAGGAATCTATAATTGGCAATTATTCATCACAAGAAAGCATTACTTCATATCCAACTATAGGTTATAAATACATTCCCATGACTAATATAATTGGTTTTCCACTTTTCTTTCATTTTCATTTCCATTTATTATATACCTTATGCAAGCATTCTTCTATCATCTTGTATTTATTTCACTTTGGTTACTTACCTTATTGATTTAAAAACTAACTTGGAAAATATACAAAACGTATCTCTATGGCACTCCACTTTCTTACTATTGCATATCTTACACCCTATGCCACCTATGTGATATCATACTAATAATTTTTACATGATAGCATACAACATATTTCTCATTTACAAAGCATGCACATTCCTACATACTTTACATACTTACACTACATTGTTATGACTCAAATAATAGGGGCTGATTACTTTCCTTCCCTCTTATCATGATATGCTTTTTCTACTTATTGAGGATAGTTTGAAACCATTTTACTTCCACTATTTTCAAATCTTTACTTCTTAGCACTTATTTCAAAATATATTTTAGCATTCAAACATTGAAAAAATTCTTATGTCTCAAAAATTCAATAAAATAAAATAAAATTTAAAAAATTCAAAATCAAGACCTCAAGCATTTTCAAATGTTCCTAGCTTATTACTTTTCAATGTTGTTTATTCTATGTTAAGTAGATAACATATTTAAAATTTAAATACACAATGTTTCTCCCAAGGTAATTGAGTGTGATAGAAGACATACATCCACATGATTATTTGATGTCAATCTTCCATTATTAGCCAAAAACTATGCTATGTTGGGGGAATCTATGTGTTCTCCATGAACACTTTTAAATGTTCTATTTATCTGCAACCTCTTAACCATGTTGATCTACATATCATACTAATGTCCTGATAATCACTCACATTTTCCAAATGTATAACACGAAATATGTTACTTTCCAACATCTAAATTAATAAATATGATGTAACTATATTAGTCTCATTTTCTACATGCTTCGATTTACATTATTATTTTATTACACAATAGGTTAGAATTGATTACTTATTATGTTTATGGACCTTAGCCTTATATGTTCAAATTATTGTTTGTATGGTATCATTATGCCATTTTGTGTGGTATTTAACACTTTTTGTTATGATACATGTACATGTCCCTCATATGTGGCCTCTTAGGCCTTATACGTGACATATTAGAACATTACATAACAAATTTTATGACATAACTCTAATGCTTGTTGTTTACTACTATGGTGTCATGACTCATATAATTCATTCTATATATTTTACTATGTTTCAATGATTCATGTCATGCATCACTTATATACTATATCGTTACTCTAATTCCATGATGTATACCATGAATACATTGATTTTATGCTTCAATGACATTTCTTTCTACAACATGTGTATAGAAATTCATTGTTATATCCAATATTATAAATTCAATCAATTTAAAATATTCAAAGAGATAAATTTAACATATTATTTATTTTGAGATAAGTTACTTACATGCTACATATGTAATTTTAAAATTGGGGAATCATAATGGGCTTGATTACAACATTTAGGCTTCATGAGTAAAATTTTAGATTTATGGAAATATAAAATTTTCAAATGAAAAAATGATTCAAAATTTTCATAGTATGGAGGCATGTGGAATGCATGTAAAATTTTCATTACATTTGAAAATTACAAGTTTCAAATAGTTTTAAAAGTTACAAATTTGAAAAAGTTTCAAAAGGTTTAAAAAGGGGTAAAAAGCAAAAATTTCAAATTGCAAAGTTTAAATTACAATTTAAAATAGCATTCCAATACATTAAATATATAGAGGTAGTACATTCATTCATGTTGATTTTTAAATATTCTGTAGTTAAGTTTCAAAGCTTCAAAGTTTAAAATATAATATAGATTCATCTATAGTGGTGTGATTCATCTCAGTTTCAAGTGGGCCATGTTAGATTTTAGTGACACTCAACGTCTATTTTTTAAAAAATAAATATGTATTGGGCCAAATTTCATTGTTTCATACCTTAAAGTATTTTATAAAGTAATATATATAGTCAAATGAGAGTCAGAGCATTTAATCCTTCCAACTCAATATCATTCAATGGTTTTTAAATTGATACTTAATCACTCTCAATTCACCACAATTGAAAACTTCTCCAAATGTCCCAAAAATGGGGAATGCACTTCACTATCTCTATACTTACATGGAAATTTTATCTCCTTGCTCTATTTTAAAATAAAAATAGCAAAGCTCAAACTATGAATTTTAAATATGATCAAACATTACTTTCACTAGCATTGTTGTATGTTTCTTATATTAATGCACTCATAGGTCTGCATCTACTTTACTGTAGTAATTTAATTTTGTTCATCATTAGAATAAAGTGGGGGAAAATTTAGACACATAAAATTAATCATTAAATTCTTGACAATTTTTAATCTTAGCATCCTTAACCTCACTTTGTCTATGCACCATTTCATTAACTTAAAATCTATAAGAGTGCCTTCATTGTCTTATAAGCATTTAAAATATCATATGTACATCCTTATTTTAGTTACTTTCATCATTACTCAACCCAAATTATATTTTCAAACCTATCTTAACAATCTTTGGTCCTCTAGAATAAGTCCACACTAGCTATATAAAGCCACACTATGGCCTTGCCCCTAGTGTGATCTTATCTCCATGATCCACTGGTCACTTTTTTGAATTGAGATATTACACAACTCACTAGTGCATCTTGTAAGGTCAATCAATAATTTATTTCAAAATAATCTCCTAAAAAATCACATCAAGGCTATTAATTATAACACCACTTAATATGTGTAGAAAAGTAATGTGCACTGAGTAAAATAGTATTATTTGTTAATATTTCAACATTTTAGCATTCTATCCTCTCTGACTCTAGTATTTCCATTTCTTGTGTTTTGTTTTTGTGTCTTTTATTTCTTGGCTAGTGCCATCGTCTCTCTGAAGGCATATTTTGTTTTATTTCCTTCTTGTCTTTTTTGCTCTGTGAAGGGTTCGGCCCCTGGTTTGCCACCTTACCTTATCAAAAACATTTTAGCATTCTAGCGCTCAATAAAAAAGTTTGGATATTTTCTATTTTAGATGAAGGGGATATTTTTTAGATATTTCAATGAATCATCTAGATAAAGTCATTCTAGTTGCATAATCCTAGATCACACAATCACCGTATAAGGGAGAACTATATTGGCCTGAGGTCTGTTTGGACTATGTAGGCACTATTCAATTACAATGGCTTTCTAAAGCCAAACCAACTATACAACCTAGGACATTTTTAGCTTATTTTATTATATTTTTACTATCTAATGCATGTATATGAATAGGGTTTGATATTTTTCAATTCTTTCAATGACACATCAACACAAAAATCTTAATAGGAAACCTTAGGAAATCATCACACTTTTCCAAATTAATAAATCAAGAATATAGCTAACTAGAACATGGATGTAGTACCCAAACAAAGACATTATGTTCCCCTGTCCACCTTATGTAGAATTATCCCAAGAAACTACAAATTATTATTTTATAACATGATTGTGTTTATATGTCATTTAATATAGTTTTATCTTCCAGATAATTTAAAAAGTTAGATATATCTATTTTTTAAGGGACACCCTTTTAGACACTATATCTAAATTATATAACATCTCAGACTTGTACATTTGGAAAACTTAAACCTTGGTTATTCCTCTCAATCCTAGACATTTACCATTTTTATAAGTTTCGCATCTCTTTTTTATTGTGCCCTTTGGACTATCTTTTAATCTAACCAATATTATATGGATGACCTAGGCGTCCTATATTGTCTATAATGCTTAAAACCTACTTATCTTATGCCTCTATAATTTTTGAGCATGTTCCTATTTTCCTTTTCCCTATAAACTTGTATCCCACATAGATACCTACATTGATGTAGGTGTCCTACTATATTGCAAGTGTCCATCACCCTAAAGTCATCTAATTTTAAAATTAAATGTATCTTAATTTTTAACTTAATTGATTTAATATGAGTTATTTATCCAAATGGATTGATATAAATAAGATCAACCCTCACTCATTCCTCACCTAGTATAGACTAAGGGAACTTATCAAAATAATTCAATCAAGCACTTGATAAAGCAAAGCTTTCCTATTTTCTACTATTCCCATATCATTCATAGGAACAACACATACACAAGTATGAATTACTAAACGGATAACCTACGAGCCTAATTTTTCATGTTACAAGAAAGGTCACTATTATACTTACATTCCACATATTTCATGATTCACACACAAGCCAACACATAGGGGAGAACTACATAAGTCTGAAGCCCCCTTTAATGTATTATAAATATAGGCAATGCTAGTTTATAAAGGGGTATTCTTGGTAGCTCGACACCGTGTACCCACTAACCCATTTTTATCACAAATATTATGATGAGGAAAAACTAGGGTTTTTATATTTGATAAGGAGTGATAGTCCATGACCTAGATCTAAATTCACTAAAGTGAAGGTGAAAAAAAACTAGAAGCATCCAAGTGGGCACATCATTTTTAATTAGGTATTCCATATAAGACACTTGAATCTAACTCAGACACTAGAATTGACATAACCATATAATGTTGACGTAAGTGTCTTAACACTATAGATGCACTAAAACTAAAATTTGGCAACTATTTTAGAATACTCTCCCATTATGTTTACTACTTGTTCTAGATCTAGATTAGCATTAGTATCAAAACCAACTAATTATCTTATTTCATTATCATTTCCATATCTAGCATATTTTTTTTTTTAGCATATCTTAGCATAATAAATTTAGTATATGTTCTATCTGAGTTTTGTAATTAATCAACATGTGATAGATCTGTTCATCACCCTTGTGCTTCCTGATTTATATATTCTTAACCATAAATACCCCCAATATAGATTTTTAAGGTTAAAAATTTGGTGAACCTAATACTTGATCTCAAAACCCTAGGTGGTTTAGGGTTTTGTATTTCTTATTTTCTTGATTGTTGTACTTTGTTGTAAATTTTAAATTTTTTATTTACAAAAGTAATGGAAAATATCAATCCAAAAACCTGATTTCAAATGAAATATAAAGAATCATTGATCACTCATCTCAATAATAACAAGATCTTAGTAGATGAATTTTTGTATGTTATAAGATATGAAATAAGTAAACATGATAAAGCTAAATATTCTTCACCTAGTGATGGTGAGTCCTTAGAAGGTACTATATATGATTCCATACCCATCTATATACCTATATTTAGTGAAGTCATAGATTATGTCTTCTAGCATTTAATTCCTAAAACTAATATTTATAAATCTACCATGGGGATAAAAAATGTTTCAAATCATATACCTATTTCAATGCCTATTAATACTCAAACCATGTTCACTTCTCCATTTGGTACTACTCAACTTGATAATTTAAACCCCAAAATATCTATAGTTAAATCAATCCTTAAATTTATAAATGCCTTGGAGGATAAATTTATAAACATTGAGAAAAAGGATTGACAGTCTCCTCATGCCATTGATTCCCATGATGTGTTACATAACCATCTTTCACTTGAGATATCATTGCACAATTTGCCAATTGGGTTTATTGAACCTAATTCCCCATTTTATGCCTTTAATGATAAACTTTAGACCAAATTATATTCAAGGAGCCTCTAATATTATTACATCCTAATTTTCTCACTCAACTGATTTACCTAATTATACATGGATTATTATTATTTTTACATTGATTATTTAATTTGTAAATAAAATGTAAGTCATGAGATGTTATGGGATAGTTTTATGTTACTTTGATTTTATGATCTTATTGCTATGAGTTAGCATTATTATGAATTCTATACATTATGATTATGTTAATTATTATTATAGTATTGTTTTATGATATATATCATGATGTAATGAGATAACTACCTTCTTGTCATGAGTTGGATGCAAGAGAGTTCATCCTTAATATCATGATAGAGGGATAGAATCATTGGAGAGGGTGATGTAGATGGATATGGTGAAGGATGATAGAGGAAATTCTAAACCCATGCACACACCACATTAGATTTAATATGCTATATGCATTATGTGTTTGGATTATTAGGGTTAGTATATTTTGAAAATTAATTATAGTTAGACATTGGAGTTTGTGTATTTTAAATTTTAGTACATAAATATGTAATAATTTTTTTATATGATATCATTTCATATATTATACATAGACTTAGTGTTTAATGTTACAGTATGATTATATAAGGTTACTTTACTCACGTTTGTTTATGATTATGAGAACACAAATCTACTAGAAGATATCTAATTAATATTATATATAGACTAAAAAATGTCATTACAACATTTTAGAATTTTAATCTTACTATTATTGATATTTGAAAATAATAATATATGCCAAGATATTAAAATAATGAAAGACATATATAGCCTATATACACTAGCAATGACTCAAACATTTATCTTGTTATAATTGAAAGTAATAATTTATTGGTCTATAATTTTGAAATATGAATATAATTGATGTTTTATAATATATAATTACCTTTATTTTTTGTTGAATGAGGTTAAATTATCCTAAACACTATCCTATGATCTAAACCTAGTCTTTGATTTACATGCATAAACTATGTTGAGATTTAAAAGTGTTAGTTTCCATTTTGAATAATGATTAAAGTGGAATTTGTTTAGTGGAATACTTAGGCATGTAATGTAGTTGATCATACAATAATTTTTAAACAAAGTTAATATTTAAATTGAGGAAAGCTAGAGTAAGAGAGAGATTAGGGCTTTTTGGTATGGTTAATGGAAGTTAACTATGGGATTAGTTGAGTTTAAATAAAAATTTGGGATTATGCATGGATTGCAAGTTGGAGTGAATAGAGGCATTTAAATTTTGAATGGAAAGAGTTTGAAAAGGAGAATAGGTTAAGAGGTGGGTCATGGAAGATAAAGAGGGACAAATAAGAGGATAAGGAAAGTACAAATCAAGGAAGAGAATGAATTTGGATTCATTTAATTTCAATTTTGGAAGTGAAATAGAGGTTGATAATGTTAATTACTATTCTATTATTAAAGAAATTCTATGTATGTCTCTAATTAAGAGGGTTTATAAAATGAATTTTGTATTTGCAAAGGCATGGAATTTTATTTTTGTGGATAACTCAACCATCCATAGAGTTAATCCATCATCCTCTAAATCCTAAAAATTCAAACTAGATTTATTTGTATGTTAAACTATAAGGGTTATATAAAGTTGTTCTAGGGAACAACATAATGCCCTAGCTTATGAAAAATTATAACCTAGGGGAGATAGTTTGATATTCATATAGAAATTGAGACTTGTTACTTTTTTAATGGTAATATAAACATACTCAGTTAGGTAGGTAAACAAACTACTGAGTATATAGATATAATACAAAAATCTTGTGTATACAAAAATAACATCTAAATACTTTATATTGAATATAGTGTAACATTTAAGATAACTGTCAGTTTGGGGGTTATTATGTAGGTAAGTTGAATGCTTACATTTAATATAAAATAGCGTTTATACATAACTATGACCTAGTTAAATTTGAAACATGGTACATGTATGTATATGGGCTATGTGCATTGCCATACAAAACCTAGGGAACATTTAGATGGTTTCACAAAGGATTTTTGTGTAAATGTTTATTAATGAGATCTATTATGGTTAATATACCCAATAATAACTATGTTTCAAAGACCAACATATGTAGTAGCGATATTGAGACATTTGGGTCAATGAAAATATATGTATATATTGATTGTATATTATCAATTGAATGGAATGTAGAGACTATGTATATACATAAAGTTATTAGTATGTATGAATAAATAAGTTTTAAGACTATGTAATATTGAAGTTATAATAGAGCATATATAAATGTATATATAATTGAGTACTTTGGAAATACAAAAAGTATGTGCACATGCACACGCACACACACACACGCGCACATGCACACACACACACACACACACACACACACACACACACACACACACACACACACACACACACACACACACACACACACACACACACACACATGCACACCCACACACCCGCACACACACACACACACACACACACACACACACACACACACACACACACACACACACACACACACACACACACACACACACACACACACACACACACACACACACACACACACACACACACACACACACACACACACACACACACACACACACACACACACACACACACACTTGTATTGTTTAAAACCAATTTCTAAAGTTCAATCTATAACATAATCTCATAGTTTTGTATGTAAGATATAAAAATAGGGTGTGTGTGTGTGTGTGTGTGTGTGTGTGTGTGTGTGTGTGTGTGTGTGTGTGTGTGTGTGTGTGTGTGTGTGTGTGTGTGTGTGTGTGTGTGTGTGTGTGTGAATGGACCTATAAATATGTATAAAACACTATGTGTGTGTGTATGAATGGGTTGTGAAAATATATAAAAAATATTATGAGTATATATACATACATGAATTGACTGTGTATATTTGTTTATAAATTATGGATTTAAACATGTTCGAATAGAGAATATATAGACTGTGTATTTTTTATATTAAACAAGATAGATTTATATAATAAATTCAACTTTTAAAACTATGAACTTATGAAGTGGAATGAGACAATGCTAGAATGAATAATTGTGAGTAATTGATTTAATTAGAAAACATAAAACACTTTGTTATGGCTTGTTAATTATTATTCTCTATTATAAAAAATTCATATTAATGTATAATGACTTAAGATTGGGGAAATAATGAAGTAAATGAATTAGGAATGAAATCTGAGCCTATATTTTTTATGTTAAATAAGTAAAATATAGGTTATGGAAATATTGAGACACTATTTGATTCTTGAATCCTTTCACATGAAAATTTATTATTTAGTTAAGATTTTTTAAAATCTAAAATAATAATGAAATTTACTATTAGTGGGTCAGAACAATAGTTGTGTATTAAATCATATATATTATGGGATATATAATATGTACGATGCATAAATATATAAAATATACCTATATGAGAACTTAAGTTCTCATATGCATATATATCTTATATTTATAGAATGGAATACATGTTTATAATTTTAGATTGTCACTAGTAAAGAAAGTCATGAAATCTTGATAGATAAGGAACTATAATTATATGCATAAGACCTTCTAAAATCATACCAATTTCATGAACGAAAGAATGTGTGATTGTTTATGAGTTATTGATCTTTTGATTATTTATGACTATTTTTTGTAAATGAGTAAAATTAAAAATATACTATGATATTATTAGTTGTAAAACAATTGAATTTACTCAAAGATTTTGTTAATGAAATCTAAGTTTATATTTTACCCATTTGGTAATTAAACTTACTTGTTATGATATTTATTATTGTGTAAAATAATATAGTAGAGATTCATTCATATGTTTGATGGACTAAATGTATGTATTATGATTATTCCTATATTTATCATGTTTTATAATTGTTACAAAAAATAATCTATATGAATTTGTTGGTTATATAAATGTTAACCAAATCTCATATTGTTGGTACTAAATAAGTAGTGAGATGGACTTCACTATCTTACTTAGCACCAAAAATTCTAGTTGAATGCAATCCAATCAAGTGGTGTGTATGAATTTGAATGATCCTTGGGATCAATAGCTATTTAAAAACTTTGACTAAAGTAATGTTTAGATAGACATTATTATTTCATATGTAGAGTTTACATGTTTGTACAATATCATATTAGAATGTATTTTTTTTATGGTACACATCATTCAGTATAAATATTACAACACACGGTACTAAAATGTCTCTATAGATTATTACACTGTCACTACTACCCATCCATGAAAGGAGGTTCATTCTCTAATTGGGAGATTATGCAGGAGATTGATGGCCCATAGTTAGTGTGTAGAAGCACTCAGATGATTCTCTCCCTACACACTATAGTACTTATTAGAGATTACACTTGAGATTATCAAAGATACAAAAATTAGAGTGAATCAAGCTTCGTAGACAATTATATCTATTATTATAATTATGTTGAGGCATAGTGCATATTGGAATTTTAGTTTATTAATTTATATACACTAACAAAGTGGATATATTGTTGTACCAATCATGGCTATATTTTCTTATGATTACTTTCCTTATGCAATTATGTTGTATTACATAAGATGCTAGTGATCAATAATTGTTATTGCTACAAATTTACTTATATTTAATATATTTAGTCTATTAAGATCACTAATTATATTCTTGTGGTATAATTTAATGAAATAATAAATGTTATGTAAATATTAAAAAAAATTATTGCATTATTCTAGTAAATCTCTGTAGGCATGTTATATTGTGGTATTAGAGCTAGGGCTCAAAATCTAAGAATTAATGAGATTGATAACATTTTTGTATTATTCTAATATCATAAAGAAGAATTATGTGATCAAGAGCATTGGGTCAAAGTTGGATCAGATTCTTACATCCATGAATGAGACTAGGGAAAAAATCATAGCCTTAGAATAAGAAATTCATGGATATGAGGAAGAATCCCATTAGGATGAACTTGAAGAGCATCTTATTGAGTAGGAAATTACTCAAGAGTAGAGACATGAGGAAGTGCATCAAGATGTGAGAGTGCCTATAGCTATAGAATTGGCAATGGATATGAAAAAGGTGAATACACCTAAGTTTGATGAAACTATTATGGGAGATGGGGCTGAAGCATGTTTGATTGAAATAGATAAGTATTTCAAAATTTGAAACTACAAAGATGTCACCAAAGATGTTTGGGGATTTTATCAGTCAGATGGAGAAGAAGCTACAAGGTGGGCCAATAAAAAGTTAGAAATGAATCTAAATTTGACCACCACTACTTGGGAGTGATTTGTAACACTATTTATATCATAGTGGCTTCCACATATTTATTTTTATCAAAAACTGATAGATTTTCAAAATATGAAGCAAAGAGACTTGTTAGTGAATAAGTACTTGAAATAGTTCATCAAATTTCTAAAATATATATCTTAGTATTAGATAGATGAGAGGTTTAGGATTAGGAATTTCAACATGGGATTAAACCCCCAAATTGGGGAAGAAGTGGACACTCATAGACCATCTAGCATGGACCATGTATTTGAGAAAGCACTCAAGTAGGAGTGAAAGTTAAAATCTCTTACTCATGTTAGGGACACGTTTAATAAAGAGTTTGGAAGTTATAAATCAAATTTCAATAAAAATAAATGGATGTAGAGGAGTGGAGACTCCAAGAGTTAGTTTAAAAGTTTTAACACTAGGTTCAATAGTGGTTTAGGTAGAAAGAAACTAGGTAATGGTTTCAAAGGTAGTTTCAAGGAAAACCAACAGTCTAATAGGAAGGGACCCCTATGAGTTTGGTTCATCTATGGAGGTGACCATTTTGCATGTGAGTGTACCTAAGATAAGTTGACAAAAAAGGTTATTACCCTTAATAATGAACTTTTCAACAATGTATTCATGTGGAGGTTGATAATTGACAAGTTGAATTCCAAGCTTTACCCATAAAATTTTCAAGTATTTTGTTTGAACATCTAGTTTATATTTTGATAGATATAGGGGCTATGGAATGTTTTATATCTCCTAAAATTCTAAATAAATTGTCAAGAAAAGATAGTGTAATGGCAAATTATCCAAGTTCACATTTTCCAAAATAAAGTACAATATCTAGGACATATTATCTCAATAGATGACATTTCTATTGATCTAGATAAGATAAGAGCCATTATGGAGTGAACGACACCAAGGAATGTCCATGAGATAATGAGTTTCATGGGATTGTAGGATATTATAGGAAATTCATCTCAAAATTTTCCAAGATAGCTAATTTGATTGCCTCTATGTAACATAATAATCAAATTTTTATCTAGTTAGATAAGTGTGAAGTAGCTTTTCAGTAATTGAAAAGAAGGCTTACTTCAACACCAATGATAAGAGTTCTTGATCTCAATGGTCACTTTTTAGTGATCATAGATGCATCTAGGGATAGACTAGGAGGATTATTTATGCAAGATGGTGTAGTAATAGCTTATGAGTTAAGTAAGATAAAGCCTTATGAGGTGTATTAATTTCATGATTTTGAACTTGTAATAATTATTCATGCTTTGTAGGTTTGGTGACATTATTTTTTGGGAAAACCATTTGAGCTCAAGACTATTAACTTGGGACTTAAATACATTTTCACCCAACCAAATTTGAATGTTCATCAAAGGTTCTAGTTAGAGTTTTGTCTGACTATGAATTTGATATCTGTAGACACCAGAATACTTCACACTATAGTTCTAGATGTTGAAATACCCTTAGATGCTCAACCTACCATCTTCACCCCTTTCAACCCTAAGCCTGAGTCAAAACACTCTTTGACTGAATCACCTTCTAACCCACCTTGACCAAACTTAACCACTTAACTAAACTTGACCATTTCACCTTTTCAACCAAACTTAACCTTCAACTGATGATGGTCAACATAGTAACTACTAATAGTTATAAAAGTAACCATTGATGGTTAGTACTATAACTATCGATAATCACTCTACCAATGGTTAGATCCTAACCTACTTTATTATATCACCAACTATGTATAAGATAATCATGGCACAATTTAACAAATTCCCTTATGTGATACTAACAAGCTTTAAAGCATTTTAATTATTAACTTTATCTTCCTATCTAATTAGCAACTTCATCCTTCTATCCTCCATCTCTTCTTGCATATAAAAAAAGAGAGCAGGACAAAGAAAGGGGCTTCTTCTTCTTGATCTTCTAGATATTCTTTAATATTAGAGTTTTCTTTATATGTTTCTAGAAAGTCTATAAGTGTAATGGAGACCCAAACCTCTACTAAAATCACTCCAGGATTCACAAATCAACTAGTTGTCACTCTATCAAAATTGTTCTAGACCTCAACAATCAAGCCAAGTATCTATCGTTTATTAGGATAAACAATTAGCTTATTTGTTTTATTCATTTACCTTACTCATATTCCTAACCTACTACCTTTGACGTCTAGACTAGTTAACTAAACCCCAACAACCTGCTATACTTATCTACCATTTGTCTTATAACCTCTAAACTTGTAGATCCAAAATTTTACCTTAATCAGACCTGTTAATAGTAATCATCGATGGTCATCCTAACCATTGATGGTCACTTGTCAAACTATTATCAGCTACCTTGATTGTTGATAGTTAGGTATCAAACTGCTATTAGCCACCCAACCATCTATAGTTACTCTAACGTTTGATGGCCAACTTAATCACTGATGGTCATTGTGTGCACCCAACCTAACCAAAACTATCAAGTACTAAATACCCACCAACCTTAATCAAAACCTTATTTTTTAAACCCTATGTCACCTTATAGACTAGAAAAAATAATTTGACCCTACTTCAACCCTTATTTGACTATTTAACAACTACCTTAATTTTATTTTGTTAGAATACTAGCATTTCTTTGAAAAGTATTAATTTCTTTTGATTTATTACTTTCATTTATGTTATTCTATCTTTCTTATCAACCTTTATTTTAAACATTAACTTGTGTCAAAAGGTGGATTGACAAACTCTTAGATAGCTCATGATTCTTGGGTCTAGCTTGCTAGGCAATCCACCCAACCCACCTAACTAACCAACCATTTTCTAGTTCTATCTTATTGTAGGTCATCTTCCCAAGCCAAAGAAGAGTATCCACAACTATCTAGATTATGGAGTGCACACCACATATAGGTTCTACCAACCTCTACCCCTCTTTCAATTTTCCCTTTCTTTTATAAATAGAAAAAGAAAAATTCAAGTAAAACATTCTAGCATACCTGGTGGGACCTATCATCCCTTTTTCTTCTTTTATTCTATGCTCATCCAATAAAATTTGAAATTCCTTTTTGGGCTTAAAATAAACCTTTTATACACATTGATTGCTTGCCTATCTTAGTTCATCTAGAAACTTAAAATCATAGTAATTAATCATATCTTTCACTCTTGTTATCACACACTTTTGTTAAACCACATAATCAATCAACACATCAAAAAGAAATTGAGATAATGCTCGACTAAGATTTCATCACCTAGAAATAAACCTTACCCTTTCCCAACAATCCTACTTAGATGTCATTACCAAGGGGAAAACCAACTTAGCTCTCTAGTTGAGTATAAACTCTAAAAATCAGTATATCTTAGCTAACTACCCAACACCTTTATCATTTTAGTGTGTAAAGTGAGGGGGTAGGCCTTAATATTAAGTCACGTATTGAATTTCAATATAGATTTTTGAGAGCCATAACTAACCTAAAACTAGCCTTAGACTTATTTTCTAGCACCCACTCTACAATCCAAGTCTTCTAACATTATTTATAACTTAAGGCATAATCCAAAAGAGAGACTAAAAAGAACTCTCAAAGGTAATGTACTTTAGTGGGTGTTTTGCATTTTTGACTTTTTCTTATTTGCTCTTTTTTTTGGGTTGTGAAAAACCTACCTTCCACCATCTTGCCTCCATTGCCTTGTTCAATGGAGAACCAACTGATATTCTCTCCTAGAGATCCTAAATTTTCTAGGATATTAGAGAAAAACCATCTCACCTTATAGAGATACCTTGCATCACAAGCCACTTATGCTCCCAACCTTACCGACAATTGATAAAATCTCACCTACAACCAACTAATGACCTATCAACAACCATTTGATCATCATCCTACCCAACCAACAACCTATCAACATCTATCATATCAATCACTCCAACGATCATATCAATTACCTCAACCTACCTTATTAACCTTACCAAATCTATCAACTCAACTCAACCTATCAACCTAACCAACCTTATCAACCTTACCTAACCACATAAACAACCAAGACAACCTCAGCCATAATTAGTTAAACCTTACTTATAATCAATCAAAACTCAACTATAAACAAAAAAGTAAACTATCAACTACCACCTGAGTTGGTTAAGATGTTAATGGCCCAAATAATCAAAATAAAGTCATCTATTTTTAGTACCCATGACCAATCAACCCTCACCTAAAACAAACTAATAACCATTTAACCATCATCATACCCAACCAAAAACCCATCAACACCAACCTAACAAGTATCATAACTAACCTCAAATTTAACCTATACAACCACATCAACCATTGGGTCACCTATCCTAGCCATTATATCAACCACCCCAACCCAATTTGAGGCAGCCCTATTTTTATCAACACTAAGATTTGGTCTATCCTCATTACCCTCTGACCAAGAAATATCAAACCAATTTATCAACCTTACCTAACCTATCAAACCAGCCCACCTTATCAACCTTACCCAAGCAATCAAACCCACCTAACCTATCAACTCAACTAGACCTATCAAACTAACTAACCTTATCAAACTAATTGATTAGCATGTAAACTCAAGAGCATTCCATCATTAAACCTCTTTTTGTACCCATTATTGTACACTACTAACCAAAGCCCTCAACATAATGAATTTCATCCATTAGATTTGGTTCTTATTCAACTATTGTAGAGAGGATTACATAACATGATTAGCTAAACATTAGTCCAATAAATCAAAAGAAGAATGCATAAGAACAAATTGAATTAATCCATTATATTCATGTGGGAATTACAAAGGATAACAAGAAATAATTAAAAGAAAACAACATCATATTACTTTCCCAAATGGATTCACCATACCAATTCAGCTCAAAATCATGTTATCCCATGTTAAAGAGCTCTTGTCTTCAACAAAAATGGTGTCCAACTCCTCCAATGTCTCAATAACTCCTTGTAAAACCTAGGTTCATGATCTGGAATCACTAAACTACCCTATCAATGAAGCTTGCATACAAAATCAATGATCAAATATAAAGGATTGTGGAGAAAATTTAGCATAATAATTTTTCACATATCAATCTTAAAAATGATGTCCATGGCCTCTCTATTTATATATTTTCAATATTGGTTAGGATTAACCATGATCATCCATCTCAAGATTGAGATGTGTGGTCATGGATTAATTGAATTATATAATAAAAATATATAAATATCCCTCATAATGATTTTTGAAAAATGGCCATTGAATAGGTATGGAGGGTCAATAATGAGGCATGGGAAACCCATCATCCTTATATTATTTTCATTTATGGCTTATGGATGCCACCCTATATGACGATATCACCTAATGATGCAGTTAATAGAAATCAATTTATAATAAAGATTTATTCAGCAAGTTCCATGGAAAATTAACTTAAGGCCCTAATTTTGTTTAATTAGCTAAAACATGATTAGTCAATTTTGGTGAAAATTTTGGCCCTTGGTGCACAAATTAATTAAATTGGTCAAAATGTCTTGTTATTGGCTCAAAATTTGACTAGATTAGAATTGGAAGTCGATGTAAGATGTGTTAGAACCATATTCCCATTTAGGATGTTGTCAAGAAAAAATAACAAAGGTACATGTCCTATACAATAATTTTGATATAAATGAGAAATCCATAGCACATAGGTGAAAATTGCATTACCCCATTTACTGATACTTTGACCTAAATTAACACTTATAAATGAAAAATTCAAACCATTTATGGTGTTTTATGTATTTTATCCTAAAATGTGCATTTGATTACAATTCAATTAATATTGATAATTTCAATACAAATGGTGTTAGGAATTAGATGTCTACATTTTAACCCGTTGAGAAGGCATAGTGAGACTTTCAGGTGAAGCAACATATTTTCAAAGAAAAGAGTTTCCAAGAATAAATTATAAATGACCCATGATTCCCCCTCAAGAGGACATACTATGATGAAAGAGAAGGATGGAATCTTGAAAAGAGAGAGAATAATGAGGGATTAACCCATGGAATAGATCATATCTAGATGAGCTAATGCTTGCACATGTGATTACCATAAATGATCAAAATATAATCATAGGTATAATAATCCCTAGTAGATGGGGGTAATTAGAAAGATAAAATCCATAAATGTAAAAGACACAATCTAAATGTACCTAATTTGAGAGTACAAGATGCATGCTTATGACATTGATCAATCTTGAGACAAGTTACATATTAAATATTACCATTATGGGTAGTAGTGTGGAAAGCATATAATAAGAGTAAAAGAGAGAATATTCTACTTCAAGAAGAGAAGCACCACTATAATGGGGTTTCCAAAGAGAAGATAATAAGAGGTGCCTCAATATAAAAAAAATGATTGTGATAAAATAGTTTTGCCCTAGTAGGGCTAATTTTGATCATTGATGAAGAATAAATAATGGTTTAACCCTATAGAGATGATTTGATTCTAATGTTGTTCAGATGTTTTCCCTAGTGTGGAAAATTGGAAATAAAAATATCTCAAGGATGTAACCCAAAATATAGGTTAAAGTGAGTGGGCACAAATGTACATGCAATGGTAGAATGGCTTAGAAACCATAATAAACTAAGCATATGAGAATGCATAAAGTGATGAGAGAGATGAAAATAATGATGGATATGGTTGAGATAAATCCATATGTATAAGACAAGGGGATGTTACCTACATAGTTTCATTGACTCATGTTCCAACATGAACTTCAAGCCAAAGTAGTTCACCCAAGTTTGGGAGAGAATGGAATGAGGAATGATGAAAAATAATCAATAATTGATTAGATCCATGATGTATGTGAAGAGATGTACATCTAAGTGTAGACTTAAGTGCCAAAATACATGTTACCTATGTGCCTAATTCCATATCATGAGCCTAGATTATGCAAAGTGTTCTTGACAATCATTCATTAGTCCTTTGTTGATGTTAAGACTTTGAGACCTGAGAACAAAGTTCTTGCTATATAAAAAGAAATTAGGCATCATAATTATGAATAAATTAGAATGACATAATATTCCAATTGCATTGATCTAGTTCAAATGTGAATACCTATAACTAAGGATAATGGTAAACTAATAATTAAAACTAGAGTTGCAGCTATTTACATTTATACAAAAAAGAAAAGACAAAGATAAAGATAAACATAAATGAACCTAACTTAAAATTAAGACATAATCAATCAATACTTAAGTAGGAATAAAAATGTTTAAAAACAAAAATCAAGAACATCTTAACGAAATGAAACCAAAATATAAATAATCAAGATCTATGTGGACCATCAAGACATTCTTGAACACAAAAGAAAAAAGCAAAATCAAATAGAAAAACAAGACACCAACAACAATTAAATTAAAAAAAAGGTCCAAGAACAACTTAATAACATAAGATCAAGATATTAATAATCAAGATCCATGTGAATCATCAATATGTTTTTAAACACAAGACCAAGATGAGACAAGAAGCAATAAAAAGAGAAAAAGAGAAGAAATAAATGGAGAGGTGTTAAAGCACAACAAAACACAAATAAACACACACAAACAAAAAACCAAGTTAGTGTGGTTTAAATATAAATGTTCACATTCCACCAAAACATAACAAGGAATAATGGCACACCAATTGTTCCCTAATTAAAAAGGATCAATGACAAAAGAAATGGAGGAAGAGAAAAAAACAAGGGGTTGGTTGAGCTGACTCTAGATGTACAAAAGAAGTGTACGCTGCTTACATAGTTCTATAGATGCATGTTCCAATATGAACTTTTAGCCAAATGTAGTTCTCTTAGGAAATAGGATAGAAAAAATGGAATATATGACAAACAAAGAGAATGGTCTTACAAACAACAAGCTAATGGGATGAGAAAGAATGAACTTGTAAAATGTCAAGTGTGTGGGATAAGATGAATTGGTGTTTCTTTGCTTTTAAAATGATAAGAGCATAGCATGGTGGGATGGGAATGTTAAAATGTATAGAAGTGAGAGACAATGCTTTTGTTCTTTTATGGACCATGTTCTAATGTTTTTGGGATAAAATATGGACAAAGTGGGACCATTTAGTCAAGGAGATGCATATTTGAGAGTAAAGGTTCTAATAGAATATCTAAGTTGGTTGTAATGAGCCATACAAATTGATGAGAGTGAGGATCCTGATAAGACAATAAAGAGTAACAAATGTAATATAGAATGGTGTGCAGGATGAAATAAATCTGAAGAAGTATCTACATTCACCTATCTATAATAGTGTAGCAAAGCTCTAAAACTAAAAATATGCTCTTTCTCATTTGAGTATTGAAGAAGATACAAAATATTGTTCTGGCTAAGATGCTTTATAGAACTGGTATTAAGGATGTTCATAATGTTTGTGAGACATAATCAAGATCATAATTGGTCAAGGGATAAAAAGTGTTCAAGCTTACAACATGCCCAAGATATAAAAAATAAAATTATTCTCAAGGAGAACAATCAAAAGAATAGGGTCGTCAAAGAGAAATATCCAAGATAGGATGAAAATGTGTTCAAAGTGCCAATAATTCAAAGCCATCACTATGAAGAGTGGGCCAGGGTAGTATAAAATATGTTCAAGTTAGGATAAAATTATGGGATAAAATTACTTCAACATAAGTTCCCCCAAGTCTAGGGTCTTGTAGACAATGGTTCAAAATTTTTTGTGCATAAAACCTCTTAAGTTGTATGATGTTTATGGGCTCTAGAAGTTCTTCATCATTAGGTTTAGCTAGTTGATATGCCCCTGATCCATAGTTCACTATGACAATATAGAGTCCCAACCCATTAGGCTAAAACTTACCTTTATTTTTACATTCAATGCTCATGTTATTTTATTTATCTTTTAAAACCAAGTCACCAATCTCAAACTCTCGAGGGAGAGTGCACTTGTTGTAGCTTCTCTGTAATCTATTCTAATAGGCCTACATGGTTTCTAGGGTAGCCGAACACTCACCATTAAGAAGTTGTAGTTCTTACATCTAGGAGGCTTTATATTCTTCATCATCTTTAATGTTTTCTATTGATATTCATAATTATGGTATCTCAATCTTGACTAAGATAATAGCTTTAGTGCCAAAAATAAGGGAATATGGAGTGGCTCCAATTGGGGTTTGATGAATGGTTCTATAAGCACAAAGGGTAAGAAAGAGTTACAAGTGCCAATTATATCCAACATCATTGAAAATATTATTTAAGATGCTATAATGGTTTTGTTTAACACCTCAAATTGTTCATTGCCTTATGGGTTATATGGAGTTTATTTCTTGTGTTTGATCTTGAATTTTTCACAAAGAAATTTTGCATCTTCATTCATAAAAGATCTAACATTATTGGATATAATACAACTTAGGATGCCCTATCGATAGATGATATGGTAATGAATGAATTTGCATATATACTTCTTGTTAACATAAATGAAATGAATGGACTCAATCCACTTGGTAAAATACTTAGTTGCAATCAAAATGTGCTTATGGCCATCTAAATATGTTGGGTTAATTTTCCCAATGAGATCAAGACCCCATATTGAGAACAACCATTGTGTTGCAAATGGTTATAGTGGTAAATAAGGTGCATGTATCAATTTTTCATGATGCTAACAAGGAACACACCTTTTTACATATTTGAAATCATCATTCTCTATTTTGGGCCAATAATACACTGTTATGAGGAGCTTCTTTACTAAGACTACACTATTGGTGTGAGCCCCACACATTCCTTCATGAACCTCCTTTAGTGTCAGCTTAGATTCTCCCAAAGATAAACAACAAATAATTATTATATTATAGCCTTTATGATAAATCATTTTCAAGGAGAGTATAATGTGTTAAGCAATGAAGGAATAGTTTATATTGGTTATTGGAAAGGTCAGTGGGGAATACATGGCTATGTAAATAGTTATAAAAATATTGGTACCATAGTAGATTAGGTGAGGGATTAGGACTAGCAATGGAACATACCATCTCCAAATCTATTATAATATGCATAGGCTAAAGAAGATTTTTAATTAAGAACTGATACTCTTTAGCACTATCATCCATTTAAATCATGGAACCAATTTTTGCCATTACATTGATGGATATATTGACTCTCATAAATTATTCAGACTACATAGATTTAAAATGTGTTTTGAGGTTATCAACAATATTCTTGTAAGGAAAAATCTTATATTCTCTTGTTTGATACTGATCATTGGTCTAATTTATGATTAACTATGAATCTCCATAGACCATTAAGCTTTGAATATCCCATTGTATAGCAAGGTGGAGCCCTATAACCAAGGATTCATACTCAACCATATTGTTTGTACAATCAAATTATATATGGATTGCTTTGGGAATCAAATCCCCATATGGTGTGATCAATAATATACTAGCTCTAGATCCATGGGATGTGATGGATCCATCAACATAGATCATTAACTATGCAAGTTCCTATGGTGTTTTTTCTATCATCATAATCAATTCATTTAGAAGGTCAAATTTGAGAGGTTGAGTGTCTTTAATAGGAGATTATATAAGTTGGTTAAAAATTACTTGCATTTTGATTCTAGTAATTAATATCAAACTCACTTAGGATCATAACCCATTTATCCATGCATCCTTGAAGATCTACTTTAGATAAGAGGAACTTGAGAGTATCCACCTTCGTGATGATAATAGTTTTTTTATTTAGCATATAATGTCATAATTTTTGACTAGTGAATACCATAGCTAAACATGCCTTCTCAATAGGAATATAATTATGTTCATAAGCCACCAATGTTTATTTTAAATAACAAACAACATGTTCCTTACCATGGTCATCATATTGGGCCAAAAGTGTCCCCAGTGCATGTTCTATGGTTGAAATATAAAGAAGTAGTGGCTTTCCCTGTGTTTATGATCTTAAGATTGGTGGATTGGTCAAGTATGTCTCGAGATTTACAAATGCTATCTAAAAATATTCATTCCATTGAAATGTTACCTCTTTCTTAAAAATGTGAGTAAATGGGTGGCACTTTTATACCAATTGAGAAATAAACCTATGTATAGATTGGATCTTTCCTTGTAGGCTTCATAGTTGTTTAAGATTGTTTGGCAGAGGCATTTCCACAATGGTATTGAGTTTTTTAGGGTAAAATTTTATCCCTTGTTTTGATATAATAAAACCTAATAGTTTTCCTAATGTGACTTTGAAGACACATTTCTTAGGATTCAAGTGGACCTTATATTCACAAAGTCTCTCAAATATTCTTCATAGAACATCAGGATGTGTTGCTCTTGTTCATGATTTTTCTAATATATCATCAACATAGTCCTCTACAATGTCATGCATCATGTCATGGAATATGAAAATCATTACACATTGATATATTGTTTCAATGTTCTTTAAGCCAAATAGCTTGACTTGGTAACAAAATGTCACTCATGGAGTGGTGAATGTAGTCATATGATTATCCTTAGGGGCTATCTTGATCTGATTGTAACTAGAAAATATGTCCATTAAGGAAAACTTCTCATACCTAATAGTTGAGTTGATGATCCTGTCGATATTGGGTAGAGGAAAATCATCTTTGGGGCATGCTTTGTTGGTATCTTGGAAATTAGTACAAATATGTATACCTATGATCTTTTTACTTACTAGAACTATGTTGTAAACCCATTCAGAGCAATCTAGTGGTCTAATAAAATTAGGTCCTAAATTTTTTTCCAGTTTAGCCTTAACTAATAGGGCAATGCGTGGATGCATCTTTCTCAATTTTTGCTTGATTGGTTTGGCATCAAGATGGATAACAAGGTGATGTACAACCAAATCAGGGTCCAGGCTTGGTATGTTGGGTTATGCCCTTGTAAATATGTTGATATAATCCTTGAGAATGGATATAATATTTTCATATTTTTATTCAATAAGGGAAGATCCAAGATAAATTATTTTGGGATCCTCATAGGTTCCCAAGTTCACTTCTATCATGTTTTCCACAAGAAGTGTGGATCCATCTTTTAGAATTGTAGGCAAGGTATGTCCATGATCATCTTCTTCTATCTTATCTTCTTGTTGTTCCTCCCAAATATCTGGATAGTATGATGAATTAGAATATGCCATCCTAGGTAAAGTCCAAGTAGTAAAAATCTCTGGAAACTCAAGAGCAAGATGCTCAAACATTTAATGTTATTCTAAAGAAATGGTTGTATTGGATATGGAACTTGGGTTAGATAGACCTTCTATGTCCTGAGGAGATGAGAAAAATTTCCCTGTTAGGAGTGATTGAAATAGGTTTTCACTCAAAGTATTATCTTTTTATTTAATTTTTCCCTGATCGATCAGTGCCTCAAAGAGGTTTTCACCCAAATATCTTGATGTTTGTTCTTTATTATGACCAAGAAAGCTTGCCTACTCTCTAAAGTAGGAAAACAGATCTAATGAAAAATCAAATCCCTATTTTTAATCACCAATAGGCAATCCATTTCATAGGCCCATATATTTTTCAATTGATTCTTCATTTATGACCAAATTTTATTGTTCCCAATTTATGAGTTCAAGATGGCAGAGGCATAGGGAATAATGAGGGTTTAATTTAGGATGGGAAGCTCTAATGGTAAAGATATAATGTCCTAATTTAGGAAAGGAAGAACCACTAGGATGGGTTCTTACTTTAGGATGGGAAGCTCTAATGGGTGTTATGGTTAATATGGAATTTGAATCAAATAAATTTTAGTTAGTAAGCTCATTGAAAAGGATATAATGGGACATTATGTCATCTCTAGGATTCTCATTGCTAGTCACTTCAAAAGAGTCACTATCAAAAGTCATGAGTTCATGCTTTGGTGGTATAAATCTGAGACCATGATTCTAATTGATAACTCCATCTAATAAGGGCTCCAAGATTCCTTGTGCTTGTAGGACAAGGCCTTTCCCTATATAGTCAAGATGATCCATTATCTAATTAAGGATATGATACTTTAGATTTTTAAATCAATTAGTAAGGACTTCAAAATATAACCAATATCCTTTGGTAAAATCCTCTTGATCTTTCTTTGGCATAATTACAAGTATAAAAACCATAAGTGGTTTTTGTTGTTTCCTCTTTGGCTGGCAAATCTGTTTGGGTCCATTAGGGGTCTTGGATGGTTTAGGAATTCCAAATGATTTAGGGGATTTATGAATTTCCTTGATATAGAGGATGACCTTAAGATGGTATGTGGAAATACCCATGTATTTAATAACAACCTATTTTACAAGAGTTGTAAGAAATGGATCAGCCAAAGTGGAAGCTAGATCACTAGGGTTGATATAATTAGATAGAGATGGATGGGAAATTATGGATTTATTTTTCTTCATAATAAAACTATATCCTAGGAAATAGTTATAATTATGAAACTCAACATCAATATATTTGCAATATTGATATGGTTACTGATTAGTGGGAATAGTAACCTCAATCTCATCATGGGGAAACTTAAGGCACTAGTGAAGAGTAAATGGGACTACCTTTACTTCATATATCTAGGTATGACCAAGAAGTATGTTATAAGGAAGTTCAATATCCATAAAATAGAATAATGTGTGATGATAAATAGACCCAACCATAACTAGATCAGCCAAAGTGGAAGCTAGATCACTAGGGTTGATATAATTAGACAGAGATGGATGGGAAATTATGGATTTATTTTTCTTCATAATAAAACTAGATCCTAGGAAATAGTTATAATTATGAAACTCAACATCAATATATTTGAAATATTGATATGGTTACTGATCAGTGGGAATAGTAACCTCAATCTCATCATGGGGAAACTTAAGGCACTAGTGAAGAGTAAATGGGACTACCTTTACTTCATATATCTAGGTATGACCAAGAAGTATGTTATAAGGAAGTTCATTATCCATAAAATGGAATAATGTGTGATGATAAATAGACCCAACCATGACTATAAACCAGATTTTACTTGAAGACTCCCTCTCAACATTGTTGTAAGCCTTTATTATAATAGTTTATGGCTGAATGTCCTTATCCATGTAGCCCAATCATCATACCAACTTGAGAGATATGGTGTTCATACTTGAACCATTATCTATAAGAACCTACTTGATCTTATGATTTGTAATAATTATTTTAATGTAGAGTGGGTTATTGTGGTTTGGGCTAAGAGTGGACATGTCTTTTTGATCAAATATGATTTGACAAAATAAAGGCAAATGTCCAACTAGGTTTTGGAATTGATCAAGTATAAATCATTAGGCATAGTAGATTCTTTCAAAAAAACTTCATTATAGCTTTATGGACATCACATGTCTGCAAGACTTCTAATATGAAAATCTATGTAGAGGTTTTGTTCCATTGGTCTGCTAAACTATAAGGCCTTTCAATTATGGATTGAGATAGTTTAGTCTTTATTGGCATAGTATTCAGCTTTATAACCTTTGGGACAACTTTTTCATTCGGTTTCATGGAAGCAGTGAGTTAAGGGCCCTAGATGGTAACTCACATGTGTCTAGTTGTGACTACACAACCTAGAGGTTGTAAGGAGTCATTATAATTAGAAGAGGAAGGCAAAGGACCATGGATGATGACTCATGGGAATCTAGTTATATTTCTAAAATTTTGGCTTGATGAGGAGCCTTTATAATTATAACAAGGGCATTACTATTTATAACTAATAACCCATGCAAATAGAGTCACAACATGATTATCCAGACTCAACATGGTATTACTAAAGGGAGAGGGTGTTGACCCTATAATGATGGGTCTCATGTTGTGAAGAACATGAGATTTCCCACATGATTTTATAGTAATAATGACAACATAGGTAGTAGAAATGTGCCCCATAGTATTATTATATTCATAGGTCATGTTGTTACAAGACACAATAGTAGTATGGTAATTATGATCTATATTATGTTCATTACAATTTTACCCATGATGTTGGTTTTGATTTTGCCTCTATCCTTGATTCTAACCTTGGGTTTGATTATTTATTGGTAGAGGTGGATTATGTCAAGGAAATGGGTCTTTGTCGATTCCCATATACTAATTTGTGTCTTCATTAGGGTCTAACTTAATTTTTAGTTCACCAATTTTAATAAAGTCCCCATTAATGTGTCATAATTGGATGCAATGATATGAATTGTGACCAAAAACATGATGGAAGTTGTATATTCATTCTCCTTATACCAATTGAGTTTTAGTTGATCTTAAGGAAATGGTCTTGATACTAGCCATACAATCAAATTAGACATAATGAGTTTTTGTAACATTGTTTCAACCAATTCTCATAATTTGCTAAAGACCTTGAAATTGTTATGAAATGTCCTTTGTGGAGGTTGTATTTACAAATTAGGTGGTGGATTTGGGGAAGTTAATTATACATCTGGGGGAGGCATATCCTTTACCATTTTTATAGGTCTTGTTTTAGTTACCCCATTTACAACCATGTTATTATTTTTGTTAAAGCCCTTAGGCTTGTATTGTGTAACCATTTGAATTGGTGATTAAGTCTATTTAGATGTCTGACCTTGTATAAAAATCTTGACAAAAAATTTAGCAATAAGAGATTTCTTAATTTTTACTCCTTTGTCAATAATTTATTCAAATGAATTAGCACAAGCTAACTATAGACTATGCATGACTTAAAAATGCAAGCTCTATGCAAATATATTAGCCAACTATTTATCTAGCAAGTTATGTTGAAAGTGGCCTGCTAATGCTCTCCACCTTTGAAGATATGTAGCAAAACTTTCACCATCACACTATTTGGCTTTGCACAAGTCAACAATGGTCAATTCATGTTCTATGTTATATGATAAATGGTTAAAAAATGTTTTTGACAATTCATTCCAATTTACAACCAATCCCTTGTGTAGTTTAAGTAGCCAATCCAAATCCTATCCTAATAAAATCCATGGAAATAGTTGAAGTAAGTACTCACTAGTGTAAGAAACCTCTTGACATAAGACAAAGAATACATGTATTTGCTCATGTGGATATCCCTTTCCTTTGTACCTATCAAATTTGGGTGCCTCAAAATGAGGTGGAAATGGATTTTAGATAATAGATAAATCAAATGGAAATGGACATATCCCATCAAATTTGTACATTTTAACTCTATTATCCATCTCCAATATATTAACAATTTCCTTCATAGAATTCCACTCTTGGATGTTTGGTGCATTTATGGATTGGATAAGATGATATTAGGGTGTAATGTGCCCCTAGTTTCATTGTTTTTTGGGTGGAATGTGCCCTTAATTTTGTTTTTATTGGGGTAGAATGTTCACCTAGTTTTGTTTCTATTAGGGTGGAATGTGCCCCTATTTTTGTTGCTATTGGGGTGGAATGTGCCCCTAGTGTTGTTCTTTTTAGGGTGGAATGTGCCCTAGTTTTGTTTAGATCTATAGGGAATTTAAAACTTTCAATCCATGCCTTGGTTTTGATTCTCCCCTTGAGTTAATAAAATAGGCCATTGATTTTTGGATTGTAAAACATTCCCTAAATCTGGATGTTTAGTACTTTGTTGATTTTGGGAAGTTCTATGTTTGTTTACTAATTTATGTGTTGGTTAGAATGAACTAACCAAATTATATTGAGGGATTTCCTCAATTCAAACTGAATGCTTAGGCATTTAATTTTAAAAAGTAAGAAGAGGTTCTTTATGATTAAAGAATGTATGCTCCATGTCAAATGGAACTTTTTAAAAGATCTCTTATGACTTTGACTATTCATTTAGGTTACCTTGATCCACTATGGTTATGTTCTCATAAAATTTTTGTTACATACTTTCAGTCACATTTCCCTATTATTTTGAAGCATCTTTGTAAATTGAAGTGGAAACTAATGAGTTAGTTAAGTCTGAGACAAGTTGATCTGCATATTGCTGACTTATTACCTTGATCTTGGCTAGAAGATCTAGATTTGTGGGTTTTGACTCTATTTGTATTTATTTTCCTTTGTTAGAATAAGAAGGTATGTCTATTTGTGCAAAATATTTCTCTTTCCATCATTGTTATCCTTCTCTAAATAAGGTATGCAATTTTTTTGTATGAAAGTTTAAAGGTAGTCTAGCACTTGATTCTATCAACCTAAGAAGTGCTTTGTCTTAACATTTTTGGGGTTGATATTCATTGTAATCATATTTTGATCTTACTATTGTAGGGATGTCATAAATAACAATGGGGTTGTCTTGACCATCATAAAATTGATCATCCTCATATCTAAGGCCATAAGAGGCCCCACTATGAGTGAACCTTTGAGTCATGTCTAAAATAGAGTTGTTCTCTATGTTTGACTAGATTTGGATCAATGTTTTGTAAACATTTAAATGAGTTATGCATAGTTCTCTTCAAAAAAAATGATTAAGGTACCAAAGAGACTATAAAAGAGGGTCACTTGGAACTACAAATAATTAGAGGATTTGGTTCACGAATTTACTCAACTTTTGGTAAAGCTAAAATAATATAGATTGGAAGATGGTAAGGTAACTCAAATATCCAACATGAAAACTAGTACACCCAAGCCTAGATCTTTGTTATACACCTATGCCATAAAATATAGTTTCAACTTCAATGAGTTGACCCTAGAAAATTAGATGAAATATCTTCAAATTATGAATAAGACAATATGAAATAAGAAACTCAAGATGTAAGAACATACATGAATCACTAAGTATAAATCTAGGACCTAGGTAGCACAATGTCACCACATGGTTCTAGTAGGATAAAATATGTTATAGGACTCAAAGCATAAGAGATACACAATATGAATTAAGTCCACCAAGATGATAATGTGATTTTGAGTCTAATAAATGGCCATAAATCCAAATGGAAAATTAAACCCAAGTTAGAATAAGTTTAGTGTGTAAATGGCAGACCCAATATAATACAACCCTTAAAACAAAGAAAGGCTCAATATTGAAAGTGAATTATAAATGAGGGACTTAAAAAAATTGGATAAAACGTCTAGACTCAATTGGGTAACATGACTACACCAAAGTGTATGACACAACACAAATCTTTTGATAACAATTTGAATAAGGAAAAGATATATTTTCTAGTTAGATATCATAATGCCTTCCTTGTTCAATAAATTTGAGGAAAATGTGTTTTGGTTGAGTTAATTGAATTAATAATAAGTTTTAGACACAAATCAAGACCAAGTAAGATAATGACAAAACATAATTGTCTTAAGTCTAAATTGACAAGGTATGGCAAAGTGGGGTTAACTAAACTAGAAAGTTTTTGATTGTTCTAAATGGATCAATTTCACAATGAATTTCATGCCAAATGATGAAAAATAAAATAATTTTAATTGGGTGTATGTTACACTTATCTTGTTGTAAAAATGTCTTGCCATTTTTGAAACCACTACATCCATCACTTGCTCAGTGTAGTGTGATGTCCAAAGTGTAAATATTTCCTACTACTTTATCTATAGAGAACTCATGGGAGGTGATGAAATCCCCCTCTCAAGCCAAGTTTTCATAAAATAAAATACATAATAGAAAGACTTTATGGCCACCTCAAGATTGCCCAATAATATTGTAATTTTTTGGGAAGTGCTTTAAGAAACATTTTTTCTATGCCTTGGACTAGGCATGCTTGCAATAATAATTACTCTTTTGATTCCAAAATTTCCCTAAAGGGGATGGATGGAATAACATACACATAATATCCCTCTTTTTTCCAATCTATTAATTAATCACCTTTTGCATACAAACTTTAAAAATGAGTTCAATTTTAAGCACCAAATAAGAGATTAGGTGATGTTATTTTTAGCCCTTGGCCTTAATTGATAAAATGGTAAATTATTGCACAAAAAAGGCTACATGAAACAATAAAGACCTAAGTTTTTTTAAGCTCAAATTGAAGATTCAAGACTTAGCCTAGATTCATGATTAAAACACTAAATTTAAAATGTTGCAAGAGTTATGATGTGTTTTAAGCACTAAATGAAATGTATCTAAGACTTTTCCAAATCTTCAATTCATTTTAAGGACTAATTCAAATATGTAAAATCAAACATGTTCATTTTAAACCCAAATGAAAGTGTGTTTGGTTAGTCAAAAGAATTCAAACCAACTTCCAAACCACCCACTCAACCTACAAAAACACAATTACAAGGGCCTGATTTGAAGCAGTTAAGAGTTTTAGAAAATGACATTAAGAATTTAGCTCTTGGGTTGACAGGGGAGTTGGGTTGATAGGTGAGTTGGTTTGGATAGGTGAGTTGGGTTGATAGGTGAGTTAGGTTAGACAGATAATTTGGGTTGATAGACAAGTTGAGGTGAGCTAGAGGTGAGTCAGGGTGATCTAGAGATGAGTCAGGGTGATCTAAAGCCAATTTGGGCTAGGCTAGAGCCAAGTTGGGCTAAGCTAGAGTTGGTTTAGGCCAAGCTAAAGCCAAGTTAAGGTGATCTAAAACTGAGTTGGGATAATCTAGAGCTAAGTTAGACCAAGCCAGAGCCAAGTTGGGGTGATATAAAGCTAAGTTGGGCTAATCTAGAGCTGAGTTGGGCCAAACCAAAGCCGAGTCAAGATAATATAGAGCTATATTGAGGTGATTTAGAGTTGATTTGGGTTGGGCCAAATCTAAGTTAGGCCAAGCCAAAGCTGAGTTGGGCCGAGTTGATAGTCCCAAGAACAAAACCATGGTTTTTAAAAATGGACTTTTTTTCTCAAAATTTTCCTTCTTTACTTCCATACTCCAAGATCCTACATGACAATGGTTAGTAGGTTGCTTATAGAGGCTTTGTGAGAAAATTTGTGGGTTGCAGTCCCACTAAATGTGCCAAAATTTAGAGAGTATTACATAACATGATTAGTAAAACATTAGTCCAATAAATCAAAAGAAGAATGCATAAGAACAAATTAAATTAAGCCTATCTATTCATGTGGGAATTACAAAGGATAATAAGAAAAAATTGAAAGAAAGAAACATAATATTACCTTCATAAATGGATCCACCATACTTATGTGGCTCAAAATCATGTTCTCCCTTGATCAAGAGATCTTGTCTTTAAAAACAGTGGTGACCAACTCCTCCAATATCTCAAGAAATCCTTGTAAAACCTAGGCTCATGATTTGGAATCACTAAACTAGCCTATCAATGAATTTTGCATACAAAATAAATGATCAAATGTAAAGGATTTTGGAGACAATTCAACATAATAACTTTTCAGAAATCAAGCTTAAAAATGATGTCAATGGCCTCTCTATTTATAGATTTTCAAGATTGAATCAAGATTAACCATGACTATCCATCTCAAGATTGAGATGTGTGGTCATAGATTAATTGAATTATATAATAAAAATCTATAAATATCCCTCATAATGATTTTGTAAAAATAGCCATTAAATAGGCATGGAGGGTCATTAATGAGGCATGGGAGACTCATAATTATGATATTTTATGCATTTATGGCTTATGGATGCCACCCCATATGATGATGTTACCTAATAATGAAGTTAATAGAAATAAATTTAAAATAAACATTTATTCAACAAGTTCCATGTAAAATTAAATTAAAGCCCTAATTTTGTTTAATTATCCTAAAACATGTTCAGTCAACTTTGGTGCAACTTTTGGCCCTTAGTACACAAATTAATCAAATTGGTTAAAATGCTTTTATTATTGGCTCAAAATTTGACTGGATTGGAATTGGAATTTAATGATAGGTGTGTTGGAACCATATTCCCATTTAGGATGTTGTCAACATAGGAAATAATAAAGGTACATGTCGCATATAATAATTTTGATATAAAAGAGCAATCTAGAGCACCCATGTGTAAAATTGGCATTTTGACTCAAAATGATCTAATTAAAGTGAGATGGCCCATAAATTGTATTGACACATTTAGGGATACTTTGACCTAAATTTTCACTTGTGAATGACAAGTTTGAACCATTTAAGGTGTTTTATGGATTTTAGCCTTGAATGTTCATTTAAGTGTAATTCAAGTAAGATTGACAATTTCAACACAAATGGCATTGAGAATTGGATGTGTACTCCTATAACTAATGAAACCTTAATCTAACCCTTAATCAAACCACATTTTAACCAAGTAGAACCTTCTCAACTTTCCTTTGAAATCCTAATCAAGGAAACCAACCTACCTTTTTATACTCACCCAAGTTGAACCAACCAACCAACCTTTTTGACTTACCCATGTGGAACCAACTAGCCAACCATTCCACCTACCCATATGGAACCAACCAACCAACCAAAAATTTCCACTTTTCTATCTATAACCAACCAACCTACCTCTTTCACTTACCAATTTTGTGACACTTACTATCAACCCTATCTCAACTACCATTAACCTAACTTTACCTGCCATTAACCCTACCTCACCTACCATCAGTCAAACTAAAACTACCATTAACCTAGCCAGAATTATCAACAAATAAACCTTACCTATAACCATCCACCCAACCTTACCTCACCAACCAAACCAAACAATCAAACCAACCTAACCAACAAACTAGCTCAACTATTTATCTTAACTCTCTCAACCAATCAAACCAACCTCTACACCATATCAATCAACCATAATAAATATAAATTTTAACCCAACCATAACCAAATTATTTAATAACTTAAACCTATATCAACCCATAAAACCAACCAAATGTATATAAATCAATCCTAACTGCATTTTCCTAGCCTTGGTCCAATAGAAGAAATCCTACTTGAACCACCACCTACAACTTGAACTAACCTAATAACCATTACAATATAATAATTAACAAACCCTTTTCAGAGGTGGATGAAGTCATATTCATCCCTCATAAACCCTCTTATTAACAAATACCTCACCTTCAAACTATTTTCCCATCTTTAACCATCTATAGAAAGAGCAAACTTGGGGAACTTTCCCTCCAAAAGGCTTTGAATATATATCAACCCAAACCATAACTTAACTAATCATTGGAATTTTTGCCTCAACCTATCAACCAGGCTTATCAACCAACTAATCCTAAACTATTAGAGATTACCTTTCTCCTTCACCCAACCAAACATATTAGAGAATCACCTTCTCCCCCTACCTAGTGGAGTCACCTTCTCCACCAAGCTCCCTAACCCTTCGAGATTACCCTTGCCCACTTTACCAAACATTTTTTGTTTCTTAGGATCACATCCTACCTTAGACACCTGAGACCTCATCAACCAACCAAATGAAATTAACCTTAATCATTTTAGGCCACTTTTTTCATAGGTTTTATGGTCACCAACATGTTTGGGAGTCAATTTCTCCCTTAAACCTTTCAAGACTACTTTATTCATCAACCCAACCTCAACCAAGTGGTATAAAGAATTGGGGAAACCCATTTGGATACCACCCAACCTATTTTGGGAGTCACCTTCTCCCCTAAACCTTAGAGATTACCCTTCTCCACCAAACTATGACCTAATAACCTCACCTTTTTATCAATCCAAATATTTTCCATGTATAATTAAGTGTTAGAAAGTAATTGGGGGGCATCTACTCTCTTGATTGACATTAACCATTTATGGAAGTATGGATCTAAGTAATATCAAAACCTGAACTTCCTCTAATTCTTTTGCATTTGTGTGCCTATTCTTTGGTTAAAATAAGCTCCTTTCATCTTTTGTCTAAATTAAGCTCATCCCTTATTTTTAATCACCTTTATCTCCTTATCTTTAAATAAAATTAGTTGAAACATGATCATATGATTATCCATCACAAACTTAGCCTAATCCTAAGCATGGATACCATGACTCTACCCATGACATGATCCTCATGGTACTTTTCAACCTTTTTAGAATAGATTCCCATGGTCATTGCCATTAAAACCACCAATTCTAACCATCATTAACCTCCTTATGCTATGGATTTACCTCCATTGATCTCTAAACTCTATAATGTTACCATGCATAAAAAGTTTATCTACAAATACTTTTTTCAAACACTCATTTTCCTAAAATACTCAAATAAATTGCATCAATGTTTGACCTTTAAAAACATGTTTTCAAGGTTGATCAAAAGTGCATTTAAAAATGGAATTAATTAAAAGTCACAAATTCATTCATTAATATAATCAACCATTTCTAAACCTGAACATTCTAATTCCTTTTTAAAATTGCTATAATTAATTCAATATACATTCAATAATTAAATGCATCAATTAAAATGTGAAAAAATAATGCACAACAAAAAAAGTACTCATGACAAATAAATTGATAATGGAGTTCACCTACTGATTAGGCTACATCTTTAGGTTTGCTTAAAACATGAACCATTTCATTTAAATGAATTAAAAGTATATATCCAAAACTTAAAATTGTCAAATGGATCTTATAAGATTGTATAAAACTCAACAATATACCTATAAAAAGTCCTGGTACCCACAAATGAACTTTCCACTTTCCTGTCACAAACTCAATCTCATGTTCCTAAAGTTCTATACCAAAATTATCACTTTGAAGCTTCAAAATTTATCTAAAACTAGCTCAAAATAAAGAAATAAACATACATATAAAAACATCTCAGAGTCTAGAAAAACTCTCTAGTTTACTCCAAAGTTTGAAAAGCTCTCTGAGTCCTTCAAAACTTAGGATATATGTAGACTGGTCTTTATAAGTCATTAAAAATGTCATCAAACAACAACAAATACAGACAATAAACATATATATATATATATATATATATATATATATATATATATATATATATATATATATATATATATATATAACCATATTAGAGTCTAAAACATTTCATTTGTTCACTCTGAAGCCTAAAAATCACTCTAGGTGCCTCAAAACTAAGGAAACATGTAAATTGGTCTCTATTTTCCTTTACACAGTGTGTTGAAAGGGTTATATTCAAATAAAAATTCATGGGTTTATATACCATTTTCATGAGTAACCCAATCAGTTGGGAACTTATCTCTTTGCCAAAACTAACATGGTTCAATTCTCCTTGGCTTCGGTTTAGGGATTATTCATTATCCCACATTGGAAATGTAAGGAAACAATTTTGCTTTTATAAGCCTTAGTCTTTGTGATGTATAGTGTTGAGTAGCCTTTTGTTAGGTAAGTGGAATTACATAACATAGTTGGAAAATATTATGTGGCTCGACCAAACTTAGGATATGCATGGCTATTATTGACATTGTGACTTAGATTTTGTGAGTTGACAGTCCTTGTTTGGGCTTGACCATGTGGTAGTGTGTTAGCTCGGCCATGTGGTAGTTTGGACTTGGTAACATTGATTCGATAAACTTGAGCTCAATAGATCAAATCTATATGATGTCAAAGAAGAAAACCAATCTTAATTTTTTATGAACCAATTGCCACATGTCATGTCCTCATTAGTCCACATTTCTACCATGTCATCACTTTAACCAAGTTTGGCCACAACTTTGACTAGTCATAACTTACACATATAGACACATATTTATTCTATTCAGCATGCACTTGAAATATCTTGATGAGCTCTAATCTATAGAACTAGTTATAAAACATTCCATGATCATCAATTTTTCTAGTTTGACTAGCTTTGATTGCTTATTGACCTAAATGTTGACCAACTAAATCAAGAGAAAATGAGCTCTGTTTCTTGAGTTTTGCATACTATTGAAAATATCTTAACAAGATCTATATAATGCTAGTTTTTTTAGGACCATTTGAGATCATTCCAAATATGACCTCTGGATCATCTAGAAAGGAAAACCTTAGGCTTATATAGATAGTACATGTATAATCTAGCATATAAATAATTTGGGATACCAAACTATCACTTGGGTCAACATATCTAACACGAAGACTACTCCCTTTAATGACATTTACCCAAAAATAATCAAAATTGATTGAACTTAAGATATACTACTCCCTTAAAGGACAACTATCAAACATGAACAAATCCAAACTTAGACCACTCCCTTGAAGGATGGCTAAATCAACTTTGTCAAAAGCAATCATTTAAAGCTTTCCATATTGATTAGCTTCTCATACATATCAACTAAGAAATAACATAACCTATATCAAAATAAAAATTAGGAAATCCCATGAAATTTGTAAACATCTTTCACAATTACATCTATAAACTTCCCACATCGATTAGTCTATACTTAGCCTGTGACATAGACTTGTCTATCATGGTTTCTAAGTCACCTACAGAAGGGGAAAGCTATCCCCAAAATAAGGTTACCCTACCTATCAATAATTACCTATCACCCACTACCTATCATCCATCTCCCCTTTTGTCCTCCACAAATCAAGGGATTTTTAACTTACTTAACACCACGTGATCAAGCTACCTTTTTTTAGCCATCAAACTAACAACAAAGTAAAATCATGATATGGGTTTATGTTCATAATCCCACCCATCTTTCCATCATGGTATTTATAAATCAAAGCATTTATCCTCCTCCTTGTAATTTCATGACCACTGAGGAAGATGTGTTGTCCCCCTTTTGAGTCATTAAAACCAACCCATCAAACTAACCAATCACTGAACCTATTTTAAGAAACACCTTTTCCACCCTTTTGGAGTCACTTTCTCTACCAACTAATTAACCATAGCATTAAACCTTAAAGAGCACCTTCTCCACCAAACCAAACCCAAACTTTGGAGATTACCCTTCTCCAACCACCTTACCTTAACCATAAACCATTGGAGATTACCCTTCTCCTACCAAATTCAAACTGAGTGGTACACCAAATTGGGGCAACCCATTTGAACACCACCAACTAATCTAACTTACCTTAACCATGAACTATTATAGAGAAGATTCTCCATAAAAACCAAACCATTAGAGATCACCTTTCCCTACAAAACTTTTACCCAACTGAACCAAGTGATACATCAAATTGGGGAAACTCATTTGAACACCACTAACCAACCTTTAGAGAGAACTTATTCTTCGTAAACCAAGTATGAACCATTAGAGAACACCCTCTCCAACAAACTAACCAACCATCCAACCACATCCACCTTGACATTGGATATTTTTGACCCAAATTATTTGCATATTTTACAATGACCTTTCCTTGGTCTTTTTGATCACACTGATTACCTTGCATGTCTAACACTTGAATTTGCACCACCTCATGCACAACCAACAATTTTGTGTCTTCCCAGGAGCACTTCCTACCTTAGATACATGGAAGACACTAACCTTGTCTAAGAGACTTATAAATTAACCTAATCAACTATGCCTAATGCTGGGGCTTCGTTATCCTATTACTTATCCTTCTAGAATTGACCTTATTTTAACCAACATTGGAAACTTAGTCTATGCATGATATTAACTATTGTACTTAGTCACATTTTGTGTAGATATTTGTGCCTTAATACCCAACCTCACCAACCATTCTTATCACCAACCTTTTCACCTACATAACCACTCATCAAACCCAAACCTAATTTTTCTTCACCTCATCAAATCCTAGTTTGAGTAAGAACACCTCTTCCCATACTCAGGGCAATCAAACCTTTCTCCCACAATCTAGTTTTATTCTTAAGCTTGTTGATATAAATTCCATAGCAAAAAGGGAAAAAATATAAACATTATATAATTATACACTAAGGTTTTAGATGTCAAAATACCCATGGCTGCCCAACCTACCATCCACATCCATTTAACTTGTAAGCTTGAGTCAAAACACTCTTTGACCAACTCACCTTCTAACTCATCTTGACCAAACTTAACCCCTTGAACAAACTTGACCATTTCACCTTCTCAACCAACCTTAACCTTCAACCATTAATGGTTAGCATAGTAATTATTAATGGTCAACATAGTAATGACCAATGGTCAACATAATAACCATAAAAAATTAATAATCTAACCATTGATGGTCACTCTAACTACTGACAGTTAGTTCCTAACCTGATTTAATACATCACCAATTGTGTATGAGATAACCATGTCACAATTTAGCAACTTCCCTTATGCGATGATAAAAATATTTAAAACATCATAATTATCAAATTTATCCTCTTATCTAATTATCAACTTCATCCTCCTATCCTCCATTTCCTCTTTCCTATAAAAGAAAGAGGATTCTTCATCTTGATCTTCTAGATATTAGATCTTAGAGTTTCCTTTTCAAGTTTTTATGAAGTATATAAGTGCAATATAGACCTAAACCTCTACCAAAATCACTTTAGGATTCACCAATCAACCAATTTTTTCTCTATTGAAATTATTCCAGACCTCAACAATCAAGATAAGTATCTATCTCTTATTGGGATCAATAATTAGTTTCTTTGTTTAATTCATTTACCTTGCTTATGTTTCTAACCTACTATCTCTGACCTCTCAACCAATTAACTAACCCCCAATAATCTATTTTACTTATCTACCATTTTCCTTCTAACCTCTAAACCTATATATCCAATCTTTTACCTTAACTAGACCTATCAATAGCAACTACCAATGATCATCCTAACCACTGATGATTGACTGTCAATCTACTGTCAGTCATCTTGACACCTGATGATCAACTATTAAACTATTGTTAGTCACCCAACTATTGAAGCTTACTCTTACTACTAATGGTCAGCCTAACCACAAATGGTCACTGTGTGCACCTAACTTAACTAAAACCATCAAGCACCAAATACCCACCAACCTTAACCAGAAGCTTATTTTTTGAACCCTTTATCAATTTATAGACCATAAACAACAAATTGACCCTACCTAAACCATTCTTTGACCATTTAACATCTACCTTAATGTTATTTTGTTAGAACACTAAAATTTATTTGAAAAGTGTTTATATCTTTTGATTTAGTACTTTCATTAATATTATGCTATATTTCTTATCAATTTTTATTTTTAACATTAACTTATATCAAAAGGTGGAATGATAGCTTCCTAGATATCTCACACTTCTTGGATCTAGCTAGCTAGGTAATCCACCCAACCTACCTAACTAACCAACCCTTTTCTAATTCTATTTTATTGTAGGTCATCTTCCCAAGCCAAAGAAGAGTATCTTTAACTATCTAGATTATAGAACACACACCACATCTAAGTTCTATTAACCTCTATCCCTCTTTTAGTTCTACCTTCATTTTATAAACAAAAAAATCAAAATTAAACTAAAATAATATCAATTACATCAAAGGCAAAGAGAATAGAGTAGCTGATGTCTTAAGTCTTAGAAGGTACATAACAACTATGGATACTATTAGGACAAATTTTAGAGATCATGTGATCAAGTTCTCACTAGGAGATGAATTCTATGATGAAGTCAAGAAATATTTATTTAGGAATGCTAAAAAACTTAGGTATAAAGAATACAACCTAGAGAGTGATGGGTTTTTACAATACAATGGAAGGATGTATGTGTAGATTAGGATAATCTAAAGAATATAATCATAAAATAGCTACACAATGCCCCATATTCAAGACATCAAGGAGTAACCAAGCTAATGGCATAGCTTAGACCACTTTATTTTTGGAAAGTAATTAAAATATGCACTAGTCTTTGTGTCATGTTGTCTGGAATATTAGTGAGTAAAAGCTGAACATGTGTATCTGAGTGGATTGTTGTATCCACATGACATCCCAAAGTAGAAGTGGTAGGTGATTAGTATGGAATTTGTCTAAGGATTACCATTATCATATAACATACATGACATGATCTTGGTAGTAATTGATAAACTAACCAATGTAACACATTTTATTCTAGGCAATTTGACATATAATATATTAACTCTTGTAAGAGATTCATAAAATAAGTGTATCGATTTCATGGTTTTCAAAAGAAGATCATATTAGATCATGATCTGAGAATGACTTCTATATTTTGGTTAATTTTGAATTCAACTTTGGGTACATAACCAAATTTTAGCACTACATATTACCCACATATTGATGGTCAAACTAAGTGAGTTAATCAAGTGTTAGAGGATCTTACTCGTATATATTGCATGGATAAATAATATAAATAGGAAGAATACCTTCTATTGGTTGAGTTTTTATATATAATCTCATACCAATCTACTTTGAATACGCCACCATTTGAAGTACTTTATGGGAGAAGGTGCAAGACACCAATCAATTGGGACATGTTGGAATATAGGGTTGCCTTTAGACTAAGATGCTTTCATAAATGGAGAAATAAGTGAGAATAATCAGGCAGAGATTGGTCAAGGCCAATGATAGGTATAAGAACTATGCTGATTTGAAGACAATATCTAAGTGTTTTTTAGTAGGCGTTAAAGTATTTTTGTAGGTTAAGCTACAAAAGAGCTCGATTAAATTCAAGAAGTCAACAAATATTTCATTGAGATATGTGGTAACCTTTGAGATTTTATAGATGGCTAATCATTTAGTGTATAGGCTTGCATTTCCACCAAAACTATCTCTATTTCATAATGTCTTACATGTATCTTATCTTAAAAAGTATAAATATGATTGTTTGCATGTTTTGGATTGGAATGCTATGTAAGTTTTGGATCCCTGGGTGGTCATGGTAGGACCAATTAGACTAATTAACACTCACAAAATTCATTTTCATAATAGATAAGTGTCATAGTGTAAGTTCTTGTGAAACCAATACTCTAAGGATAGTGATACTTTAGAGGACTATGATGAGCTCTATAGGCTATTTCCACATTTATTTGATGTTAGATATTATGTCATTTTTCTGCTAAACTCTATTTTTTATTTAGAACTATTATTTGAATAAGTGTCATCAAGACGCCAATCAACTTTAGGGGAAAAGATGTTACATCCTAATTTTCACACTAAGATGATTTACCTAATTATCCATGCATTATTATGGTTGTTAGATTGTGTTGATGATGAAAATTGCACTTGATTCTAATCAATCAACAATGGGAAGTTTCAAGCTATGGGACATTGCAGCTTGAAACAACCTCCAGGTTTTAGAGAAGCTGGTCTCTTCTTTTGTATCAAGTGTTTGGGGGAAAAGGGATAGGAAATTAAACAAAAACACAAATGTAGGAAATGAAACCTAACTATGGTGATGCACTTGAGTGTAATCTTAATCCTAACTTGAGCATAGTGAAACTATATATAGGATTCAATTACATTTAAGAGCAGACAAGTGCATGATGAATGTAAAAGATTGAAATAATAGAAACAAAGGCTCACAACAGAGGCTTCTTTCACTAAGACACAGGAAACATCAACAAAGGCATAGTGTTCAATCATCTTATAAGAATCTTCCAATCACATAAGAGGTACAGAAATCACGTATAGTTATGTAAACCTTCCAACTCAAGAAAATGAGACAAAAGAAAATGGCATTCCTAATCACAACTCCAAAAAATCTATAGTATAGACTACCTTTGCAAATGACACTTATAATATCAACCAAGGCATAGATTTTAATCTTCTCAATTCATTCAGCCACATAAAAGGCATAGAAACATGCATAGTTACATCAACTTTACAATTCAAGAAAATGAGACAAAATCAAATGATATTACTGGCCAAAAACTCTAGCACGTCTCAAAATATAGAATTCCCCCTTTTCTTTTACAATTCTTCTTCTTTTATAGCCTTAGATCTCTCACCATTTTCCTCTTTCTCATGCAATTCTACTCCATCCTTAACTCACAGGGAATAAATAGATGGCGCTTTCAATGCCTTGGATGCATCTTGGTCTTATCAAGAACTATCTTGATTGCAACATGGAAATTCATGTCTATTACCTCCTTTCATTCTTGAATTTCTCATTCCATCATCTGCTTAGCCACTTAACTATCTATTTTGCCTTCCCTTATAGGGGACAAAAAAATGGCCCTTTTAATGTTTGTAGGCCCCCAAAAATCTACCTAGCAAACTATTCCATCTACCAAAAATAACTCCCACTGAGTTTCCCTCCATCTCACTTTCTATCAATAGATACATGGAACACTCTATTCTATTGAAATGGAAGAAGACACTTGGTCATTTTTTGAATATTTTCATTATTGCTTACAAGGCACCAGAGAATGACACTTGGTGCTTTTCACTTTCTCTATATTCTGCTCAATAACGCTCCACTTTTGACACCTATGGCAATCCACTTCCTTGATACTTAGCAATTTTAACAAAATAAAACTCACTACATTCCTTGCACAAGCATCTTTTAAAAGGGGAAGGATGCACGTGGCAGTCTTTGCATGTTGACACTTGGTGCTGTGAAGGTCTTTGAAATGACACCTAAGACCCACCAAAATCTTTACTTGGAAATGAATCTCGAAGATGGTCTCTCAAAAGCTGACACTTGGTGGCCTCCACTATTCTTAGGAAGATACATGGCATCTTCCACTTCTCGTACTAGGGGTATGTGGCATCTTCTGCTACATTAGAGAATGGAGTAGAAAGGGGCTCAGAGAGTGACACTTGGCAACATCTGCTGCCCTTCAGCACTTAAACAAAATGAAACGACACCTTTCTATTTTAAACCAAAGCATTGAACCCATGCATTAAACCAAAGTCTCTCAGATGATGACATGTGGTGACTTCTGCTTTCCTCCAAAAAAGATAGTCTAGTGCCTTTCATGAGTGCCACCTGGCACTTTCTACTGCTTCCTATTACTTAGCCTATTGCAACCATTTTGCCAAAAAATAGATGGAATGCAAGTGTCGATATGAGATGTGGATGCGGACACGTGGTGCATTTCACTTAGCTACTATTGGATACTTGGCATATTTTGTGGCCTTCCTAAAGGTTATGAAAAGTGCATTGGATGATGCCAATTGGCTAGATCTATGTTCCATAAAGTGACACTTGGCAGCTTTCGCTTGAATTCAATACTTAGGCAAAAATGAAATGAAGGAAATAAAAAAAGGGGGAAGAGAACCTATGTCTAGACTATGCCATTTGGCAACCTCGGTTGTACTTTGACACTTAGGCAAAAATAAACCTGCTCTCTGCTCCAAAACTCTGCTACCATGACCAAGGTATGTAGGAGCCAAAATTGAAATGTGCAATTAAAAATTTAAATACGACATAGAGTAAAAAATTAATGTACAGTTACTCGCAACCCCCAGGACTTTTGAGCCTGCTCAAAAAGAAACCCAACTCCCACTCTATCAAAATTTCAAAATTTCACAGCTTCAAAAGGCTATCTGGTAGATTGACCACTCATGGTCAGATAACCCTTGCTTGTTCTACAATTCAACAAAAGCTAGATCAAGGTTAATGATATCCTTATGCAAAAAGGTTTGCAGAATCTGGATTATAGCTTTTAGTTTGAATTCTAGCTGGGAAATAAGAACCAAAATAGCTTTGACTTCTAAGACTGAGGAATCATCTTGCAGGCCCTAAAAAACTATTTGATCCCTCTATTTGGCCAGTAGCAATGGTTCAATTTGATCAACCATCAGCACTGTGTTGGCATTTGGAAATAGAGAAGGAAGGCCTAGTTGCACTAGATCTTCAATATGCTATCTCATCTTACTGATGCTTTCTTTCACAACCTCGAGAAGCTCTTGGCAACGGTTGGTTGTAGCATTGCAATTGAGCACCTCATTGACCCATTTCATGACAACCATTCTACCAGGGATTCCTGTGGCTACCAATGTCACAGCGATTACATCGTAGAGCTTTTATAGCAAGGTTTGGGAGTCTGTCACTCTATTGGAGATTGTGGCCATAGTGTTCTACACTGAATCTTCCACCTTCTCACACAATTACTATGCATTGAGTAGGAAGGTAAGAGATGGCATGAGCTGGATAATCTCTAAGGAGATTCTCTCCCACATTGACTCATAGAGCTCCTTCACCAATTTTATCACTCCTACACCTTGTGGCCTATTATCCATTTTTATTGTCAGTTGTGCTATTTTTTTTTGCTCTGCTTAGAACTAGGCTTGAAAATCCATAGCCTTGTTTTGTTCCTCTAACAACCCCTATTGTGATTAGGTAACTTGCAACTGAAGTCCTTTGACTCTTCCCTGCAACACTACTTTCTCCCACCTAAGGGCTATTGCTACATCTTTTGCAAGTGTGAGCTCTATTTTTAATGAATCATTTTAGGCCTGGACTACCCATTGAGCCTAAAGGGAAACAATATCTTGAAACTATTTATTCAAGCTTACTATTTCATTATCTCTCTTATTTATTTCTTTGGCCAAATTGCTATAATTTGCCTTTTCTTTGGCCAAGTCATCCTCCATCTTCTGTAGTCTTCTTGATGTTTTCAAATAATCATCTATGACTATAGAAGTGGATTTTTTTAGCAACTCAACTCTATCTTGGGGTCTAAACAGGGACATATCAATGGCCACTGTGTTCATCATATAATCTTCTAACTGCATTTACTCGCTCAACTTGATGACATTGGGTGACAAATTAGTCACCATTAACTACTGCTAGATAGGGTCAAATTGTGACTGCAGGTGTGGAACAACCAATGCTTTATTCTCTTTGGTTCTCTTTTTCTCCAACTAGGCTTCTCTTGCCTTCCTAACACCATCAACCTGCATTTAAAAGGTGGAAAGGGATGCAATGTGTCCTTCTGCAAAAGGATATCCCTATGGCAGGCCATATTAGATAGCCAATGCTTGGTTATGGGCAATCTGAGGGAAAGGTTTCTTGGGAGCAAAAGGGGAAAAATAGGGTAATGTTAAGGCTTGAGGCATCAAGGATGGGGTGAATTATGAAATGGGGATGGTAGAGGTGATAGGAGGTGTCATTTGGCTAGGTGGAGGCATCATGTCAACAGAGAAAGGAACAGACTAAGAGGGAGGAGGAGGAGTAATACTTACTTGAGGGGGAATTATAGTGCTTTACACTTGGTGTTTTGAAGGTTCTTCTTCCTCCTCTGAACCTATTTGGAATTGCACCCTCTTTCTCTTCTTAGGTGTCTCCAACTCTAGCTACTTTTACTTCCCTTCCACCTCTGTTGTTGCCAATGGTGCTTGTGGAGAACCAGGGAATTCAATCACTTCCAATGATGGGGAAGCTTTTGGTGGTGAAGACACCACACTCCTTTGTTATTCCACGGTGTTAAGAGGCTAGGGCTAGGCTGATGTAGTGACTACAACTATAGCTTGCTCTGAGGCCTGTGGTTGCTGGCTTGGTCATGCTCTAGCTTTTTGCTCTATCCTAAGTGTTGGTTATTGGCTTTTTTTTGGGCTAGATGTAGGGGAGGGATGCCACTCATCCCAGAGCTCTTCCCATATTTCAACTAAATTCATGCTTCTGAAAGCATGGGTGGTTTGGGAAATTTCTTGCCTATATTTCCAATAGGCCTCAATCTTCTCCACATCCCAACCTTTATTCTTTAATTTCCTTCTCAAACTAGAAGTCATCCTGACTTTGGGATCATAATCCCTCTACTTATCATAGAAGGTTTCCCATGGCCTATTCTGTGGTAGGGGCAAATTTGTCAATTCAACATAGAGACTAGGAGCATCTTCTGCAAGGTTTTTCCTGGTCTCCCAAAAAGGGTGGCCTTTATGTGAAATCCTAGCCCCAATCCTATTGGTCCTTACCATGGCAGCTATGTAATCACTTGGGTCATAAACCCATTTGTCTTTGACTAGCAGGAACCCTAAGAAGGCTAGTTTTCTCAACAACATAGTCTCAACATCTCTGGCTTCCAAACTCATGTTGCCTACCATCCATGGGAGATTGTACATTTTTCTCTTCTTCTTCCTAAAACCATACTCATTTTCAACTACTGACACCTACCTGGTGACTTCCAGGAATGCCAACCTAAGAGTTAAGGTCTTCGATAGTGATACTGGTTCCCCATAAAAACCATGAACCCTTATGATTGTGTGGTGGGCCCCAAAATAGAAGTCACACAGGATTAGACAACTAACCAGGAGGTTTGAAACACTTGGAAATAACATATTTATGATAGGTTTAGGGCTAAGGCAATGGAGAACAAGGGTAACAAATAGTTCTCAAAAATCATAGAGGTCACTAGTTTTTGATAAAATGTTTGTCCATGAAGACATAAGAATGGTCCTTTGGGGGTCAAAAGCTGGGTCATACAGGTTCAGATTCATATATCAAGTGAAAAGGTCAGCGTTTTGATGCAGTATGAGATGGAACAAAAAGGAAGAATACCTAAACACCCCTTTCAATCTAAACTGGGTCAGCTATTCCACTATTAAAAAGGCTATGTGCTCCAAGAAGTCAAGTCGATACTCCTGCATCTTGTCAACTATTTTTAGCCTAAAAAGGATGGCTATTTGTTCTGCATATACCACCATGTCATCCTTCATGCCAAAGATGAGAGCCATCATTGACAACACATCTTGGCTAGCTGGCGTGAATTGAGCTCTTGGTGTAGGGAGTATGGGTACTGTTGTATCACCATCACCCATTTATAACTCAGACCTCAAAAACCTTGTCTAAGTGTTGACGTTCACCCACATCCTTTGCATCATATCAATAGTGTGGAATGTGGTGGTATTGTCATAGTGTAGGGCTAGCATGTCCTTGATAGCTTGTGGGGTGACTTACAGCATGAAGGGACCCTATTGAATGGTACAAGGTGGTGCACGGAGCAAGTTTGCGCATAATTTGATCACATCAGGGCATGGATGCATAGATGGGACAATGAATTGAGCTAGTTATGAGGTCCATATCCTCATTTCAAACATCTCATATTACCTTGCTCTATCTCTTTGAAGAAGACACCTTTGGTGTGCCCCTTCTCTAATATTCTTTTTACTAGCATTTTGCAAGATCGGGTCCATGATTCCATCTACATAATCCTTTACTTTTGATGGGTCACTAGCTTGACCAACTTCCAAGATTTTGGTTCTTGGATAGGTTCTTGATGGTTGTGTAGGAGCTGCAGCATATGACTTACTAGCCAACAACCTATCAAGAGATCTAGGTATCTTAGCTCCTTGTTGTGAAGATGATGTTCCCTCCATCTCTATGTTCTTTATGTAAAACCTAGTATGAACCTTGTGCAAGATAGAAACACACTTGCTGAAGCAAATTTTACTAGGCGCTAAAAATTGCAATGAGCAAGATATTTTTGTAGGTGCAGGAATGCTTGAGAGTTTGTAAACTTTAAAATTTGCTAAGGGATATTTATGGGCCTATTAAGTCCTAAATAACATTAAATTTGGATGACCGTTAGTAGATCCTACTCAATCTTTGAGAAACAGTGAGGTGGACATGCTATGCAAGTTGCGGTGCAAGGTAACTTAGATATTTCAAAAGATTTGGGAAGCATTTAATGTGGAAAAATTTAAAGAATTTAAAAACTTTCCAAGCTGCCAACTCTATGTTTAAAACACTTATTTAAAAGGAAAGAAGGAAAATAATGGAAAGCAAAAACAATGCAGGAATGGGAAACTACCTAACTACATTAATTAAGCACCTTTAACTCCCTCTAAGATCAAAAACAAAATTTCTAATGTCTTCTCTGTGACAAGCCAATTAATGTTGCCATACAAGTGATTGAAACAGGTATACCTTTGGTGATATGTCCTCTATGTATGCCACGTGGATTCACCTACATTCAAACAAGTCTGAGTCAAACATGTTTTTGACATGCATAAGCTCTTCTTATTCTTGAAAGGCCATCGAATACTAGTTCTTCATGTTGTCATGTCTCATCAAGAAATTGATGGCTACTAGTTCTCCACTAGTAGCCACGGAGCAAGTTTGCGCATAATTTGATCACATCAGGGCATGGATGCATAGATGGGACAATGAATTGAGCTAGTTATGAGGTCCATATCCTCATTTCAAACATCTCATATTACCTTGCTCTATCTCTTTGAAGAAGACACCTTTGGTGTGCCCCTTCTCTAATATTCTTTTTACTAGCATTTTGCAAGATCGGGTCCATGATTCCGTCTACATAATCCTTTACTTTTGATGGGTCACTAGCTTGACCAACTTCCAAGATTTTGGTTCTTGGATAGGTTCTTGATGGTTGTGCAGGAGCTGCAGCATATGACTTACTAGCCAACAACCTATCAAGAGATCTAGGTATCTTAGCTCCTTGTGAAGATGATGTTCCCTCCATCTCTATGTTCTTTATGTAAAACCTAGTATGAACCTTGTGCAAGATAGAAACACACTTGCTGAAGCAAATTTTACTAGGCGCTAAAAATTGCAATGAGCAAGATATTTTTGTAGGTGCAGGAATGCTTGAGAGTTTGTAAACTTTAAAATTTGCTAAGGGATATTTATGGGCCTATTAAGTCCTAAATAACATTAAATTTGGATGACCGTTAGTAGATCCTACTCAATCTTTGAGAAACAGTGAGGTGGACATGCTATGCAAGTTGCGGTGCAAGGTAACTTAGATATTTCAAAAGATTTGGGAAGCATTTAATGTGGAAAAATTTAAAGAATTTAAAAACTTTCCAAGCTGCCAACTCTATGTTTAAAACACTTATTTAAAAGGAAAGAAGGAAAATAATGGAAAGCAAAAACAATGCAGGAATGGGAAACTACCTAACTACATTAATTAAGCACCTTTAACTCCCTCTAAGATCAAAAAACAAAATTTCTAATGTCTTCTCTGTGACAAGCCAATTAATGTTGCCATACAAGTGATTGAAATAGGTATACCTTTGGTGATATGTCCTCTATGTATGCCACGTGGATTCACCTACATTCAAACAAGTCTGAGTCAAACATGTTTTTGACATGCATAAGCTCTTCTTATTCTTGAAAGGCCATCGAATACTAGTTCTTCATGTTGTCATGTCTCATCAAGAAATTGATGGCTACTAGTTCTCCACTTTGTGTCTTTTGATATTCATCATCTTTTGGCTTATCTCCTTCTACCTTATTTTTGGGTTCAATTGCATCATCATTCTCCTTGATGACTTCTACCTCTTGAAAAGACAAATCTAAAAGCTGGCATCCCCTCTACATATTTAGTTGAGTCTTAATGTTGTCTTCTCCACATTTGGTTAGTTCATGATCTCCTTGAAGGATAGTGTCACCTATCTTAATGACTTGATCAAGGGAGTGTCCATGCTCCTCCATATCTTCTTGCAAAGTGAGAAAAAAATTAGAAATGATCTCCTCCTCATTAGAAGTTAAGGAAAAAGCTTGTGACTTATCCTCTTATTCATCAAAGGTGGTACCTATGGTGATTCTCTCCTCATCTGCACCCATAAAATCTTCTTGACTAACCATGAACTGAGCATAGTCCTCTACATACTTATTCGCTTCCTCCAAAACATATTCTTCTTTAAAAAGGGATAAGGAGGAAGGCTATGATAAAAAATAAGAAGCTTCTTAAGGAATGGTGGAAGGGACTTGAGGGGAAAGTGAGGGTTTAGAGTCCTCTTCCCTTGCTGCTAACATAGACTCGACATTATTGGGAAAATAACCTTGATAGGTTCGATTTGGCTCATGAACAAGGGTGGCATATGTCTGATACATAATTTGTGGTGATGAATATGCATTTTGATGGACTTGGTAAGGCTATCTCTCATGAATGCTCAGCTTTTCTTCTAGAAATGCAATCAAGCCACACACATCCAACATCTCATATGTAAGCCTTTGCCAATTTGCTCTCTTAATGGGGTCCCATTCACTTTTAATCATATTTACTGCATCCCTTATTTGATGGATGACATGATTATGATTTCTTGGCCACATCCCCTTTTGTTATCAAGTTCTAATACATATTTTTTATATCCTAGTAATGCTTTTTTGAAGGTGAAAATAATATTAGGTTGAGCATGGGATGTGACACATTGGGAGACTGGGCATAAGACTAGTATAGCTCATGACAGGGCTAAGGGTAGTCATATCAGACTTGTGAAGGGTGAAACTCATGACCATATGCATCTGTGATTCTGAGAGAAACTTGATTTTGATTAAAAATATATGAAGGAGAGTAAGACTCATAGCTATGAGTAAAAGAATTATACATACCAAATGGTGATCTCTTGATGATACCAGGACTGCTTGATCAACTAATTTGACTCAGAGTCACTGTTGGTGTTGATGAAACAAAAACCTCCAAAGGATAATTGGTAGAAGAACACACCAAAATTTTTCAACTCCTTGAAAGATTGGTCCCATTAGGCATGCCAAAAACTATTGATGATGAAAATTACGCTTGATTTTAATCAATCAACAATGGGAAGTTTCAAGCTGTGGGACATTGCAGCTTGAAAAAACTTCCAAATTTTAGAGAAGTTGGTCTCTTCTTTTGTATCAAGTGTTTGGGGTAAAAGGGATAGGAAATTAAATAGAAACACAAATGTAGGAATTGAAACCTAACTATGGTGATGCACCTGAGTGTAATCCTAATCCCAACCTGAGCATAGTGAAACTATATATAGGATTCAATTACATTTAAGAGCAGACAAGTGCATGATCAATGTAAAGGATTGAAATAATATAAATAGAGGCTCACAATAGAGGCTTCTTTTGCTGAGACACAGGAAACATCAATAAAGGCATAGTGTTCAATCTTCTTATAAGAATCTTCCAATCATATAAGAGGTGTAGAAATCACGTATAGTTATGTAAACCTTCCAACTCAAGAAAATGAGACAAAAGCAAATGACATTCCTAATCACAACTCTAGAAAATCTATAGTATAGACTACCTCTACAAATGACATAGATAATATCAACTAAGGCATAGAGTTTAATCTTCTCAATTCATTCAATCACATAAAAGGCACATAAACATGCACAATTACATCAAATTTACAATTCAAGAAAATGAGACAAAAGCAAATGATATTACTAGTTGAAAACTCTAGAAAGTCTCAAACTATAGAATCCCCCCTTTTCTTTTAAAATTCTTCTTCTTTTATAGCCTCAGATATCTCACCACTTTCATATTTCCCACACAATTCTACTTTATCTTTAACTCACAGGGGACAAATAGACGATGCTTTCAATGCCTTGGATGCATCTTGGTCTTATCAAGAACTGCCCTAACTGCAACATGGTGATTCATGTCTAGTACCTCCTTTCACACCTAAATTTCTCAATCCATCATCTGCTTAGCCACTTAACTATCCATTCTACCTCTACTTACATGGGACAAACAGATGGCCCTTTTAATGTTTCCAAGCCCCCAAAAATCTACCCGATGAACTATTCCATCTACCAGAAATAACTCCCACCGAGTTTCCCTCCATCTCTCTTTATGGAAATAGATACACGAAACACTCTATTCTATTGAAATGGAAGAGGACACTTGGTTAATTTCCAAAAAATCTCGTTATTGCTTAGAAGGCACTAGAGAACGATGCTTGGCACTTTCCACTTTCAATATATTCTACTCAGGAATGCTCCACCTTCGACACCTATTGCAATCCACTTCCTCGATACTTAGCAGTTTTAACAAAATAAAACTCATCGTGTTCCTTGCCCAAGCATCTTTTACAAGGGGAAGGATGCATATGGTAGTCTTCGCATGTTGACACTTGGTGCTGTGAAGGTCTTTAAAATAACACTCGGGACCCACCATAATCTTTACTTGGCAATGAAGCTTGAAGATGGTCTCTTAGAAGTTGACACATGGTGGTATTCACTGTTCTTAGGAAGATACATGGCATCTTCTACTTCTCCTACGAGGGGTATGTGGCGTCTTTCACTGCATTTAGGAATGGAGTAGAAAGGGGCTCAGAGAGTGACACTTGGTAGCATCCACTGCCCTTCGACACTTAAACAAAATGAAATGATGCCTTTCTGCGTTGAACCAAAGCATTGAACCCATGCATTAAACCACAGTCTCTCAGATGCCAACACGTGGTGACTTCTGCTTTCCTCTGAAAAAGATAGTCCAGGGTATTCCACAATTGCCACCTAGCGCTTTCTGCTGCTTCTTATTACTTAGCCTATTACAACCCTTTCAAAAAAAATAGATGGAACACGAGTGCCAATATGAGACACGAATTTTGACATGTGGTGCATTCTACTTAGCTGTTATTGGATACTTGGCATATTCTGCAGCCTTTTTGAGGGTTATGAAAAGTGCATCAGATGACACTAATTGGCTGGCTCAATGTTCCGAAAAGTGACACTTGGTGGTTTTTGCCTGAATTCAATACTTAGGCAAAAATGAAATGAAGGAAACAAAAAAGGGGGGAAGAGAACCTATGTCCAGACTACACCATTTGGCAGCCCCCACTGGACTTCGACACTTAGTCAAAAATAAACCCGCTCTCTACTCCAAAACTCTACCGCCATGACCAAGGTATGCAATAACCAAAATTTTAGTGCGCGACTGAAAATTTAAATACAACGTAGAGTAAAAATTTACTCTATAGATTGATTAGTTAATTTTTAACTAAACTATAAGTCTTGATCTATTATGGAACAATTATATGTTAATTTGATTTCATTATTTTATTACTATGAGTTAGCAGTATTATGAATTTTTTACATTATGATTAAGTTAATTATTATTATTATAATATTATTTTATGATATATATCATGATGTAATAGGTTACCTTCTTGTCATGAATTGGATGTAGGAGAGTTCATCCCTTAGATCATGATGGAGGGAGAGCATCACCAGAGAGTGTGACATAGATGGAGATGGTGAAGGACAATAGAGGAACTGCTAAACTGATCCACAAACTACATTATATTTAATATGTTATATGCATCGTATATTTTTATTATTAGAGTTAGTATATTTTTAAATTTAATTTCAATTAGACATTAGATTTTATGTGTTTTAAATGTGATTTCATTTTGTATATTATATGTAGACTTCATGTTAAATGTTCAAGTATGATTATATAAGGTTACTTTACTCATGTTTATTTATGAATACATGAATACAAATCTAATAGAATATATCCAATAACTATTATATATAGACTAGAAAAATGTATTTACAACATTTTAGAATGTTAATCTTACTATTATTGACATTTGAGAATATTAATATAAACCAAGCTATTGAAATAACAAAATACAATATTGCCTATATACACTAGTAATAAATCAAACAATTATCTTGTTATAATTGAAAGTAATAATTGATTGGTCTATAATTTTGATATATTAATATAATTTACATTGTTAAAGACAAAATTAACTTTATTTGTTATTGAAGGAGGTTGAACTATCCTAAACACTATCCTATGATCTAAACCTAGTCTTTGATTGACATGCATAGATTACATTGATATTTAAAAGTGTTAGTTATTATTTTGAATAATGACTAAAGTGGAATTTTTTGAGTGGAATACTTGGGCATGTAATGTATTTGATCATGTAATAATTTTTAAATGAATTTAATGTTTAATAAAGTTGAGGAAAGTTTGAGCAAGATAAAGATTATGTCTTTCTAGTATGGTTAATGGAAGTTAACTATGGGGTTAGTTGGGTTTAAATAAAAAATTGGAATTAGGCATAGACTTCAAGATGGAGTGAATAGAGGCATGAAAATTTTGATTGGAAAGAGTTTTATGAGGATAATATGATAAGAGGTGAGTCATAGAAAGGAAAGAGGGACAAAAAAAAGGAGAAGGAAAGTATGGAGTAAGGAAGAGAAGGAATTTGGATTCATTCAGTTTCAATTCTAGAATCAAAATAGAGGTTGGTAATGTTAATTACTATTATATTATTATATAAATTATGTATGGTTCAAAGTAAGAGGGCTTATAAAATGAATTTTGTATTTGCATAGGGATATAGGTTTAGCCCTGTGGATGGCTCCAATATCCTCAAAGCTAATCCATTGTCCTCTAAATCCTAAGAATTCAAACTAGATTTATTTGTATGTTTAACTATAAAGGTTATATAAATTTGTTTTAGGTAATGGAATAATGCCCTAGCTTAGGAAAAATTATAACCTGGGGGAGATAGTTTGATATTTAGACATAAATTGACTTTAATTTAACATTTTTGGGAATATTAGTTTATTATTCCTAATTAAGTTAAAGGGTCTGAGTAGTAAAATAAGTTAAAAAAAATGTAATAATTAAGATATTGATTTATGATTTTTAGAATGCAAATTTGACTTTTCTAAAAATAGTAATAAGATATGGAAAAGAAAACTTATCTTAGAACTATGTTGATCTGACTAAGATTAAGGATGATATTGACTATGTAAGACTGGGACAATATCAAGAACCTAGATCTGGATTCCATTTGATGAAAGGATAGGATCACCAATAATAAGACACTTTAGGGTTTGATTCTATAGTCTTGTTCATGTCACTATTTTCCAAACTAGTTATAGAGGTCTAAGTTTTTTGGGGTCTATTCACCACTCTTATATGACCTTGCCTATGAAATTTTGAATCCTAACTTTGAATAGAGCTTCTTGTATAGTTTATTTATCATATATCCTAGGTCTTTAATAATCTTGAATAGTAATTCGAGAAAATAAGGGGGGTTGGTGTGTGTAAGATGCACTAGAAATGATTTAGATCCTATTTTTGGGCACACTACCTACATACCAATACTCTCAAGAGCGATCAAACCATATGTAGTTCTCCCTTTGAAAGGGATTAATGAAATTGTGATATGAGAATGAAATAAATGCTAAAAATGGATATGCTTGAGGTGGTTAGGAGTTAGTGTAAGGATTTTAATGAGTTTGTAAGTGTATTGGCTAGTTCTATGCAAAGAATAAGAAAGATTGCTTGAATAGTCTTTCTTGTATTCTTGATTGAATAATGATATTTTCTAACCCTTTCCAAATGATCTTTGAATGGGCTTATATAAGGATCTATTGGTCATGGGTTGAATGTGCTCACATTAGGATGACAAAGAGAAGGATGGGGAACTGGAAAAATTTTACCATTGAGGTTAGAAATGGACTTGGACATTATCACAAAAAAGTGGACACCCTAGGGTCTATTACTATAGTCCAAGTTGGGTGTTATTGTCCTATAGGTATAAAACCTAGGGTATGGAATAAACATGGAAAAAGGGTCCTTGCCAAGCTAGAATGAGGTCAAATCCTATGGATGATTGGGAATCAATGAAAAGGTGCCTATGAAGGTCATGGGAACAAGCAAGATGGAACTATGGGTTGGGTGTCATTAACCAAACTTAAGTTACCAATTTTACTACATTCCCCCCCTTTATTTTAGTGATGCAATAAAGTAAAATACTAGGATAAAGGAAAAATAGAAAGCATACCTAAACTTGCCTATTAGGGTGAAGCTCATGAAGCTATTATGATGTTAGGTGTGTATGGAGAGAGCATGCTATGAAGTATGAATCTATTTTGATGTTGAGTGATGATGGATTATTATAAGTAATGTTGGAAGGTGTTGTACTAAGTCTAATATCACTAATGGAGGTGAGTGATCAATACCCTAAGAGTGGCTCAAGAATACAAAGGCTGGCCATTTGGTTATATTATTATTACCTACTAAGTGAAAATATATAATCATTTATGTGCTAATCGATGTTTGGACTGTGTGTCCAATGCCTTTAAATAAGTGGCTTAAGAATACAAAGGCTAGCTAGTCTTTTGGCTCCATCATTGCCCTGTGAAGTGAAGCTATAAACTGATACTGATGTAAAATGTGTGTCGAATGAGATGGATCTTGAATCCCATGAATGATTTATAATCTAAAAATATTGACATGGATAGATGAATGTATGCTAGAAAGTAGACCACTCTTGGCCACTCCAAAAGATAGAGATTAGGCTTGTATGAAAGCCACTCCAAAACTAGAAACTAGGCTTATATAGAAGCCACTCAGGAACTCAAGAACTCATGAATGTGGAGATTAGGCTTGTATAAAAGCCACTCTAAAATTATGCCAACCACATGTAGATATAATTAAGGCATGAAACTATTGAGAATTTTTGGGTAATAATAAAATTAGAAGTAAAATAAAATAAATGTGCCATGTACATTACTCCCAATCACTGGTATTTAAAACATGGATTTTGATCTGAAGCATATGAAGACCTGTATCTTCAAGAAGATATATATGAGCCTACACTTGAAGATCTTCCTGAAGAAGACTTCGATGATGAAGAAGATGCAGTAGCTCTTGAATCACTTGCAGATGAGCTTGAACATCCAATGTCAAATATGCAACATGGTGCAAGACACTACAGACCTTGACATAATGACTGGTCTATCCAGTCTAATGAAGCATATGGAGCCTGGTCACACCACCACCATGAAGTACCTGAGCAACCAGAGAAATCAAGAGGAAGAGGATACTCCAGAGGAGAATCATCTAGAGGGAGACAGCCCTCTATGCCGAGACAACCACCCACAATGCACAGACTAGATCATCCTCTTGTGCAATATTTGAGCTCTTTCAAGCCAAGCGACTCCTGGATAAAGAACAAGTTCACCAGCAGAGAGCTGCCAAAAGAAATAAGAGAGCCAATATGGGAACATATCCTACCAGCTGAAGAACCTGTCCTAGTAGCAGATCCTCGGTGGGATGATGGCTATGAAGAGGATGAAGTTGGAAGTATATTTTACTCCAACCAAGATCACTGCCCTAGTGAATGCAGTAATCTCCAAGAAGAAGAAGCTAAACTAGAAGAAGAAGTCTACCCTAAACTAGTAATAGTTCAGGTTCCAAGAAGATGAAACTGGTATGTACCAGTATTCCTTCTCTAGAACTTCCACAGCCTGCTTATTTAAATCATTTAATTAATGGCAAATTTGCCCAATTCTTTACATTAGAAATAAATGACAGACTGGTAGATGCACAAGTAGACACTGGTGCTTCTCTCTCATTTGCTAAACCCCAAATCATTAGTGACAGGAAGACACTTGATGAAGCATCAGCTTATAAGAGCATTGATATCCAAGGGAACAATTTTACCTGTACAAAGTACAAACATCAGCAACCCCTACGTATCCAAAATAAACTCTTCCATTGTGATTTCTTCACCCTTGAGAAGATGCCCATTGACATCCTCCTTGGAGGATCATTTATTGATAGATATACACCCTATGGTGCTACTGCAAAAAGCATCATGTTACCCATAGAGAATGAAAGGCTTAGAATACCTCACCTCATCTATGCCACAGAACAGTTCCCTAGCTCCATGACTCAGAGCCCTGAAATAATCCCAGCCAAAATAATAGAAATTGGAGAAAGGATCAAGTCCTCTATCTGCTCAGAGAACCCTCAACAGTTTTGGTCCAAAGCCATGCCTGAAATGGAAATTAAGATAATTGAAGGCAAGCACATGAAGATCGGGAAAAAGATCCTGATACCGGCTCAAGATTATGATGATATGGAAGCATAGATCAAAGATCTGGAAACAAATGGCTTCACTGAGAAATCAACCTCTCCTTTTTGCTATTACGCCTTCATGGTTAACAAGCATTCAGAACAGAAATGAGGCAAAAAGAGAATGGTCATCAATTACAGACCATTAAATGCTATAACAGAGCCATATCCATATCTGATACCAGATAAAAGCTACTTGCTTGAGGAAGTTGCAGCCTATAAGTATTTATCACAGTTTGACTACAAGTCAGGCTTTTACCAGATTAGAGTCAAAGAAGAAGACAGAGTCAAGACAACCTTCAGCTGCCCCTTTGGCCATTTTCAATGGACTGTCATGCCTTTCGGCCTTATGAATGTGCCAGCATACTATCAGGCGCATATGGATAAAATTTTTGGTGGCACTTTTCATTTTCTTTGTGTATATATTGACGATATTTTAATTTTTAGTAATTCTTTAGATGAGCATGCTACTCATCTCTCCCAATTCTTTCAGCTGGCACAAGACGCAGGAATAGTCCTCTTAAAGACTAAGATTCAGTTATGTAAGATTGAATGTAACTTCCTCGACATGGTGATCCGAGAATCTAAACTGCAGGTCCAGCCGCACATTAAAGAAAAAGTCATCAGTTTCCCCGAATGTTTGGATAAACCCAGGATGCAAGCATTTTTGGGTTTGCTAAATTATTTAAATAGTTTCTATCCTAACTCTGGTGGAGATAGGTACATACTGCAAACACTTCTCCAAAAAAAGAAAGCATTCCATTGGGAAGAACAACATACTATAGCAGTTTGAAAGATCAAAGCAACTGTAGCCGCGCTACCAGAACTGCACATTCCAAAGTCCAAACACATGAAAGTTTATACTGATGCTTCTGACCTAGCATGGGGAGGAGTACTTGTTTGTATTTTAGATAATACAAAGTTTGTATGTGAATTTGTGAGTGGTGTGTTTAGCTTTGATATATTAAAATGGATCTCCTCTGATAAAGAGATCTATGCTGTAAAGAAATGTCTAGAGAAGTTTATGCTTAAACTTTTGCATTTGCCACACTTTGTAATTGTAACCGACTGTACTAGATTTCTGACCTTCAGAGAAAAAGATCATGGTCGAAAAGATGGTCATGGAAAATATGTTCGGTGGCAGGCATATATTACAGGTTTTAATAATGTAATTGTAGATTGGCTTAGCCGAAATCCTCCAGCCACATTAATGCATCAGCCTGCACCTGGTTTCAACCTTACCAGGATTCTGAACCAAGGATTCGACTCCATGAATGTTCTTGTCCAAGAACAAATCCTTCATGAAGGCCTACATCCTTGATTTATGAGGATTTCCTATGCAGCAGCACAAGACCTAAAAATGTCTGCAGCAGTGACAATTCAAGCAAATCGCCGACAAAGCTCAGGAGTCATCATCATTGAAAGGCTCAATAGTGAATTCATGTATCACCAATTCATTGAGCTACTAAAGTGACCACTATGGATGTGGCACATTCGAATAAGATCTACATTCAACGAACATCTGTATCGTTGGATAGCTCGACATGGCCCGCATAAGATACATGAAGAACAAAATCATGACCAAGACACTGTCGTGCACACAATCATTCACCGACAGCTTGAGTGGGAATCTTATTTTCACTGCACTCCATGACATACGCCATGTGAAGTGGGACCCCCAAACTATTGACATTGGCATCTCCAAATCACTTTTCAAATAAGATGCCTTTTTAATTCAATATCCAAAGATGACCTCGTAAACGAAGTAGAAGACATGTTGGGCCCACAGCCTCAGATTCCATCCTCACCATCATCATCTTGTGGATCCAACGCTTCAAACAGCATCTCACTATAGATAACTTTTGAGCTATAAAGCATGATGGGATTGACACTGCCTTGCCAGTGAGCAGGCAGGACCACCCAAAAATTGCTATAAATAAGCCTCTCTACCTTAGTATTTGCATTGAAAAAAATTTAGTGTGAAAATCTAGTAGCCTTGTAAAAGAGTATGCTCTTCACTTGCCCTTTTCGAAGGATCCTATGAATCAGAAATTGAAGCAAGGATATTGTAATAGTTTGTAATATTTTTGAGTGAGTAATATAGTGAAGCCGTAGCCATTCGGCCCTTGCCTACTATCGCAGGTTTCTCCTACATCAAGCTATCAAAAGTCTGGAAGAAGGAGGCGTCTACTGACGTTATAAAAGATTGGTATCAAAGCCAAATTTACTGTAAGTTGTGTATCATTTTTCCTATTTTGTGGATCAATCTTTTGAGTTCTCTGCTTTGAAAATTTCTTTGGGAAAGTAATTGCATCGAGTCATAGGCCTTTATTACCATTTGTCATAGGCCGCTTTTATCTCTGCATCCCTCTATTCCCTTACCAAAAATTTCTCACATACCAGAACCCAAATCTCCCCACAATGGAATTCAGAAAAGCACCATCCACATCTACCGTAGAGATCATGAATGAATCTAACTTTGAAGCCATATACGAACTTCCTCCATTTGTCCTAGACCAAATATCAGGCTGTCCCGATATTGATGTCACAGAAGAAAATCTTGAAAAAGAAACCAGTTTGTTTAAACCTCTAGCTATTAAGGCTTCCCATGTGTATAAAAAGTCTGAGTTAGTAAAATCTAAGTTTTTGTATACATCTACTTATCTATCTTTTGTTAAACCTAGAATCAAGTCTGTAGAGTTAACCCTCTACTACAAACCCAAGAAAACCTATCAAACAAATTTACTCTCCCTATTACCTGAGCAAGAAATCAATTATATCAGGTCACATGAAGATGTTAAATTTGTTCATTTTGGTTTGATCAGAGTACATATAGTACCTTTAATTCCTAGCAATATTAAACTTGTAAATATTTTGCCAAGATCCCTGTCTGTAAATTCACGTCTCTCTCCTACAAGACCATCTACGTCTTCTTCCCGTAGATCTGTAAAAACCGGTCACATTTTGATCAAAGATGAAGAGGTAAATCAAGGCAATGATTGACCGAGAACTTTCATGAGTCTTCCCAGAGAAGACAGTATAGAATTCTACACAGAAGATACTACTACTCTGTACAAAGGAGGAAGATGGCCACCACAAAAAGGTGTCCACAAGCAACCAGCAGGAATAATGCAGTATTTTGCAGCTGCATATGAGAACCCCTCTAATGAGTTCAAGCAAAGGAACTACACTATGAGATTTAATTCTCATTTTATAGAAAATTTTGATGATCTGTGTAGAGATGTTTTGTCCATTAAGGATACTGTACATAATATAGAAAAGAAAGTATCATCAATTGATACAAAAATAGATATTTTAGATGATAGTCTTAGTTGGCTGTAAAAAGAAGACCAAAAGGTAGAATCATCCTCCAAGCCTCTCTGTTCAGTCTCCTTTGGTCCTACTTTTAAAACTGTAAAAAGATCACCTAGTCATACCCTTATGCAAAGAACCCATATACATTTGCAGCCTTGGTATTTAAATATAGATGACCTGCTAAACCCATTGAATGAAATCACTGCCTGGTGTAATACCATGCATGTCCTTTCTATTCAGGCCCATCTAGACCAAGCTGGCAGCTCTTGCTTTGCAACAAAATTTTTATGGGGTGTCACTAGTTTATGGTGGCAGTCAATGACTAAGCCACAACAATATGAACATGTACATAACCAACCCAATTCTTTGGCCACATTATTTCTTTTATTGATTAATGAGTTTGCACCTCCAGTTGGCAATAGAGAACTAGAGTCCAAGAAATGGTTGTTGAAAATGGAGCTCTGCGACCTCAAACAATTTGATGCTTTTGATAAATAATTCAGGCAACTTGCTTATGAAAGCCGATGTTATGCCTCTACTGAGATTAAGCTAAAATTTTTGCATGCTATGCCTTATAATTTGATTGATAGAGTGCTTTCTTACATTGACCTCAAAGGACTCACGATCAAAGATCTAGCCCTTTTTGATGTCATGGATTTTGCCAAGCAGCAAATAATGACTTTAGTCTTTGAGATTAAGTCCATGCAATAACTCAATAAACATCTAGCATCCCAGATCGCTCCTGTATTCCCAGAAATAGCCCCATTCGGTTATAGGCCATTTATAAAACCTCATCGCCAACAGAAGCAGTGTCACAAGCATGTCTCCTTCAAGCACCGCTCTTTCCCTACGAAGCATTCTTATGCTCCTCCTCATCATTTCCTGAAGAAATGACGCAATGCTCGTCCTCCTTCCATGCAGCTAATTTGCTATATTTGTTGCAAACCCAGCCACATTGATCCCAATTACTCCTACAAAAATCCCACTGTTAAAGCTATTTTCTCCTCCGTCGCAACAGTGTGGTGGGATGTAGTTGAAGCATATGAAGACCTGTATCTTTAAGAAGATATATATGAGCCTACACTTGAAGATCTTCCTGAAGAAGACTTCGATGATGAAGAAGATGCAGCAGCTCTTGAATCACTTATAGATGAGCTTGAACATCCAATGTCGAATATGCAACGTGGTCTGGTCGCTCAGGTACTTCATGGTGGTGGCATGACTAGGCTCCATATGCTTCATTAGTCTAGATAGACCAGTCATTATGTTGAGGTCTGTAGTGTCTTGCACCACGTTACATATTCGACATTTGATGTTCAAGCTCATCTGCAAGTGATTCAAGAGCTGCTACATCTTATTCATCATCGAAGTCTTCTTCGGGAAGATCTTCAAGTGTAGGCTCATATATATCTTCTTGAAGATACAGGTCTTCATCACTGATGAGTTGGGGTTTAGCAAATGAGAGAGAAGCACTAGTGTCTACTTGTGCATCTACCAGTCTACCATTTATTTCTAATGTAAAGAATTAGGCAAATCTGCCATTAATTAAATGATTCAAATAAGCAGGCTGTGGAAGTTCTAGAGAAGGAATACTGGTACATACCAGTTTCTATCTTCTTGGATCTTGAACTATTACTAGTTCAGGGTAGACTTCTTCTTCTAGTTCAGATTCTTCTTCTTGGAGATTACTGCATTCACCAGGGCAGTAATCTTGGTCGGAGTAAAATATACTTCTGACTTCATCCTCTTCATAGCCATCGTCCCATCAAGGATCTACTGCTAGGACAGGTTCTTCAACTAGTAGGATCTGTTCCCATATTGGCTCTCTTATTTCTTTTGGCAGCTCTCTGTTGGTGAACTTATTCTTTATCTAGGAGTTGTTTGGCTTGAAAGAGCTCAGATATTTCACAGGAGGATGATCTAGTCTATGCATTGTGGGTGGTTGTCTTGGCATAGAGGGCTATCTCCCTCTAGATGATTCTCCTCTAGAGTATCCTCTTCCTCTAGGTTTCTCTAATCGCTCAGGTACTTCATGGTGGTGGTGTGACCAGGCTCCATATGCTTCATTAGACTAGATAGACCAGTCATTGTGTCGAGGTCTGTAGTGTCTTGCACCATGTTGCATATTCGACATTGGATGTTCAAGCTCATCTACAAGTGATTCAAGAGCTGCTGCATCTTCTTCATCATCGAATTCTTCTTCAGGAAGATCTTCAAGTGTAGGCTCATATATATCTTCTTGAAGATATAGGTCTTCATCTGCTTCAACTACATCCCACCACGCTACTGTGGCGGAGGAGAAAATAGCTTTAACAGTGGGATTTTTTCAGGAGCAATTGGGAGCAATGTGGCCGGGTTTTCGACAAATATAGCAAATCAGCTACTTGGAAGGAGGACGAGCATTACATCATTTGTTCAGGAAACGATGAGGAGGAGCATAAGAATGCCTCTTAGGGAAAGAGCGGCACTTAAAGGAGACATGCTTGCGGTGCTGCTTTTGTTGGCGATGAGGTTGTATAAATGGCCTACAGCCGAATGGGGCTATTTCTGGGAATACAGGAGCGATCTGGGATGCTTGATGTTTACTGAGTTTTTGCATGGACTTAGTCTCAGAGACTAAAGTCATTATTTGCTGCTTGGCAAAATCCATGACATCAAAAAGGGCTAGATCTTCGATCGTGAGTCCTTTGAGGTCAATGTAAGAAAGCACTCTATCAATCAAATTATAAGGCACAGCATGCAAAATTTTTAGCTTAATCTCAGTAGAGGCATAACATCGGCTTTCATAAGCAAGTTGCCTGAATTGTTTAACAAAAGCATCAAATTGTTTGAGGTCGCAGAGCTCCATTTTCAACAACCATTTCTTGGACTCCAGTTCTCTATTGCCAATCAGAGGTACAAACTCATTAATCAATAAAAGAAATAATGCAGCCAAAGAATCGGGTTGGTTACGTACACATTCATATTGTTGTGGCTCAGTCATTGACTAACACCACAAACTAGTGACACCCCATAAAAATTTTGTTGTAAAGCAAGAGCTGCCAGCTTGGTCTAGATGGGCCTAAATAGAAAGGACACACATGGTATTGCACCAGGTAGTGATTTCATTCAATGGGTTTAGCAGGTCATCTATATTCAAATACCAAGGCTGCAAATGTATATGGGTTCTTTGCATAAGGGTATGACTAGGTGATCTTTTTATAGTTTTAAAATTAGGACCAAAGGAGACTGAACAAAGAGGCTTGGAGGATGATTCTGCCTTTTGGTCTTCTTTTGACAGCCAACTAAGACTATCATCTAAAATATCTTTTTTTGTATCAATTGATGATACTTTCTTTTCTATATTATGTATAGTATCCTTAATGGACAAAACATCTCTACACAGATCATCAAAATTTTCTATAAAATGAGAATTAAATCTTCCAGTGTAGTTCCTTTGCTTAAACTCATTATAGGGGTTCTCATATGCAGCTGCAAAATACTACATTGTTCCTACTGGTTGCTTGTGGACACCTTTTTGTGGTGGCCATCTTCCTCCTCTATACAGAGTAGTAGTATCTTCTGTGTGGAATTCTATACTATCTTCTCTGGGAAGACTCATGAAAGTTCTCGGTAAACCATTGCCTTTATTTACCTCTTCATCTTCAATCAAAATGTGATCGATTTTTACAGATCTATGGGAAGAAGACATAGATGGTCTTGTTGGAGAGAGACAAGAATTTACAGACAGGGATCTTGGCAAAATATTTATAGGTTTAATATTGATAGGAATTAAAGGTACTATATGTACTCTGATCAAACCAAAATGAACAAATTTAACATCTTCATGTGACCTGATATAATTGATTTCTTGCTCAGGCAACAGGGAGAGTAAATTTGTTTGATAGGTTTTCTTGGGTTTGTAGCAGAGGGTTAACTCTACAGACTTGATTCTAGGTTTGACAAAGGATAGATAAGTAGATATATACAAAAACTTAGATTTTACTAACTCAGACTTTTTATACACATGGGAAGCCTTAATAGCCTAAGGTTTAAACAAACTAGTTTCTTTTTCAAGATTTTCTTCTGTGACATCAATATCGAGACAGTCTGATATTTGGTCTGGGACAAATGGAGGGAGTTCGTATATGCCTTCGAACTCAGATTCGTTCATGATCTCTACGGTAGATGTGGATGGTGCTTTTCCGAATTCCATTGTGGGGAGATTTGGGTTCTGGTATGTGAAAAAATTTTAGTGAGGGAATAGAGGGATGCAGAGATAAAAGCAGCCTATGACAAATGGTAATAACGGCCTGTGACTCGATGCAATTACTTTGCCAAAGAAATTTTCAAAGCAGAGAACTCAAAAGATCGATCCACAAAATAGGAAAAATGATACACAACTTACAATAAATCTGGCTCTGATACCAATCTTTTATAACATCAGTAGACACCTCCTTCTTCCAAAATTTTGATAGCTTGATGTAGGAGAAACCTGTGATAGTAGGCAGGGGACGAATGGCTATGGCTTCACTATATTACTCACTCAAAAATATTACAAACTATTACAATATCCTTGCTTCAATTTCTGATTCACAGGATCCTTCGAAAAGGGCAAGTGAAGAGCATACTCTTTTACAAGGCTACTATATTTTCACACTGAAATTTTTTTGATGCAAATACTAAGGCAGAGAGGCTTATTTATAGCAATTTTTGGGTGGTCCTGCCTGCTCGCTGGCAAGGCGGTGTCAATCCCATCATGCTTTACAGCTTAAAAGTTGTCTACAGTGAGATGCTATTTGAAGCATTGGATCCACAAGATGATGATGGTGAGGATGAAATCCGAGGCTGTGGGCCCAACATGTCTTCTACTTCGTCTACGAGGTCATCTTCGAATATTGGATTAAAAAGGCATCTCATTTGAAAAGTGCTTTGGAGATGCTAATGTTGACAGTTTGGGGGTCCTGCTTCACATGGCATATGTCAAGGAGTGCAGTGGAAATAAGATTCCCACTCAAGCTGTCAGTGAATGATTATGTGCACTATAGTGTCTTGGTCATGATTTTGTTCTTCATGTATCCTGTGTGGGCCATGTTGAGCTATCCAATAATACAGATGTTCATTGAATGTAGATCTTATCTGAATGCACCACGTCCATAGTGGTTGCTTTAGTAGCTCAGTGAATTGGTGATACAGGAATTCACTATTGAGCCTTTTAATGATGATGACTCTTGAGCTTTGTCAGCGGTTTGCTTGAATCGTCACTGCTACAGACATTTGAAGGTCTTGTGCTGCTGCATAGGAAATCCTCATAAATCGGGGATGCAGGCCTTCACGAAGGATTTATTCTTGGACAAGAACATTCATGGAGTTGAATCCTTGGTTGAGAATCCTAGTAAGGTTGAAACCAGGTGTAGGGTGATGCATTAATGTGGCTGGAGGATTCTGGCTAAGCCAATCTGTAATTACATTATTAGAACCTATAATATGCTCCATAATTAAATTAAACTGATGAAAGAATGCCTGCCACCAGACATATTTTCCGTGACCATCTTTCTGACCATGATCTTTTTCTCTGAAGGTCAGAAATCTAGTACAGTCGGTTATAATTACAAAGTGTGGCAAATGCAGAAGTTTAAGAATAAACTTCTCTAGACATTTCTTTACAGCATAGATCTCTTTGTCAAAGGAGATCCATTTTAATACATCGGAGCTAAACACACCACTCGCGAATTCACATACAAACTATTTATTATCTACAATACAAACAAGTACTCCTCCCCATGCTAGGTCAGAAGCATCAGTATAAACTTTCATGTGTTTGGACTTTGGAATGTGCAGTTCTGGTAGCGTGGCTACAGTTACTTTGATCTTTCAAACTGCTGCAGTATGTTGTTCTTCCCAATGGAATGCTTTCTTTTTCTAGAGAAGTGTTTGTAGTATGTACCTGTCTTCACCAGAGTTAGGATAGAAACTATTTAAATAATTTAGCAAACCCAAAAATGCTTACAGCTTGGGTTTATCCAAACATTCGAGGAAACTGATGACTTTTTCTTTAATGTGCGGCTGGACCTGCAGTTTAGATTCTCAAATCACCATGCCGAGGAAGTTACATTCAGTCTTACATAATTGAATCTTAGTCTCTGAGAGGACTATTTATGCATCTTGTGCCAGCTGAAAGAATTGGGAGAGATGAGTAGCATGCTCATCTAAAGAATTACTAAAAATTAAAATATCGTCAATATATACACAAAGAAAATGAGAAGTGCTACCAAAAATTTTATCCATATGCACCTGATAGTATGCTGGCGCATTCATAAGGCTAAAAGGCATGACAGTCCATTGAAAATGGCCAAAGGGGCAGCTGAAGGCTGTTTTGGCTCTGTCTTCTTCTTTGATCTGTGCTTCCATATCATCATAATCCTGAGCTGGTATCGGGATCTTTTTCCCGATCTTCATGTGCTTGCCTAAAATTATCTTAATTTCCATTTCAGGCATGATTTTGGACCAAAACTACTAAGGGTTCTTTAAGCAGATAGAGGACTTGATCCTTTCTCCAATTTCTATTATTTTAGTTGGGATTATTTCAGGGCTCTGAGTCATGGAGCTGGGGAACTGCTCTATGGCATAAATGAGGCGAGGTATTCTAAGCCTTTCATTCTCTATGGCAAACATGATGCTTTTTGCAGTAGCACCATAGGGTGTATATCTGTCAATAAATGATCCTCCAAGGAGGATGTCAATGGGCATCTTCTCAAGGGCAAAGAAATCACAATGGAAGAGTTTATTTTGGATATGCAGGGGTTGCTGATGTTTATACTTTGTGCAGGTAAAATTGTTCCCCTGGATATCAATACTCTTATAAGCTAATGCTTCATCAAGTGTCTTCCAGTCACTGATGAGTTGGGGTTTAGCAAATGAGAGAGAAGCACCAGTGTCTACTTGTGCGTCTACCAGTCTACGATTTATTTCTAATGTAAAGAATTGGGCAGAAGTTATACCAACTATTGTAACTAAAAGTAGAAGTGAGAGAAATCATAATGCACATGATACTCCCTATATCTATATTCTTTGAGTAAAAGTGTACTAAAAATGGTGATTTTAAACTAGTCTAAATGTGCAAAACTATAGCTAAACCTAATTTTATGCCTGCTTTTAGAAAATCTAGTTTTTCTACTATTTGGATAGGAATGCAAAAAATAGGACACCATGGTGTTTGACACTGTTATCTATGTCTAGAACTATTTTCCCTTACTAAAATTGAAAATTATGCTAAAATCGTCACTATTTATTTGATCAGTTCTACTTAGTTTGACCTCTGATTACTGTTTTAAGCTATTTTGGAAGCTAGATTTTGACTGTAAAGAGTTCTAATCTTTGTGACAAAATCTCTAATTATTTCTCCCTCTTCTGAGGGTAGGAATGAAGACCTTGCAATGACTACCATCAAAATAAAGATCCCTGCAAGTGTGTTATACTACAAAGATACATGATATAATAATGATAATCAATAATATATCTCAAGATATAACATATTTTGTATTGAAATATTTTTAACTCAACAGGGGTATGCCTAGATAGATATAACAATGTAATGCAATGTACTGAACTAGAACTAGAATGAGAAGTTTAGTTCATTGTTAGTTTTCATGGAGGGATGGAGCATGATATCCATTATGGCATCCAAAAAAGGAAGATAATGTATGATTAGGATCATGGAATTACAAATAATAATAAATTAATCAAGAAACAAGAACACAAGGCAAGAAGCATGCAAAAAATGGTCAAGGGGCCAATCAAATAAGGGACATGGGAACATGTCACTAAATCTAGAAATCAAGCATACAAGGGATGTTCAAATTCCACATACATATACAATTAAAAAAATCACATAGAAGATTACAAACAAGGGACATTGGCAAATGTCCAAAGGCACACACATGAATATAAGTGAAGGACTTTAGAAAATGTCCTAGGGCACACACATGAATATAAGCAAAGGACATTAACAAATGTCTTAAGGCACATACAGGAGAGAAACAAGAACAAGAAAATGCATTCACATCAAGCTAATGTTAAGAAAGAAAAGAAAGCATGTAAGAACTAGAAACATAATCTCAATCTAACTAATCAAAGTAAGAATGTGAAGGTATGCAATACATGTTAATACAAGACTAGGTATATGCTAAGATATACATAAGTGTTATATACTAGTGGAATATCAATAGAGTAATATGTGTAAGCTAGTAAATAATGCACATCACCATGATAAATAGAGTGTGTGGTGTAGGAATGACATACCTTTGATGGTGTATTCATGTAGAAGATGCCCCTAATGGGTAAATATATTGAAGTATGTCTCAAAGGTAGAAGTAAGATGCCCCCTCAATGAGTAGAGTAAAGTAATCAAGGATCTAGATGTCACTACACACACTCCAGAAGATCAAGTAAAGCATGGTAATGTAGATAAATAAAATAATAATAGTATAGAATAACAAATGTAAATCTAACATAGTAGTAGAAATGTAAAGCATGGATAATGCATACAATTGAAATGTTTTTGTTATTTTTGATTTATTTGAATGTTTTTATATTTTAAAAAGTTTTTGAGCTATGTAAAATCAAGTAATAAAAACTGTGTACAAGTATTACTAGGTAAAATGATACTAATTAATGAGTCTCATGAGAGACTCCCTATCATGGTGTCCTGTATCAAGGAGAGGAATCATGCATGATCATGAAGCACAATGGAGAGGCTAAGGCTGTGGCTTTGAAAGTTGTATATGTTGTAAATGCTATAAAATATCTAAAGTGGAAACTAATTTTGGGGTTCCCCTATAACTTTGAGAATTGGAAGTAATTGTAGGGATCTTAAGAATCAATTAGAAGTAGGAAAATATATCTAAAAATGTGCTCTATGTGTAGATGCATAATATATCATTGATACTACTCTAAGTGTGAATACTATAGCTAGCAGCTATTTAAAATCTTGAAACTATGTTTATGTGAAAGAGACCTCTATGGTGGTGTATGAACTCATTATGTTAGTGGTGGATGCCTCAATTGTGTCTGAATTTGAATTAGATGAACTAGAATTGGTGAAATAACTAAAACTAGTGAATTTAAAGTAAAAGTGTCTTTGAGGTGGGGAGTGGTAACTCATATGGAACTCCACGAACTATAATAACCTAATTAGCATGAATGAATTTTATGCATCTATGAACTATAGAAGGTACTGATCAAAGTTTTTGAATCCATGGTTGACCAAGTAACATATCTAAAACTCCTACAATAGGAACAATAGTGAATGGTGTGGTCACATGTGTTGGACCCACCTATAAAGGATGTACAATCTCACCCAATGAACTCTATATGTGCCCATTGAATCCACTAAAAACTATGTTTCTCAATGTAATATCCTTCTCTGAATATCTCAAATACTACAATAATATCATAGTGCACATGTTCACACTAGATCTATTAACTATGAGAACAGTATGAATAGGATGATTATGAATGTGAGCTCTAATAAAGAGTGCATGATAATCCATAACATCCTCAATGATCTCCTACTATAAGAAGGAGATGGAAGGTCTAAATAGAACTCTAGAATTATATTCACCAATCATGTCTCTCAAAAGATATAACTCAACTAAAGGTGCTTTATATATATCTAGTGGGGGATGTGCATGATATGCATGATGAACCCTTGAAGCTCCCCTATCTCATATTTATAATACTGAGGAAAAGGATATAAAAAAATTTCAATTCTTTATCCTATGTTATCTTGGCCTGAGGACGCTCAATTGAAGTGCTAACATCAATATGATTTCCATCTATTAAATTATGTGTCTTGTGTCTCAAACTAATGATTATATTTGTTGTATGGCTTAGTGCCCTGTGAAACTCACAAAATGCATGTTGATCATATCCCCTTGGAAGAGGCTTTGTTGGGTCAACTTCATGAATAGTGTATGCAGAAGACCAAAAAAATCCAAAGCCTGTGTAGGTATATAGGCACCTTACTCAAGATGTAGCACCTTAGATTAAAGAGATTTTATATCTTACACAAGGGTTGCCACATCAAGAGACAAATATCTACTAGTTGTAGCTGGTGGCATAGAGGTAGGTTAAGCTAATATATGGGGTTATTGAGACATAGTTGCCCTTGTAGTGTCATTTGTAACTAGTTTCTCTAAAGGAATGTAAGATTCAACTTATTTAGCCTTTTTAATTTCCATGATAGATTACAAAATAAGGGTATGATCTCAAGTCTGGTCCCAGAGTCTTTCTTGAAAACTTTGTAGGATCAAATATTTGTTGAGGACAACTTCATTATCAATAATTGGTAAAAATGGATTAGTAGTCCAATATGGTGGAGCATAAGAATTATTTTGTACATCATCATTGTTATTTTCATACTGATCATTATCAGATTTATCTTTATTGAAATTAGTATAATTTGGATGTTTATAATATAAAATAGGAACCTGAGTTGGTTGTTTATCCATGGTATATGGCTGAATTGTAGGAATCAAGGTGAATTTAGGAGGATTTCCAGTAAGTCTTGAACTTCATCACAAAGGAAGAGATGAAAAGAACTTAGGTGGAATAAGGAAAATAACTTGGATGTTAGTATAAAAGTGTAGATGGATATAGGCTATACAAGGAACTTGAATATGCATAAAAAGGATACAGAGTTCACACACATGTAAGGTGATACCTCAAGAAGTAATGAGACTTAGTATGGGTAACTAAGGTTTTGATAGATAATTATTTGAATAATTACTATGAAAATTTGAAATTAAAAGTGGATTTATGAGTTAGATATGCAAGTAAAAAATTATAAATTTATTGGAAAAATAGTGATCTAATAAGACCTAGTAGATACAACTAGGGTTTTGGAAAAAATAAATATTTTGACAAATTACTATTTATTTTGGAATTTTGAATGGATATTTTGGTTTTAATATGTGATTAAAAATTTACAAAATGATTGAAAAATTATTGTGACCTAGTATGGTCAACTAGGGTTTGAAAAAAAATATTTTAAAATTAATACAAAATTTAAGGATAATTTTTTATTTTATTAACTAGGTAAAAAATCAAAAAAATAGATGAAAATTAGTAATAATTTTATCCTAGGGTTTTTAGGGTTTTTATGCACAAACAAAGTAAGTCAAGTTCACCAAATGATTTAACATATTTGGGAATATTGGTGTGTTATTCCTAATTTAGTTAAAGAGTTTGAGTAGTAAAATCAATAAACAAATATTTAATAATTAAGCTATTGATTTATGAAGTTTATATTACAATTTTGACATTTCTAAAAATATTAATAAGAGATGGAAAATAAAATTTAGCTTAGAACTACATTGATCCAACTGAGATGAAGGCTAATATTGACTGTATAGGATTGGGATAGTATTAGGAACTTAGATCTAGATTTCATTTCATGAAAAGATATGAGTGCCAAAAATAGGACACTTTAGGGTCTAAAACTATAGTCTTGTTCCTACTGCTATTTTCCAAAATAGTCACATAGGTTTGAGCTTTTTGGGTTCTATCTACCACTCATATATGACCATACCTATGAAATTTTGAAGCTTAACTCTTAATAGGGCTCTTTGTAGAGCTGATTTATCTTCAATCCTAGGTCTTAAATAAGCCTTAAATGGACTTCAAGAAAAGAGGGGGTTAGTGTGTGTAATATGCAATGGATGTTCTTCACACCTCATGTGTGGGCATGTTTCCTACATACCAATACTCTAAAGAGGGATCAAGCCATATGTAGTTCTCCATTTGAAAGTGCTTAGTGCAATTATGATATGAGAATGTAATAAATGTTAAAAATGGATATGTTTGAGGTGGGAATGGGTTGGTGTAAGGATTTTAATGAGCTTTCACATGTATTGGTTGGATGTATGAAAAGAATAGGGAAGATTAATTGAATAGTCTTGCTCATATTCTTGCTTACTTAGCGATATTTGCCAACCATTTCTAAATGATCTTTGAATGGTATTGTATAGGGATCCATTGGTCATGGTTTAAATTTACTCACATTATGTTGACAAGGAAAAGGATGGGTAACTAGAAGAATTTAAACATTGGGTCCAAAATAGACTTGGACAATAGTGCCAAAAAGGGGACACCCTAGGGTCCAATGCTATAGTCCAAGTTGGGCACTATTGTCCTGAGGGTATGGAACCTAGAGAGATGGAATAAGTATGGAAAAAAGGTCTTGACTAAGGTATAATGAGGTATTGAAAACCTATGGATGACTGAGAATCAGCATAAAAGGTGCCTATGAGGGTCATGGGAGCAAGCAATAAGGAATTATGGGTTGGGTGTCATTAGCTACACTAGAGTTACCAATTTTTACATTTTATAGGACTAAAAAGACTTATTATTGTTTAAACATATTATATACATACTCAATTAGGTAGGTAAATGAAAAACTAAGTATATAGACATAATACAAAAATCATGTGCATACAAAAATAGTGTCTAAATAATCTATGTTGAAGATAGTGTAACATATAGGATGATTGTTGATTTGGGGGTTAATTATGTAGGTAAGTTGAATGCTTAAATATAACATAAAATAATGTTTATATATAATTGTGACCTAGGTAAATTCAAAATAGGGTAGATTTATCTATATGGGTTGTGTGTATTGTCATACAAAACCTGGGAACATCTAGATGGTTTCACAAAGGATTTTTATGTAAATGTTTAGTTATAAGATATATTAGGGTTAATATACCCAATGATAAATGTGGTTTAAGACCAACATATATATATATATATATATATATATATATATATATATATATATATATATATATATATATATATATAGTAGTGAGATTGAGACATTTGAGATAATAAATAATGAAACTAAATAAAGAAAATAGTAATAGGGTGTGTAGAAGAATACCTAGTAAAGTGCATGTATGCATATAGACGATGAAGGGAACTCCTCTTTGGCTAGGAAGGAATAAGCTATAGATAAGAAAGACACTATAAAAGAGGGTTATTATCAAATAGATGAGTGGATTGCCTATCATGAGTTAGATCTAAGAATCGTATTGCTTACTAAGAGGCCGTCAATTCACTGTTATAATAATTAAGTTAAAAATGATAAATTAAAGATCTACTTACATAATATAAATGAAATGCAATACAAAAAAAGTAATATGATAGTTAATAGAAAAATGACCAAAAGTAGTAAAGCCAATCAATACTTTATGCTAAAATGGTTGGGGTCTAGTCCAAAAAATTAGAAAAGGTACTATAATTAGGTAAAAACAACGAAAGTTGGGTTTGACTAGGGTTATGAGGTTGAAAATAGCTTTCTATATTGTTATGCCATAGTGACTATCAATGGATAGGTGAACTATTGGTGGTTTAGGTTGACCATCAGTGGTTAGGTAACCATCAATAGTTGAAGTGACCATTGGTAGTTATGTTAACTATTGATGGCTACCTGTGTAAATCTAGAAATGATAAAAAAAGAAGGTGCATGTTGGGTATTTGGGCAAATAGATGTCTATTATGAGGCTGAGAAGTGGAAAATAAGATATTGATGTGTCTGATAGGGTAAGGAGGTTATAAATAAGATAAATCAATGAAAATAAGTGAAATATACCTAAAACTTGATGGTGGAAGGCTGAAGTAATTTGGCCAAAGTGATAGTACTTTGGCTTTTGAATGTGATTTCAAAATCACTACGGGTCTTTGATGATGTTGCTTATTTGATGAAAGGATGCTAGATACATGTATGTAAGAGAGATTGGATGAAAGATTGTGGATTATGGATTCATTTCACTTCCTCCTCTTCTCATTTTATAAGATGAAGTTAATAATTAGGATAGATGAAGTTAATAATTTGATAGGGGCATAATGATACCAATTCAAGACATTTTAAAGGTTTTTTTAAAAGCAAGTTACCATTTAGGGAGATACTTATCTCACACAAAGTTGTTAATGCTTTAAAACTTTAAAGCAAGCTTGAAGATGTGACCATTGATACTCAAGCCAACCATTGATGGTTAGGCTAATCATTGATGATCAAGGGGCCAAAATAAAAATGGTTTAAAGCAAGTAAAAAGGGGTGAATTAAGTGGTTTAGTCAAATGTTTCAAATTAGGAGTTTGATAGTGTCAAGAGGCAGTTTGACATCAAAAAGTATCATGTACAATTTTTGAGTTTCTATATTTTGCCCCTTTTAGTTATGCAACTTTGATCTAACAAGCTATAGAAATAAATTGATTGTTAGTCAAGGTCTAATTACCTTGATTATGGGAGGAGGTGTTCCCCCTCAAATTGGGAGCTAATGAGGTAAAATAAAAATTGGGTTAGGGTTTGATAAATAGTATATGGGTAGTCACAAGGTGGGTGACATAAAAAAGTTGGGAAGTTGAGACACAAACATGTGCACAAGTCAAGATTATACAAAGACTAAATTTTCCAATGTTGGTAAAAATAAGTTCAATTCTAGAGAGATATATGATAGGGATAACCAATCCACAACATTGGTCATAGTTGATCAGGTCAAGCTTATCAATCCATTTAGAAAGGTTTAGTGTTGGTCACAAGTATCTAGGGTAAGAAGTGTTCTTATGAAATAACATAAGTGGTCAGGTCATGCATGAGGTGGTGAAAAGTTTAGGAGTTCAACATGGCAAGGTTGGTTGATATGATCAAAATGACCATGAATTTTTTTGTAAAGCAAGTGAATGGTTTGGGTAAAAAACAACCAATGTCGAGGTGGGTATGGGGTAATGTTTGGTTGGTTGGGTATGGGTTAGTAGTGGATGGCCGAGATGACTCCATATGAACTAGGCAAGTGGATACTACCTACATAGCTATATGCACATAATATCCAAACATAAATTTAGGCTAAATATAGTTCTCCATAAAGGTCCAATCCTAAGTGAGGGGCTATTGAAAGGTTTGAAAAAAAAAGTGAGGAACCTAACTGTTAATGGTTAAGGTTTTCCTTAGGGTCAATCATCAATAGTCACCCTGACTATCGATGGTCAGGGAAACTCTTAAAAGGATGAAAGATTAAAATTAAAAATATGAAGTCATTGTTACCATTTGGAAGTTTTTCAATTTGTGTGCATGACTTGTTGGTATGTTTTTTGCATTTATTTAGTTAGAGGTAGCTCATTGGGTAATCAAGTTTGAGTGCATTTTGACTACATGAAGGGTAGATGAGGGCATGGCCAAGTTGTTGGATAAGGGCTTGGACCATGACATTGATCATGAAATGAGGTAGGTATTATTTTGAAATTGATAGAAGGTTATAATTAAGTATTTTATAGGTGTGTTAATTTTAGTGGGTGATCATTTGGGTAAGGTGTTGAATGGTGTAGAGGATGCCCTAGGTTTAGGTTTTGTGTGAAGTAAGAAAATGTGAAGTATGCAGATGAAATATATGAATGGGTTGGTATTTGAGGTGGACATTACAATGTTGAAGAGGCTTAGGTAGGTAGATTAGGGAGGTAGTGTTTTTTATAGAAGGTTAAGGAGGTTAGGGGTTTAACCACAAGTTGGGGCTCACACATAGTGATCATCGATGGTTCAAATCAACCATTGATAGTTGAGATTTAGTGTTAGAATACACTTGAAGGATCATCGATGGTTCTAGGAACCATATATGGTCAAAAAATTTAATGAAAGTTGTGTTAAAAGGTTATGTGGGTTAAGTTGCATTTGAAGGTTTTGGGTAAAAATTTAAGGTAAGTTGTTTTAAAGGTCTATGTTAAATTTTTTAAAAGCCTTTTAAAGGATGTTAAAAATGGTGTGTATGTAAAACATTGGGAAAGGGGTAAAACATGTTTTTTAAAGTTCTTAAAGGTGTTTAGTAAGTTAGGAAAAGTGTGAAATTTAGATGAAGAGATATGTTTAGGGTTTAAAATAGCAAGTGTAGAGAAGAATGGATGATTAAAAGGGTAGGTAGAGAGAGTGAGGTGAGACCTACTAAACTATCCCTACACTGATCATATGTTTAGGTGGGCCTTGGTGTTAGTGACTCAAGAGAGAGATTCACTTAGATAGAGGGCAGGGTAAATCAAAACAACAATAGAAGGACCACCTGACATATTTTTGAGGACATTATGTCCAGTCACCATCGAGGAATTGAGATTTTATGAGGTTATAGTGTTAGCATAATTTTCATCAGATATGTGTTATGGAGAGTATAGGGCTAGTTTAGCAAGTGGTCCATCGATAACTACTCTAAGATAGTGGGCCTTGATAGTGGGGCAAGTAGGGATATTAGGGGGACCACCTCTAGATGGTATTGCAGGTGCCAGTGCAAGTATAGGTATAGATGGAACCAGTGGTAGTGGTGTAGGTGGTAATAATTATGGTGCCCTAAGGGTTTGATAGAGGAGATTTTATGATATATATGATTTTGATTTTGATATCAGCCGATAGGCTAAAGATGTGAGATATATGAGTGAGAGAGACATGGATACATTATGTCATGCATTTTCTTATTGATGTCTATGATGATTATGTTGATTATATTTATGACATTTGATTATATTGATGACATGTTGACACTTGATTATAATGATGCCATGATGATTTTATTGATGAGATGATGTTTAGTTGATTACGTATTGATGTATTAGAATGATGATGATCTAGATTTAGATTATGATCATGATGTGGTTATGTTTATGGTTTATGGATGACATATATGATGTTGCATGCTTATGTTTATGTTGTATCTTTAGTTTAGGCAATGCTTGTTTCATATAAAATTGAGGATGTGTTTATTCATGATCATGAATATATGATATATGGGTTTTGTTGATGTTGTTTATGATATGATTATGACAATGTAATAGGGTGTAAGAGAAAAAATTAGAATTTATAAATAGGATGAGGATGTAAGCATGTTTATTGATAAATATTTCTTATAGATAAGATAATGTGATGATTTTGTGAATTTTTGCAAGGATATCGAATACTTCACATAAGCATGTTTTGATTGAGAAAGAGGGTATCTTGATCACTTTGTGTCAAGTAAACTCATAGTCCCTTGATTTTAGAGAGGGTATAAAGGGATTGTATATGATAAGTATATGGGTGAAATGTCAACCTGATGTGGGTTAGATTTCCCCTTTTATAGGTGACCAAAGAGCTATAATAAATAAGTCCATACCTTAACAAAATATGTAAATTGATAAATGTAGGAAGTCTACTAATGCCATATATAAGAGCTAATTATGGCTTACTTACTTGATTAATAGACTGATCGATGTGAGAAGTGTACAAATGGCACTTTATAAGAGCTAATTGTAGCTTACTTACTTTGCTTTGGACATAGGGTTGTTTGTTGGTTTTCTTATTTTGATAATTTGGTGAAGTTGATTAATGTAAGAAGATTTAAATGGTTGCTTAACTTAGCCATCCTTCAAGGGAGTAGTCTAAAATTTGATTTTAATATCTATCCTTAAGGGAATAGTCTATTTTTAAGCAACTTTTAGGTGTTGGGAAGCTATCTTTGAAGGGAGTAGTCTAAAATGGTAGAGATATAGACCCAAATGATATTTTAGTATCCCAAATGATCTTGAATCCAAGGTTAGACATGGACTTGTCTATTTAGGATTTGAGGTTTGCCTTCATGAAGGTAGAACTTTAGCACAAAAGGTTAATGATAGATGAGGGAAAGTGGTTTGAGAGACAAATAATCATGGGATTCCATTTGATTAGAGATGAAAATTATCCACAAGAACCATGCCATGATTAGATCCATGGTATCCATGCTTAGGATTAGGCTATACCTATAATGGATAATCACAAGGTTTTATGTTGTAATCAATTATCCTGAAGAGAAATAGGGATAGGTAGGTGAAGAGAAATGAAAATATCATAAACCAAGGGATGAGCTGAAGTTAGATATAAAGAGGGAGTGTCATCCTTATTTTAACAATAGAAAGGATGAAAATGTGAAGCTTTGAGAGGCTCAGGTTATGGTTTACCATTGAGAGAGGAAAAATGATAAGTTCTTAATCTATACTTATGGGTTATGATGTAGGATCCAAGCCAATTGAAATCAAATTTTCCCTTTTTAATTTTCTCCATGTTAGTTATATGTGGTTTTCCCTTAAGTATGAGGTTTCCAATATTGAATTCTCACTATATTAAATGGTTTTTATAAATAATTTTGATTATTTATTGATAAACATGAAGATGACTAAGTTTGGTGCAACGATGTTCATCAAGGAGTTCAAGATGTCCTTGATTACAGTCACTTTCAGAAAGGATTTAATGCAATGATATGCAAAGAGAGTTAATTTAGACTCAGAGGCAAGACTAATTTAGCTCCATAGATGAGAGAGAAGGGGGTATCACCTGTAGAAGTTTGAATGCTAGTGCGATAGGCCCATAAATAAAAAGAGATGTGCAAGTGCCAATCCTGACCTAAACCACTGACTATTTTGGTGAGTATTTTGATGAGGGTTTTGTTAGAGGCTTCCACCTATCCACTGTATTTTGAATGATATGGTGAGGAAAAGATTAATTTGATGCCAAAAGCATCCCAAAGACTTTATAATTCTTGTTTTTAAATTATTTACCATTATCAATGATGATATTATGGGAAACACCAAAGTGGTAGATGATATGGTGATCGATTAGGTCAATAATATTTTTATATTTGGTTGAGATAAAAGGGATGGCATCCACCCACTTGGTGAAATATTTGTTAGTAGTAATGATATATTTATGTCATTTAAAAAAATGGAGATTGATTTCCCTAATAAGGTGAAGACCCCATTATGAGAAGGCTCGATGATCTTTAGATACTTGAAGGCCATGGGGAGATGCATGATGTAAGTTAGCATGTTGTTGAAATTTAACACATTTATATAGTCACAATAGTCTTGATTGAGGGTGGGCTAATAATAGCCAAGGTGAAGGATATGCTTTACAATAACTAGGACACTAAAATGTCCCTCACAAATTACATTATGTATTTCATTGATAGCATGGGAAGCTTCATGGATACATAGACAATGGATAAGGATGTCATCAAAGCCACATTATTAAAGTATTCCATCTAGTATGGTGTAATGAGAGGTACCCTAAACAAAATCTCTTTAGGCATTCTTTGAAAGGTTAGGAGGAATAATGCCAAGGTTATGGTAGTCAAAAGTTTGGTCATACCAAATGTTAGAAGGAGATGTTTCGACACTAGAAATGGTAGGAAGATCAGAATTAATATATGTGGGTGTGATAAAATGATGGATGATGACAAATAGTTTAGATTCAAAAAGTTAAGATGGAATTTGGGAAGCAAGGGAGGCTGTCATATATGTAAAATTGTTAGTAGATCGAAGAACTAATTGAATAAGTTGATGATAGAATTATGCTAAGAGTATGACCATGAGTTGTTTATATTTTAGGAGGACCTCATTTTCACATTGATAGGATCCATTTACCTAGTTCGTGACTAGTTGGGAGTCACCAAAGACATTTATTATTTTGGCTCTTAAGGTTAAGGTAGTTTGGAGACCTATGATTAGGGCTTCGTATTCGGCTATGTTGTTGGTGAATTTGAATTCAAGTTTAAAAGAAAGGGGAAGAGGTCCACCATTAAGGTGAATGATAATAACTTTGTTACCCACACCATTTTAACTTTTGGAGCCATTGAAGAACATGGTAATTTGGTAGGTGGGCTCCTCTTGAGAGATAGTTGTGATAGACTCATCTAGAAAGGTAATAGGAAGAGGTTGATTATATGGTAGAGGATATATGAGCAATTTATTAGAAATGAATTTTCATTTAATGTAATTTTATAGAAGAAAATAAATATTGAACTTAGCTAAGAGCATGAGCCACTTAGCCATATGTTGGTTTTGGTATAGCTTAGAGTGAATATACTTGATTGGGTTAGTGTTGATGATGACATATGCTTTATGATTAAGAAGATAGTAATGGATTTTTGATGCCATGAAAACTAAGGTGAGGTAGAGTTTTTTAAGATGGGTATACCAAGTTTCATATTCAATAAGGGTGTGGCTAATGTAATAGATGGCTTGCTCTTTGTTCTATTCATCATAATGAGTGAACAATACCCCTAGGGAATGGTCCATGGTGTTTATATATAGGTAGAATTTTAGGTATTTCTTATGAGGGATGAGGATAGGTGGAGAGATAAGATACTCCTTGATTGAATTAAAGGATTGTTGACATTATTTGGTCCACTTAAAATAGGTGTCTTTATTTAGGAGGTGGTGGAAAGGTTGAAATTTATATGATAACTAAGAGATGAAGTGATGGATGGAGTGATGTTTACCCTATAGGCTATAGAGTTGTGTAAGGTTGGTAAGAGGAGGCATTTGCAAGATTACTTTGAGTTTGGTGGGGTTTATTTCAATTCCATAGAGAGAGATGATAAAACCAAGAATCTTTCATGATAAGACTCTAAAAATAAACTTCTTAGGGTTGAACTTGACATGACAATGGATTACTCAGGAAAAGATGATGGCGAGAATAGTTAGGTGATCCTTGTGGTGTTTGGATTTCCCAAAGAGATCATCCACATAGTCCTCTATTATTTTATGGATGAGATCATGAAAGATATAGGTCATGGCCCATTAATAGGTTACTTCAACATTCTTTATTCCAAAGGGCATAACCCTGTAGTAGAAGGTTCCCCATGGGGTAATAAATGAAATTTTATGCTGATCTTTGGGGTAGATAAAAATCTAACTATATCTAAAGAAACCATTCATGAGAGATAAAATTTCATGGCCAGCTTTTAGATAAAAATGTTGGTCAATGTTTGGTAAAGGAAAGTCATCCTTTGGGAAAGCAAGGTTGAGGTCACAAAATTTGATGTAAAGGTGGATAGTCAATGGACTAAATGAAGTTGATGGATAAGAGGTGTTAAAGCTATTCTTTGATAAGGAAGGCTATGTGAGGATGCATCCTATGAATATTTCATAGAAATGGCTTAACCTTAAGATGGGTAACAATGTTTTGAAGGTCAATAAAAGGGTCAATTCTAGGCATATCTTGATAGGACCAAGTAAATGTTAAGCTACAGTCTTGAAGGAAAGAATAGTAATATTATTGCTATATGGAATTAAAAAATTAGCCAATTTTGACAATATGGGGGCTATCTTGAGTACCCAAGTTGACATCAATAGTGGATTCATTCACATAGTTTGATTCTTAGGAGGGAGATATTTATGAATTGAAGAATCCCCCACATAGAGGTAGGTGAAAATAGAAACATCATCTTGATGTTAGATGGTATTGATGGTAGGAGAATCACATTCAATCATTTTAGGATGGAAGAGATGAAGGTTGATAGGTCAGTGGGCATAAACTAATGGTCTTGATCACAAAAAGGGTTAGAAGGGATGATATTAGAGTCTTGAAATTTGGAGAGAGATGGGGTTGGTGAGGATGGAATTTCTTCATCGATGGTGGCAATGGATTTTAGTGATGTGGGTTATTTTAGTGGTATAAACCTAAGGCCAAAGAGCTCACAAGGTTTTTGAGTTTTGATTATGGGTAACTCATGAGGTACCTTTTCATAGAGGCCAAGACCAAACCCCTTCTAAGTACACCTATAAAACTAAGCTTTAGCAAAGGCTGGTTTGTCTAGGTAGGAAAAATTAGAAGTGAATGGGGTAGTGGTGGGAGTGAGAAGTGGTTGATTAAGTCCCCTATAGATGAAATTTATTTTTTTATTGGGGATCCCAAAAGGGATGATTGTTCTAATGTTGGGATTGTATGAAGGGTCATATTTAAGGTTCTCATATTCTTGTAAAGTGAGAAAAGCATCAAGAGCTAAAAGACGATATTTTCCAAGATAGAGACATTTGAATGTGGATTGAAAGGGGTCTTTAACTAGCATTTGGGATGAAGGGATAGATGAACTAGTTGAAGCTTTATCACTATTGTGGGAAGGAGTGTTGATTATTTTGGTTGGTGGGGTGGGTTTGTTATAAGTTGGTTTCATGATGGATGAAGGAGGTAGGAGGATGTTATTAGGTCAATATGTCATATTACAAGAGGAAAAGGGACTAGTATCAACTTTGATGGTAATAAATTGTCCCTCACGCTCAAATTTAACAAATCAATGTAAGGTGGAAGGGATGCAACTAATAACATAGATCCAAGGGTGACTAAGTACCTCATTATATTGTAACTTGCCCTCTATAATGTAAAATAGTTAAATAATGGTACAAGGTCTAAAGTGGATATGGAGAACAATATTCGCTAGGGTAGTGGCCATGGTATCATTGAAGTAACAAAAGAATAATGTACTTTATGACATGATGTTTTTGGGTAGCTAAAGTTTGTCATATGTATGGGAGGAGATAATGTTGATGCTAGCTCCTCCATCAATCATAACCCTCTTGATGTGGGTTTAATTTATGTACGCTATAACAAAGAAAGGAGAATTAGGATATTTAGCATGAATAGGTAGTATTTTAGAATCCAAAAAGGTGATGAGGGTAGAAAGTTATATGGATATAAAAAAGGGTACAAGAGGTTGAAGATCATATAGTTGAATCTATATGGACTGTAAACCCTTGATCAGTGTTTGGGGATGGTGGGGTGATGTGTTGATTAGTTCATAGAGGCTCATTCTCACTGGTGTTTGGTGAATTTATTTCAACACTAACCTCTATATAGATTTAGAAGGGTTGGAAGGAGAAGATCCCAAAATGGATACTTTGGGTTTTGGTGGTTGTAAAGGTAAGGGTGGATATGTTTGGGTTTGGTTGGTGGATTGAGGGTTTGAAGGGTATATCCATGGGATGGTTACTTTAGATTTTCTCATATCCTTCTATTGGGCTTGAGATTGAGTAAACATATGAATAGTGTTGATAAGGGGGTTTAATGTTTACTTCAGTTATTCCTCTTCACTCTTATGTGGGAGTGGGGGAGTAGGTGATTTTTGGATAGGTTAGGTAGTTTGGTAGTTAATAGGCTCAAAAGAGGCTCCTACAATAGATCTTCTTCATTTAAAAGGCTATGGACAAGTGTCTAGAGAGGTTTACAATTCTTTGTATCATGTCTAGGAGTCCTATGGTAAATTTAAATCAAATTGTAATTGAACAGTGTTGGTTTAGGACATGAAAGGTTAAAAGGTTTTATTGGTGATAAGTTGATAGACAAGGTTTGCAATAACATTTTAAAAATGGTTGAATCAGATTCGAGCAAAGGTGTTAGAGGTGATGGTTTTTTAGTGGAAGGGATGGGGACCTTATTTGGAGTAGGATTTATCATGGAATTTATAGGGGAGGGGTGGTTTTAGTAAGGGATTTTTTCTGGGTTTACTTGGTTATGGTTGGTTTGGGGTTGGAGACTTGGATGCAGAAGACTTGGATGATAAAGGTTTAGATATAGGTGGGAAAGTAGAGGTAGATGGGTTAGTTAAAAATATGGAGAACTAGAGGGTTTTATGGGTGTAGGTAGAGAAAAAGAGGATGGTTTCTTAGAGGAAGAATAGGTAATTGGGATGGTAGAAGGATGGGGTCCTAAGATGGAAGGTTAGTAGGAAGGAGGTGGTATGAGTCTATTTAAAGGTAGAGGTCTGGGTAGATATACATTATTAATTGGTTTACGTGGATTTTTATTTGGTGGAATAGATGGGGTTAAGTACAAATTCAAATGGGGGTGAGTGTGACTAGGTATGGGAAGAATTCCTAGGTTTTTGGCAATTTTAGGTGTAGGTGGTTGGGATGATTTAATTATGGTTTTGGAAGAGGTATTTAGTGAAGAGGTAATAATGGGTTTAAGGGTAGATTCAAGTGAATTTAAGGATTTAGATTTGTTTTAGTAAGGGATTCCAAGATGATGCCAAAATATGGATCTATCAAAGTTGGGTTGGGAAGTGAAATCTAAACTTTGGACTAGTCTAGAAAAGGGGTTATAGATGGGTTTAGTTCCTTGGTCATTGGTTTTAAAGATTAAGCCCTTAAGTGAATAAGAGAGAATGGTTTCTCTATCCTTATTTTTGATGGAGGGTTCCAAAATTAGTGGTTGGGTAGATGAGGTAACCTTCTATTGGTTTAGGATAGTTTCCAAAGTAGGTGTGGATGGCTTTATGATGGGGGAGGTAGGTGTGTTTTCCCCAAGTGAAAGAGTGGACAAGGTTTCTTCCTTTGTTTGAGTTTCCAAAATAAAAGAGGGTATTTCTACCACTTAAATAGGTGGAGTGGAAAAATAAGAGGTGGTTAAAGTAGTGGTTATCTCATTTAGTATTTCCACCAAAGGGGAGGTAGATAAAGCTAAGGTCTCATTAATTAAAGAGGGAAGAGTGATTAAGTCATATATTTAGGTATTCAAAGGAATAAAATTTGAATCTAACACTATCATAAGTGAAATGGAGGAAGGGGTGGTTGAGGTAATGGTATCCTCAATAATGAGCTCACTATTAATAACATTGATCATGTGTGCCTCATGAGAATGAGATGATTCAAGTTTTTTGTCATGGTGATGGGTAGGAGTATGATTAGGAAAAAGGTTTATAGAAGATGTTAAGGAAATGATTAGGATGTGCATCAAGATTATCAAATTCAATTTATCCACTATCAATTAAGCTTTGGACAAGAATTTTTAAGGTGTTGTACCTATTAATGTCATATCCAACAACTTGGTGAAAGGTACAATGGTCATTTTAATTGTACCACCTAGGCACAGGGTGAGAAGCATCAAATTATTAGGGTGGTTTGATAGGTGGAAGTTAAATGAGGTTTGATTTGAATAATTTATCCAAAACTAATGCATAATATTCTCATATAGGAGTGTATTATTTTTGAGAAGCTCAGTCTTTGTTTTGTTTTTATTGGTAGGAAGGGTTGGAAGAATTGGTTTGATGGGGTTGATTGATAATTAGTGATGGAGAAGTTTTAAAGACTATTGACTTCATGGATGCTTTTGAATTGGTACTGGGATGGTTGGATTGGTTATTAGTCTTAGTGGAGGGATGGTCATTTGATTTAAATGTATAGTTATTTTTTTGTAGTTTCAATTTTCCTTTGTCAATGGCTTGATTTTCAAGTTTACATGTCATGGTGAATGCCTCATCAGAAGTTCTAAAAGATTGAACTTTAAGAGTGGGAGATATATGTTTGGCATAAACATAAGAGAATATTTTAATAAATTTAGGTTGGGGAAATGAAAAAGTAAGTTGGTTGTTGAGACCTCTCCATTTGGCTACAAATTCAAAAATTGATTCATCATCAAATTGCCTAATAGAATATAGGTTGGTAATAGAAACCTTTTTAGATATATTTATCAAGAAATGCTCTAAAAATATTTGGGCCAATTGGGATAAAGAAAATATGGAGTGCATGGGAAGAGAACTAAAATAATCAAGGGTTGGTTTTGATAAGGACATGGGGAAGGTTTGAAGAAGGAGAGTGTCATCATATGCAATCAAGTAATAATAATGACAAAATTATCTCAAATGTTGTTAGGGGTCTTCTTTACCTTAGAATTTGGAAAACTTAGGTAATTCCCATTTAGGAGGATAAGAATGGATGGGAATAGATGGATGAATGGGTTCATTACAAATTTAATCGTAGGATAAAAGGTTATGATATATGGAGATAGATGACTCCAAGTTGGTCATTTTGTACATTAATGTCTTCATCAAATCTAGTTGAGGTTGGAAATTTGCATAATTAAGGAGCACATTTTGTTGAGGTTGGTTGGAGGCTACATAAGGATAGGTGGTAAAAGGTGTTGAAGAAGCCACATATTTTTAAGTGGTCCTAAGAGGTTGTTATGGTGCCGCATATATGTTGATTGACATAAATGGTTTGGTGGAAGGTGCTATATATCCTTCTAGGTTAGGGACATATTGATAGTTTGTCATGGGTATTTATTAAGGGATGAATGTGGGTTGACTTAAAGGTATGGTTGAGGTAGTGGGTTGAGGTTGAGTGGTGATTTTAGTGCTAATGGGTGGAAGTGTTTGAGGTATAGAAATCACCAAGTTTTGAAATGGGGTAGAAGTTTTTGGATTGGTTGTAACAAAGGGAATGGTGGAAATAGAGGTAGAAGATAATCCTGTGGTAGGTGGAGTATAGGTAAATAAAGGTAAATTTGAACTTATATGGGAAATGTGAGGTGTGTTAGGAGGTGTTTGGTTAGAGGTTAGAATTTTGGATTGGGTTTGGGTAGTGGTAGTGGAGAAAGAGGATGTTTGGGTGGTCAATGGTTGGGTTGATGTAACACCCACCATAAGGTGGGGAGGCATACCATAACAAGGATCTATAGGAAGAACCAAAGTAATAGAGGTATGATGAGGTAAGGTGTTAAGATAATATTGAAGGGCCACTAGATTATTATCAAGGAAGGAAGCAAAGTTTGCATCACCCTAAAAAACAACCAAGATTTTAGTAGAAGGGGGAGAAAAATCAGGTGAACCCTCATCATTAGAATTATATTTCATGGAGAAAAAAGAAGAAGGTTGTGGTTGATTGGTTTGTTTTTTAGCTTCTATCTAGTAAAGACCATGTGAGAAAATAGGAAATAATATGATGAAATTAACACCTCAAATAAAGAAAATAATTCAAGGCAAACAATGCATACATTAAAAGTGATTTAAATCATAGGATTCTTTTAGATTGCTTTTGGCTTATGCTTAGAAAGTGTGAAGGGGCACTTTGGCTTGTCGATTGGGTACTATGATGAAATCTAAGGTTGGTTTTGGGTTGAGTTTAGGCACTCAAGAGAGAAATATGTATTGATCTTTAGTACATGGATTGGTATTGGGGCCTACCAAAACACCACAATGATAGGGATGTCAGGTGCTTAGCCAAGATATACTAAATTTTAGAGTTCATACACAGCTATAGAGCTAAGGTGTTTCTCCCCTTGGTGGTGAAATCCAAGTAGAATAGCTGGGAAGGGGTAGCCGGGAAGGGGTAAGGTTACCACTAGATGATGAAATCCTAGTCTAACCTTATCTTAGGTATGTTTTGAAGCGTTAATTTTTTTGTGGCTTGGTTTAAGTGTGTGATAACAAGTATGAAAGATATGATTAATTATTTTTCCTCCTGTGTTACTAGATGAACTAATAAAAGTAGGAAATCAACATATGTAAAAGGTTTTTTAAGCCCAAAAATAAGTTTTTATATTTCATTTGATGAGAAAACAATAAAGGAAATAAAAGGGATATTGGGTCCCACCGAGCATGCCAAAATGTTTCTCAAATTTTCCTCATTTCTTAATTTTAAAAGTAAATAATGAAACAAGTAATAGGGTGTGTAGAAGAATACCTAGTAAAGTGCACATGTGAATTCAAATGATGATGGGAACTCCTCTTTAATTAGGAAAGAATAACCTACAGATAATAAAGACACTAAAAAGGGGGTTGTTATAAAATAGATGAGTGGACTACCTAGCATGAGCTAGATCTAAGAAGTGTATTACTTGTTAGGAGGCTATCAATCAACTATTATAATAATTAAGTTAAAAATGATAAATTAAATATCTACTTATATAAGATAAATGAAACATAATACAAAGAAAATAGAATGCTAGTTAATATAAAATCAAGCAAAAGTAGCAAAGTTGGTCAGTACTTTATGCTAAAATGGTTAGGGTCTAGTCCATAAAATTAGAAAAGGTACTATAATTAGATAGGAATAGAACAAGTTGGGTTTGACTAGGGCTATGGGGTTGAAAATAAATTGTAATTTTATGCCATAGTAACCATCGATGGTCAGGTGAACCATTAACAATTTAGGTTGACCATCAGTGTTGGGTAACCATCGATGGTTGAAGTGACCATTAGTGGTTATGATAATGATTGGTGGTTACCTGTATAAATCTAAAAATGATCAAAAAAGGTGTAGATTTGCTATTTGGGTAAACAGAGGTCTGTTATGGGACTAAGGGGTGGAAAATAAGATATTGATGGGTCCGATATGGTAGGGAGGTTAGAAATAACATATATCAATGAAAATAAACAAAATATACCTAAAAATTGATGGTGGAAGGTTGAAGTAATTTGGCTAGAATTATAATACTCCATCTTTCAAAAGTGATTCTGATAACACTTTATGTCTTTGGTGATGTTGCTTGCTTACTGAAAGGATGCTCGATATATGTATGTAAGACAACTTGGATGCAAGATTGTGGATTCATTTCACTTCCTCCTCTTCTCCTTTTATATGATTAAGTTTCTAATTGGGATGGAGGAATTTACTAATTTATGGGGATAAAGCTACCAATTCACTATGTTTTAAAGATAGTTTTAAAAGTAGGTTTCCATTTAGGGAGATACTTATCTAAAACAAAGTTGTCAATGCTTTAAAACTTTAAATCAGGCTTGGAGACCTAACCATTAATGGTCAAGCCAACCATCTATGATTAGGCTGACCATCGGTGGTTGAGGGTCTAGAATAAAATGGGTTAAATCAAGTTAAATGGGGTGAATTAAATGGTTTATTTGAATGTGTTTAGTTAGGGGTTTGATAGGGTTAAGAGGTAGTTTGACATAAAAAGTTGTCATGTGTAGTTTTTGAGTGTTTACATTGTCATACAAAACCTAAGGAACATTTATATTGTTTCAAAAAGGATTTTTGTGTAAAGGTTTAGTTATAAGATCTATTAGGGTTAATATACCCAACAATAAATGTGTATAAGGACCAACATTTATATACATATGTAGTAGTGAGATTGATACATTTAGGATAATGAATATATATGTATATATTGACTATATATTATCAATTGAATAGAATATAGAGACTATATATATACATAAATCTATGAATATATATGATCAAATTATAAGTGTTAGGACTATGTACTCTTGAAATTATAATATAGTATATCGAAATGTATATATAATTGAGTATTTCAAAAATACAAATAGTATATATATATATATATATATATATATATATATATATATATACACACACACACAGACACATATATACCTTGTGTTTATATCTAACATACAAAACTATGAGATTATGATATAGATTGAAATTTTGTTGTTGGTTTATAACACTGTGTGTGTGTGTGTGTGTGTGTGTGTGTGTGTGTGTGTGTGTGTGTGTGTGTGTGAACAGACCTATAAATATGTATAAAATACTTCATGTGTGTGTGTGCATGGACTATGAAAATATGTATAAAATACTATGAGTATATATACATACATGAATGGATTATGTATATTTGTTTATAACCTATGAGTTTAAACTTGTTTGAATAGAGAATATATGGACTACATATTTTTGACATTAAATAGGGTATATTTATATAGTGAATTCAACTTCTAAAATTTTGAAATTATGAATTTGAATGCACCAATACTGGAATGGACAACTGTGAGCAATTTAATTAATTAGAAAACATAAAACATTATGTTAGAGCTTGTTGGATATTATCCTTTGTTCTCAAAAATTCAATTTAACATATAGTGATTTAAGATTGGGGAAATAATGAAGTAATTGAATTAGGAATGAAATCTAAGCTTATATATTTTATGTTAAATAATTAAAATAGGGGTTATAAAAATATTAAGACACTATTTGATTCTTGAAGCCTTTCTCATGAAAAGTTATTATTTAGTTAAGATCTTTCAAATGTTAAAATAATAATGGAAGGTACTATTAATGGGTCAGAATAATAATTGTGTATTAAATCATATATATTATGAGGTATATAATATGTATGTTGCATAAATATACAAAATATACCTGTATTGGAACTTAGGTTTTCATATACGTATATAGATTACATTTATAGAATGGGATGTGTGCCTATAACTATAGATTGTGACTAGTAAAGAAAGTCACAAAATACTAATAGACAGGGAAATATAATTATATGCATAAGACCTCCTAAAATAATACCAATTTTATGAATGAAAGAATGTGTGTTTGTTTATGAGTTATTGATGTTTTGATTTTTTATGACTATTTTTTGTAAATGAGTAAAATGAACAATATACTGTGATATTATTAGTTGTAAAACAATTGAATTTACTCAAATATTTTAGTGATGTAGTCTAAGTTTATATTTTACCCATTTGGTAATTAGACTTACTTGTTATGCTATTTATTAATGTGTAAAATAATATAGTGGAGATTTATTCATATGTTTGATAGACTAAATGTATGTATTATTATTAGTCATATATTTAACATGTTTTATACCTACTAGTATAAATTATCTATATTAATCTATTGGTTATATAAATGTTAATCAAACCTCACACTGATGGTACTAACTAAGCAATGAGACATACCTCACTAGCTTACTTAGCACCACCATTGCTAGATGAAGGTAATCTGATCAAGTGGTTTGTATGAATTTGACTGATCCTAGAGATAAATAGCTATTTGAAAACTTTGACCAAATTAATGTTTAGATAGACATTTTCAAATAATATGTAGGTTTATGTGTTTATGTGATATCATGTTAGAATTTTTTTTATTTATGGTACACATCATGTATTAGAAATCTTACAATACACATGTATTATCATGTCTCTCTAGATTCTTGCACTATCATTATCTACCCATACAGGAAAGGAGGGACATTCCTTAGTTGGAAGATTGTGCATGGGATTGATGGTCCATGTTTGGTGTGAAACATTGCATAGATGATGCTCTCCCTCCCCAGTAAAGTACTTATTGGAGACTACACTTGAGATTATCGGAGATATAGGAGTTAGAGTGACTCAGGGTCCATGGAGAATTGTATATATTATTGTAATTATGTTGAGGAATAATGCCTATTGGAATTTTAATTGATTAATTTATGTATATTGACAATAGTAGCTATATTATTATACCATCTATGATTGGATTTTATTATGATTACTTTTCTTATGCCATTGTGATGTGTTACATAAAATGCTAGTGATCAATAACTATTATTGCTACATGTTTACTTATATTTATACTCATTTAGTATGTTACTATCAGTAATTAGATTCTCATGGTGTAATCTAATGAAATAAAAAGTGTTATGTAAATATTTTAAAAAATAATTTACTACATTATTATACTACATCCCTGTGAGTATGTTACAAATATTATGATTTGAAGTGGTTCTATGATTTACCTTTCCAATCTGTGAAACATTTCAAACCTCTTACAAATCTAGTTTTGGCACATTTTTATATTAACATTTTTAAAAAGTTTTCTTATGTCTAAATTACAAAAATAAAACAAGGAATCAATGAACCTATCAATGAATATGTGTTTAGGTACAAGATAATGTTGTCTAAAATGACCAATCCTATGGAAGGCCAATAAGTTCAAGACATATTCAAGCAAAGTTTACTTTCTTCTTTACATGATTCCATTACCTTCAAAAAGTTTAAATATTTTGATCACTTGTACCATGTTATTCAAAAACATGAAATGAAACTTATCTCATTAAAGAAGCTTAAGTTTGAAGCAAACACACTGATTACATCTACATCTAATCCAAAATTTATGATCAAACCAAATTATAAGGTAAAATGTCTTGAGCCTTAAAAGGAAAATAATATAATGGTTAATTTAGTTTCATAGCAACCCAATCAGTTTATTTTATCCAATGTTCCAATGAGACAATTTACATGCTTACTTGAGTCATCTACTTCATTACTCTCATGACTAGTGGAATTTTAGATTATATCTCTTGCTTATCCGATAGAGGTTGATATGAGTAATCCTCTACCTAGAGGATATGATGAAAATTATTATTGTGATTATCACCTGGGAGCAAGGCATTATATAAACTTATGTTTTACCTTGAATCAGAATATGCATGACTTTATCAATGACCAAAAAATTACATTTAATGATCCTCCAAATGAATCAAGTTCACAACTTGGTGATCACTGGAAATATAAAATATTAAAAAATCCTTTGCAAGACCATTCTAAAATATAAATACAAATGGCATAAAATACACATCATATTTCATCACATTATGACATCCATTAGAGGTGATTTTTGTAATTATACATGACATATGCCTCCTATGGTTTAGTATTACCTTTAATGATAGTGAGATAAAAGATGATGATTCAGATCTTTATTCTTCATTCATTCGAGTATACCTTGATAACAATAAAATATGAAGTGTTATGATTAATAATGGTAAAAATGATAATGTTTGCACCATGAAATTAATTACACACTTGGGTTATACTCATCATGATTTACACTATTCTAATAGATAAATTATAGTATTCAATGTGACCTCATAACAGGTTGTTGGTGAGATTGACTTACCTTTATAGGTGGGTCCCACACATCTAGTTACTAATTTTTCATTTATACATTCCACATGTCTATTTAATATGTTATCAAGATGCCCTTAGATATATAATATTCAAGTAGTACCTTATAAAGTACAAGGGTGTGTTAAATACATTCATGTTAATTGGGTAATTATAGTTTCTCAAATTCCATATGAACATCCTCTTGAATAAGAGAAATTTATAACAAGAAAATTAATTATCAATCCTATTAAGGATAATTCAATTAAAAAGGGCAATAAATAGTCAATCCTCTTTACTAGGTGGTAAGTAATAGAGAGACCATTACATTAGAGATATACAATGGATTTCACATAATCCTTATCTACTACACACCATGTTCAGATATATAAAACACGTATACATGTTACTATTATTGGTATTATAAAGAAACCATAAAAAACTCAACAATGGGTTATACCAACCCCTACTTCTATCACTCCTAATATTTCTCTAAGACCACATAGTCCTATTTTACATACACAAAACATCAAAAATACTTGAGTGATAAATATTAGACCTATACATACTTCTTGACAATATCACCAGTTTATTACACTAGGTTCAAATTGGGGAAATATTTATGAACACCCTTTGGATGGAATCATAGGATAGTATTTTATTTTCATATTTAAAAAACAGCAAATAAAATTAAAAAGTACAAAAATATTTTTTTGCATCTACAGAATGTATTAGATCTTTAGCATCTATGTGTTAGTTTTATGTCGATGGATAACATATCAATTAAATCTACATACACGTGTTTAATAATTTTGTGTTAGTGTGATATAGGCATATAAAGATGCATGATATATGCACTTTTAGATGTTGGGATTCCCCTCTCTCACATCACCCGGATATTAGGGGTAGCCACCTCTATGATCATGATACGTCCAATTTATGTCATTCTATGATCATTTTACATTATCATGTTTTGAGTTCATATATGTACTTACACATGAATTTTTATCCATGTGTATATATTTTATAGTGTACTAGATATACTATATATTTGATGTTTTTTACTAACACATTAGATCCATGGGCTACTATGATATGTTTATGCTCATTGGTGGTCATTACCTTTATATACTTATTTGAGTGTCTTACCTTGTTATTGTCTTGTTTGTTGAGCATTTGAATATGCTCCATTTTTATGTCCCACATGACTATGTTACTTATTTTACATTTAAATATATCATTCTTAATTTTCTCAACATTGGACTATGTCATGTCCCTTCGATTATGCCACATTTGAACATGACCCTTCTTTGTTGTCTCATTAGACCATTACCTTTTGAATTTATTTTAAGTGCTCTTGTGTGTGTCACTGATTTACTTGTTGAGTAGGTACTATTAATATATACATGTCTCCATGATATTTATTAGGCATCTTAGGATTTGATGTGATTACATTATGGTTCTTTAATGATACATTTGCCTAGCCATGTTTTTCATATATGTTACATGGTTTATTCATATTTATAAGGATATACTATCATTTTGAGGAGGTAAATACCAATTTATATTATTCCCTCACCTCAAAATGGGGAGGAGAATGAATGGAGGGCATATTTATGGGGGCATGTCATAGAGGCATGATTTCCACATACATGTTCAATGTTTCATATATACATTGGGGGCATGTTTTAGAAACATGTTCTCCACACTTATTCAGTATTCAGCATACCCAAATTATAGTGGAAACATTTTTTGAAAACATTCTCTCGACATTGGCACTTATATCAGTTTTCATATTTCTCCATATATAGTGGGGGTGTACATGGGAAACATGTTCTCCACACTTACACAGTTTCCAAATTGGCCAAAACACAAAGTTACATGATTAAAATTCCCATTTGTGATAAAATTATATAGATTGGTACCATTATTATACATAGCTCCAACATGAGACATATAAGAGGTGAATATGCTCTGTAATGTTTACAAAATATTGAAAATTCCAAATAAGATTCAAAACATTTTAAGGCACTGTCACCACCCAATAGGTAAGAATTTTATGAACTATATTGAGCCAATCTACTTCATTAGATATTTAACCTTTAAGCATGGTTGAGATGATTAAATTACTCATTCTTGATAGGTTTTTAGATTGGATTTGAATATATCATCTATCCTCACTAGTTAGATAGTGAGAGTTAGCTTGGTTCACTTATACTCACCAGGTTATAAGTATTATTGGGTTGTGTTGTTGCTTACACAACACGTCTTAATTTCACATTGAAAAATTATGGTCATCATTATTTTATCTTTTTTTTAATCATGGTTATAACTTTGGGTGTAGTCTTTAAATCCTTTTGGGTGCACAATCTAATTTCCATTTGTTACCACTAGGCAAGTTTCAAGCATAGTTTTGCACCATTAAATGAAGTTTAATTATATGGAATTTTTATATGGTGATAATAAAATGTCATTATAATTAAATGATATAAGAATTAAAAATAAAATTCCTTCCCATACACAAAATGCACATCCTATAAAACAAGCTTCTACACTAATTTCTATCTTTTTAGTTTTCAAATCTTATCAAAAACCATTTTCTGGGAGCCATTTGGTAGTACAAAATTATATTTGTTTTACTTGAAATCTCTCATAAACATAAACATATGTGAGTATAATTCATTAGTGAAATAATTATTAAAAAATCTTATCACAATCAAAATGCATAGCCTTTAAAATAAGATTTTGCAATGATTTTTACTTAATTTTATACATTTCTATTTACCAAATCTAGCTAGTACACACATTTCAAGATCATTTTTTTAGGGATTAACATTAATATGTTATTATAAAATATCCTATGGACATAAAAATATGTGATAATAATTCTTTAGTGACTACATTTGTGAAAAAGAACTTATCTTTTGTAACTTTTGCGACCTCCAAAACTGCCTTCTAGTCATTTTCTATGTTTTTTATTTTTAAATCTACCTAATGTGTACTTTTAAAACCTATTTTATTAGGTGTAAATTATATTATTTATTATAATTTTTTTGATGATAACCAAATGGGGAATAATTTATTATTAAATAAATTCATATAAAATTTATTCTTCAAGTGTGAAATGTGCAGCCATGAAAACTAACTTTTGTGCCTATTTTTACTTTTTTGGTACCTTCTTAGTGGTCAAATCTTCCTAGTGTGCACTTTTTAAGCCCCATAAAAAGGATAAATAACATGTATTTATCTTAAAAATTGTTATGATTATATCGAAATATAATGAAAACACAATGATAAAATAATTTCCACAAAATTGTCTCTCATGCATAAAGTGCACAGTCATGAAAAATGACAAGTGCATAGATTTTAGTTTCTCCAAGTGACCAAACCTGTGTAGTGCACACATTTTATACCTAGATTTGCACTATCAAAACACATCCATTTATTATGAAACTTTGTGTGAAGATATAAAAGTGTAATGATAATATAATGGTGAAGTAAATAACACTAAATTATTATTCATTTAAAAAATGGGTGGTCATGAAAAATGACCAGTGCATAGATTTTGGTGTCTTCCTAGTGACCAAATATAGCTAATGCTTATTATTCAAACCCAATTTGGCATGACTAAATGAGATCTAATCATTGTAAAAATTTACATGAATATATTAAAATATGACAAGAATGTGTTAGTAAACAAATTTATAGAGTATTCCATCCCATTCTTGAAATACATAGTGTAAAAAATTAGCTTTTGCACTGATTTTTTATTCTGTGTTTCCAATTTTCAAATCTAACTTGTGCATACTTTTAAAACCTATGGTCTCAAAATAAAATGATATCAAAATTGATTTAAATTTTTTATTGTATTACCTTGATGACCTAAGAGTATAATTTATTTATTTTTGTATTTATCACTTTTACCAATGAAAATATTTGAAGGTGTGAAGTGACCCTTCTAAGAAGATTGACATAACTGACTTTCAACTAGAAAGCACTAAAAGGGTAATACACAAGTATTAAGTTGATTATTTCAATAAGTAAAAAGTATCCTTTTGAGCATATTTTCAAGATCTTTCTATAAATGTAAAATATGATCAATTTTTTTCATGTTTTATCTTGTAAATTTATCTTTTAGTATTTTCTATAGGTGTTGATGTGGCTACGCATGATTGTGTGTTAGTTTTTAAGCCATAAATTTTGGTCCAAAACTCAATTTTTGATGTCATTCATTACATTGGAAAGTAGTTTATACATATTCATAATAACATTAGTTTAAAATTAGATAAATGAAAGATGAAAAACCTATAAACAATTTAATCTTAGGACTTTGTTGCTTCTAAATACTTCATGTTTATAATTTGATATATTTAACCTTTGATAAGAAATTAATATGTTTTATTTAATGTTTTGGAAGGATTTGGATAAGAAGGGTACACTATAAAATTCATAAGTTAACACCAACATCAAATGGAGCTATGACTCATGCATTGGAAGTTTGTTAAAAAAAAGAGCCAGGAGAAAATTTGCATAGATGAATGTGCTTGTGTTGAACATGAACACTTAGAATATTTTATTATTCCCAATATTTATCTATTACTTTAATATAATCTGAAACTATCATTAATTATTTTGGCATATATTGCTTAGGATATGTAATTTCACATCAAATTTGGGTCTTGGTTGGTGCCTATTATTTAATGTTTATAACCACCTGGTGGGTGGATGATATTAGATTGAAAATCTATATAAACCCAGAAAAATCAGTTAGAAGTGGCTAATTTATTAACATTTAGATGATATACTAAAAGACCAGACACTTATTTTCTATAGTTTATTGCTTTTATAGTTAGTTTTTCTTGTGATTAATGTTGTTGAGATGCATTTTATATAATTACCCTAATTAAGGTGGACCCAAACATTAATTTTCAAGTAAATATTTATCAATTAAAATGTTTTTAAGACTATTGTTCATTATCTATACATGCATCCGGTGATCTTGTCCATATTTATTCATAGATGAATAACTTAGATAGTTACATCATCTTTATTCATGGTTGTGTGCATATTAGCCATTGAAAATATTGGTTCCATGGAGTTCATATAAATTCAAATGAATAAAAATTATCCTAGCTAAAAAATAGGGTTACATCTTCCTCTTTTCCCTTCTATTTTTCTTATAATTTTGTTAGAGTAGGCGAAATATATTTGAAAGTTACAATCTATGCTTATATGTATATCTTGATTGAAAACCCTTTTCAATGATGATTAATGCAGTGTTGAACCCATTATATGTAATGAAAAATTATTGAATCAGTTGTATTTACTTGAAAACACCACTTTTACTAATTCTCTAGGTGATAGATCCATAAGACCAATATTACCTATCATTTATTTGAATATATTCCAAGCATGCTCCTTAAAATGGGAAAATTTCACACCAACTATTGAGTTACCCTACAAGCTAAGATCTGGCATTAAAAGAACTTGGGCATATTCCATATGCTTTTAAGCTAGGTTGGATGGATTTCCACCCTACCTAAGTTGGTGTGTCAAACAACCCATCAATAGGTTTCATGGTTAGGCTAGTCTTAGTTTCTAGTTGGAAATTGATATTTTCTCTAAGGTTTGGGGCATGGGCCCTCCTCTCTCTCTCTCTCTCTCTCTCTCTCTCTCTCTCTCTCTCTCTCTCTCTCTCTCTCTCTAGATATATTAAATTTTCATATTTATATATTTAAATTAATCTTAGTTTTAGTGATTCATAATGATACATATTTCAAATCAAATTATCAATAGGCAAGGCACTTGCATTTATACATAGGTTTACTCTTAAACCTTACTCTTTTAATTTAAATCATTTAAATACTTTTAATTTCAGATTATATGCATTCATTATACAATATAACATGATCTTGGTTGCAATTCAAAAACTAGAAAAGCACTCTAATCAGACTCATGTAAAGGCAAGCTGTGTTATACACACCCAAGTATGCATTCCTTTCCTTTAAACTAGAAATTTCATAACTCGATTTAAGGGGGGAAATTTAAACACTATTTATGAATTATGTATCACATTAGTCTTATACACTTGGGAAAATTAGACCTTGGTTGTTCCTCTCAGATATAGACCTTTCCTACTTCCACGAGTCTTTCATCTACTCTCTCTTGTGTCCATTGGTCAATCTCTTAGTCTGACTAGTCTTATATTGATGATATAGGCCTTTTATCTTTCCCAAATTATTTAAATCATGATTATATTTTGCCTTTATAAGTTTTGATCATGTACCTATTTTCCTACTCCCTAAACACATCCATCATAAATAGACACCTACATCAACATAAGTGTCCTAGTCTAAGATAAGTGTTCAATGACCTAAAGTCATCTAATCTAAAAATTAAACATAGTATAATGGTTTCCATAGGTGATTTAATAAATTTTATTTATCTAATGGGATTGACATAAATATAATATCAATCCTCACTCATTCCTCACCTAACACATACCAAGGTAAATTATCAAAATAATTCAATCAAGCATTCGATAAATCAAATATTTGGTATTTTATCATATTCTCATATTAGTCATAGGAATAATATATACATAGTCCTAAATTACTAAAGAAGCAACCCAATTTCTTGATTTTCCAAGTTACAAGATATGTCACTATTATACTTGATTTCCATATATTGAATGATTTACACACAAGCCAACACATAGGAGTGCAATACATAAGTTTGAAACCCTATTCATATTATTATCTATGTATGAAATGCTCATTGACATAAGGGTCTTATAGGTATCTTGACATTGTGTTCCCACTAACCCATTTTTCCCATAACCACTATGAGTAGGAACAACTAGGGTTTTGTTATTTGACAAGGAGTGATAGAAAACCTTTAAGAATCCAAATTGTCACAACTTATTTAAATAGGTATTTAATATATAAAACTTACATCCAACTACGACACTAACATTGACACAACTATCAAAGGTTGATGGAAGTGTCCAAAACTATAGAGGTAATAAATTTAAAATTTGGCAACTATTCTAAAATATTCTTCTAGACTACTTTCTATTCTAGATATAGATTTGTATTAGAATAAAAACCAACTATCTTATTTCATTATCATTGTAATATCTAGAATAACTATAATTTCCATTATTAACATATCTCAAGACAATAAATCTAGTATATGTTCTATCTGAGTTTTGTAATTAACTAGTTTACTGTAGATCTATTTATCACCCTTGTGATTATTCATTTATTTATTCTTAAGTGTTGATATACCTAATCAAGATTTTTATTATTAAACATTTAGTGAACCTGATCTTTGATCTCAAAACCCTAGGCGGTTTAGGGTTTTTTATTTCTTATTTTTTTTATTGTAGTACTTTATTACAATTTTTGAATTTTTCATTTGTAAAAATAATGGAAATTATTGATCCAAAAACATGATCTCAAATATAATTTGAAGCACTGATCACTCATCTGAATGATAAAAAGTGTATAATATATACATGTTTGTATGTTACAAGATATTAAATAAGTGTTATCAGCTAGAATTGCACCCTAAGATGAGTAGGGAGTTTGTTAAAGTCTCCTCACTCTAACTCTAGTCAAAGAATGGGAATAACCCCAAGCTGTGGATCACCTATGTTGGGGATAAACCTCCATAAAAGGCTTGTTTCATCTTTCATAATCAACTAAAACTAAAACTGAGCCTAATGCTTCATTGAAAAAGGGTTATAAAGAGAGAGGGATCATAAGAAAATTAACAGGTGATGCAAAAAACTTAAAAAGGAACTCCTATATGCTCAAACCCACATTACATCAAAAAAAGAATAGTAATAGCTCACACAACCTTAAACTCAAGCTCATTTGCATAAGTATTTCATAGGAGAGGTTCAGAGTAAAACACTAACCTAGATTTGTAAACAAAGTCAAATAAGAAAGACCATGATTGAGGAAGATTATCCTTCACATAATGCCATAGTGCACAACTTAGTCAAACAAAGATTTAAGGGAAAAATATAGGTAAAAAAATCCTATTGCATTAAGAGCTAGTTATTACAAATACTTGACAAGGTCGAACTTAATCAAGCCTAACACACTTTATAGTATCTCAAGGAATGTATCATATCTTAGAGAGAAACTCTCTCATTTGAAGTCCTTGAGAGATGTTTTTAAAAATGAAAAGAAAGGGTTCATATAGGAGAAAGGAGAAGAGGAGAGGAGAAACATGTTATTCATGATCATAATGAGTTGTAAACTCCAAAAGATGTTTCACCAATATTTTGGTCCAATCAGAATAGGTTATTATGATCTATATATTCATGATTTACCCATATAACCTCTAGATCATTCTATTTTTAGTAGACTACATTAGAAGAAAAAAGTTTACCAAAAGTGGCAAGTCATAACCCAGCTAGGAGTGAATTATCCAACTAATTTCCAAATCCCTAAGCTCTACTTTACTAATATTTTGTTAGATCTTATCAAGAAGATAAACTCTTTATACCTACCAGAGACATGTCATGCCTATCATGAATGGTGGTCTATCAAGGGCCTGAATTGAGATGGTCCTTATACTAAGTTACTCACTTTTTTTATGTCTTAGATCTTGGGCCAAGATAATTATGGGGGAAAACTAATATAAGGATATTATATTTCCTATAGATCTATATAAGTGACACTCTATTCAATACCAATTCTTTAGTTGAATCTGTATCGAGCTTCTTTCTTTTTTATTCTTCCATCAGCTTAGGTCAAGCTTGAGTTCAGGTCCCTTGGCTCTACTTGTCGAGATAGGTTCATTTTAATTTATCAACTTTCACTAATCATCCCAGCTTCCCTTTCCACTATTGGTTGTCAAAACTACCTCATATCATTGACCTCTTTTGGATTATTTCAATCTATCGAATATTAAGATCCAATTAAATGTAGGCCATAGATCTTTGGGGAACCATAACCTCAACCTTGATCTATCATTAGTTCCTTGGATTCACTAACCATTTGACTTACATCTCACTTGTAGATCTTCTTGGCATGATGAAACATGTGTCATTCAATTTGCTCAGGCCCACTATTTAAAATTTTATGGCTATTTCTCAGAGTTTGAAATTAACATCTACATGAACATTTATCATTTTTGACCAATTTTGAAATTTTATATTTCGAATTATGAAGATTGTAGGGGCACCAAATTTTCAAATAATGGACTTAAAGTTGAAGGGAACAAACCCTTTTGATCTACTAGCCATTTTAGCATTCCACATGCTTTTATCAAATGTTTAAGTTGACTAGTTCATGTGATCTTGCATGACATCTTGATGATGGCCTAGCCTAAAAATGTCTAATTGTGGAAGCTTAGCAAATTATATGTTAAAATCCAACTTTGCCTAGGAATATATTTCATTATGCTACAATCCATGAGCTAAAATTTAGTGCATATGAAGTAGGATCCAAAATGAACAAACCCATGTGATTACTTTTTCCTAGGACTACTATATGTGTAAGATCTAGCTCCATGAAAGTGTCTACTTGGATTTATATTCAAATGTCCAAGAATCTCTCAATGGTGGGTGGAGCTAATGAAATCCATGCCCCTTTATTCTTATCCTAGGCATTTTTGACAATCCAAAGAGTCTTTACAACCTTGGACCTATCCTTATAAATTGACAAATTACACTTTTTAAGTGGACCTAAAGTGTTTCAAAGACTTTATGAGTTTCATGATCTCACTAGACCACCCATTCCATCTAGATCTTGTTCTAATCATTTGAGTATTTGATCAATTAGGAGCTCCGCTCCCTTCTTTATACTGGGACCATTAGCTATTAGGGATGTCCCTAGTATGTGGGATAAAACATGCCCAACATCTTTGACAACTCACAGAGAAGCATGTCTACTATGCTTTGAGAACCTAATTCATTTTCTAGTCTAATCTATTGGGTATGGAGTCAATCCTCTGCAATTAAGTTAATTGGAAGGTGATGCAGGGATACCTTTCTCTGGATCTTCCTCTTAAAAAAATGACTAAATAAAAAGGGGGCAAATGTTATTAGGCAAATGCAACAAAGAAAAAACAACTATCCTACTAACTGAAAATGTGCACAAAATCACTTAGAGAAAAGCATGAAATATATTCTAACTTATATACAAGGTTTATAATTTATAAGTGCTTCCACTTAGATAAAATTTAAATGATTTGGCATCACTTACTTATGCTGATCTAGGCTAGAAAACATCTAGATTTTGAGAGCTTATGACATTTGAGTTGAAAGACCTGGCTGCTGCTTTCTTTGGCCCATTCTTGAGAGAATAAAACATGTCTCCAATGTAGAAATATTAATCCATTTCTTTAAAATTCCCTCTATCTTGGACTATAGGGGCCTTTAAAAACTCATTTTTTGGATTGATGGTTTGTTGACTATTTAAGCTTAGACAGAAAGACTCTAAATTATCCCAATAGGTAACAACCTCTTGGTCATCTAAGACAATGCCAATTTTAACACCATCTTCACTCTATTTTCTATAGAGGGGACCATTTGGTAGTTCATCAATAAACTTAAATCCTATCATGTCATATTATTAGTATCTTAATTCTAAGCATTCCCCTTGATTTTTTAAGGCCTTAAGTTGGTTTAGAATGTTTACCTAATCCATGAATTCATAGTATAACTTTTGCCATACTTAATTTTGATCCTCTTTATTTATATCTTTCTCAAGCTTATTTATGGCCTCTCTACCATAATCAATTGACTATTAAATGTATCAGTCTTTATATCTCACTCATTTCCATTTGTGGCCATACTAGATGGAATCTCTTGGGATTAAGCAGACTCTTCCCTACCCTTAGCCACATCTAAAATATCAAAACCATATCGAGGAGTTTAACTAAAATAGAACTACTCCCATTTTGAAATAAGTGGACTTACTACTATTATATCCTCTTCATAGACACTTGTGTTTCTTCTTTAGGATTCTTTTGAGGGGAGGAGGGAGAGTCTTGAAAATTTTGTATACTAAGATCATTGAGTTGGACTATATCTATTTGACTCATTTCTTGCACAACTAATCCTTATTTTACAAGGATTATCTTTTGTACCTTCTTGGATAACATCTCCCTTTTCTATTTTGTACCCTCCTTGATTGATTTCCATGAGGGGAACATGGTGCAAGATTTGGCCACCTCCTCCCTTTATTGAGTGGGTGTGGGAAAGGTCAATTTCACAATAGAGGGTATGAAATAGTTGGGGTCATTGACATAGGAGAGGATACAATATGTAAGCATTCAAGTTCCTTAGTTGATAGAAGTGAGGCTTGATAAAGTTGACTAGAGGGGGAAGTAGGTTAATAAGGAGGAGAGGTAAGCTTACTATAGGATTTGTATGAATGATTATATGGATACTACACTAAACTTTTAGGATCACTTAGGGGGGATCCATGAACATTTTTAACATGATATAAGGGAAAAGGAATTAATTAACATGAATTTTGACTAAATTGATGGTGATTATACATACCAAATGATGGTGATTAGGTACTTGGGATGCTTAAATCAAATGATGGCTATTTGGAATCACTACTATTGTTTCCTAGAATGCCTCTAAAGGTTGATATGTAGAAGAATAACACATAAATTCTTTCACTACTTTGGCCCAAATTCCCACCAAGTGTTCTAAAAACTATTATCAATAAAAATTACACCCTAAGATGAGTAGGGAGTATGTTCATGTCTCCTTGTTCAAATTCTATTTAAATAATGGGAATAACCCTAGGATGTGGGTCACCTATGTTGGGACTAAACCTCTAGAGTAGGCTCAATTCCTCTTTGATGCTCACATAAAACTAAAAATAATCCTAATGTTTCATGGTAAAAGGGTTAGAAAGAGAGAGAGATCCTAATAAAATTAACAAGTAATGCACCAAACTTAAAATGGAACATCTATAAGCTCTAACCCACACTAGATTATCAAAAATAATAATACTATCTCACACAACCTTAAAATCAAGATAATTTGCATAAGTATTTCATAGTAGAGGTTCAAATTAGAACACTAACCTAGAACTACAAATAATAATGAAAAACCTCTAAAAAAAGTTAGATAAGAAGGAATGTGAATGAAGAAGATTCTCCTTCACACAATGCCATAGTGCACAACATAGTCAAACAAAGATTCAAGGGAAAAATATAGGCAAAGAAAGTCCTATTTCATTAAGAGGTAGTACTTAAAAATGCTTGATATGGCCAAACCTAATCAAGTTGAGCATGCTTTGTAGTATCTCAAAGAATATCCCATTTCTTAGAGAGAAAATCTCCAATCTAAAGGCCCTGAGAGATGTTTTTAAAAATGAAGAGAAAAGGTTCATATAAGAGAAATGGGATGAAGAGAGAATAATAATGTTATTAATTATCATAATGTTTTTTCAACTCCAAGATACATATCACTAGGATTTTGGTCTAATTAGAATAGGCTATTATGATCCTGATATTCATGAGTTTCCTAGATAGGCTCTAGATCATTCTATTTTTAGTAGACTGCACTAGAAGACAAGAGTTTGCCACAAGCGAGAAGTCATGATCTAGTTAGAAGTGAATTCTCAAACTACTTTCAAAACCCCCAAGATCTAATCTATTGATATTTTTTTATATCTTATAAAGAAGACACACTATGCATGTCTTGAATGGTGTTTTGTTGAGGGTCTGAATTGAGATAGTGCTTTTACTTAGCCACTCATATATTATATGCCTTGGATCTTAGACTGAGATAACTATGGGGGAAACTAATATAAAAATATTAGTTCTCTTATAGATCCATATAGCTGGCACTTTGATCAATGCTAGGTCTTTAGCTAAATCCACATCGAGCTTCTTTCCTTTTGGTTCTTCTACTAGATCAGGCCAGGCTCAAGTTTAGGTCCTTTGGACCTACTTGTTGAGTCAAGTTCATTTTGCTTTATCAAAGTTCATCGATCATCCCAATTCAACTCTTTACTATTGGTTTTCAAAACTACCTCATATTATTGACCTCTTTTGACTTATTTCACTCTATTAGATCTTGAGATCCAATTAAATGTCAGCCATAGATCTTTGGGGAGCCATTTCCCTGAGCTTGATATCTCATTGGTTCCGTAGATTCTCTAATCATTTGAATTAACTCTCATCCATAGATATTATTAGCATGATGAAATACATGTCATTCAATTTAGTCAACCCACTATTTGAAATATAATGGTTATTTCCTAGGGATTAAAATTAACATCTACATGAATATTTGCCATTTATGACAAATTTTCCAATTTTATATTTGGAAGCATGAATATCACAGGGGCATAAAATTCATAGATAATGGACTTAAAGCTAAAGGGAATAAACCATTTGATCCACTACCTGTTTAATCTTTCAATGCTTCTATTAAATTTTAAATTTGACTGGTTCATGTGATCCTACAAGACATCTTGATGATGGTCTATCCTAAAAATGGTGAAGTATGGAAACTTGACAAATTTTGCATTAGAAGCCAAATTTACCTAGGCATATCTTTCGTTATGCTATAATGAGTGAGCTAAAACTTGGTGCATATGAACTAGGCTTCAAAGCGAACATACCCATATGACTACTTTTTCTTGAGACTATTGTATGTGTGAGATATAACTCCATAAAATTGTCTACTCGACTTTATAATCAAAGTCTAGGTAAGCTCTAGATGGTGGGTAGACCTAATGAAAACTATGCCCCTCCATTCTTGTCCTAGGCATTTTTGACAATCCAAAGAGTCTTTACAACCTTGGACCTATCCTTATAAATTTACAAATTACACTTTTAAGTGGACCTAATGTGTTTCAAAGGCTTTATGAGTTTCATAATCTCACTAGTCCACCCATTCCATTAATATCTTATCCTATCCATTCCAATATTTGATCAATCAGGAGCTCTACTTCCTTTTATACAATAAGACCATTAGCAACTAAGCACATTCTTGGTATGTGGGCCAAAAAAATGGCCAACATCTTTGGCAACTCATAAGGAAGCATGCCATCTATTCTTTAATAACCTAGTTCATTTTCTACTCTAATTTGCTAAGCTAATTGGAACTTGATGCAGGGATACCTTTCACTAGATCTTCCTCTTGAAATAATAAGGACTAAATTAAAAGTGGTCAAATGCACATAGGCAAATGCAAGAAAGAAAAAACAACTTACCTACTAAACAAAAATGTACACAAAATAACTTATAGAAAAACATGAAATATATTCTATATTATATATAATTTTTATAATTTATAAGTGCTTCCACTTGGATCCAATGGAAAGGATCTGGCATCACTTACTTGCAGTGAACTAGGCTAGAAAACATCTTGCTTTTAAGAGCTTATGACATGTGAGTCTAAAGGCTTTGCTACTAATTTATTTGGCCCATTCTTAAGAGAGGAAAACATATCTCCAATATAGATCTATTACTCCATTTATTCAAGAATTTATGTAGTTTGGATTGTATGGGACTTTCTAAACTCTTTTTTTGGATTAGTGCTTGGTTGACTATCTAAGCTTAGGTAGAAAGACTCTAAATTATCCTAAAAGGTAGCCTCCTCTTGGTCATCTAAGTCACTTCTAATTTCAACACCATATTATCTATTTTATTTAGATGGGACCATATGGTAGTTCATCAATCTAATCAAGGACTAGCATGCCATAATCTTAGTGCCTTGAATCTAACCATTCCTCTTCATTTTTAAAATCCTTAGACTAGTTTAGAATATCTACCTGATCCATGAATTCATAGTATAGATTTTTACATACTTCATCTTGATTCTCTTTCTTTATATTTCCCTCAAGATTATTTAGGGCCTATCTACCATGGTTAGCTGACTATTTAACTATATCAATATCTATATCTTGCTCATTTCCATCTATGGCCATACCAGATGGAAGATCTTAGGACCAAGTAGACTCTTCTTTACCCTTAGCCACATCTCATAGCTCTAAAATATCAAATCCATATAATGAAGTCACGTTAAAACCTAACTCCTCCACTTTTAAAATAAGTGGACTACCTACTATGATCTCTTCCTCATAGAAACTTGTGTTGTCTTTTTTAGGCTGCTTCTGAGAGGAGAAGGGAGAGTCTTGAAACTTTTATGTACCAATCTCATTGAGTTGAGATATATTTGTTTGAATCGTTTCTTGCACAAATAATCCTTATTCTATGAAGACTTTCTTCTTGACCTTCTTAACTATCATTTCCATTTTTAGTTTTGTACCCTCCTTGATTGAATTTTATGAGGGGAATATGGTGCAATATTTGGCCACCTCCTCCATTTCCTGAATGGGAATGGGAGGGGAAAGTTTCAAAATAGAGGGTATGAAATAATTGGGGTCATTAACAAAGGAGAGGACCTAAGATGGAAGGAATTTGAAGATTATATGGCTACTTCATTTAACTTTGAGGATCACTTGCGAGGAAGCCATGAACATTATTGACTTGATATGAAGAATAAGGAATGAATGAACATGCATTTTTACTAATTGGTTGGTGATTTTACATACCAAATGATCATGATTAGGTACTTAGGTTGCTTAAACCAACTAATGGCTATTTGGAGTCTCCATTGATGTTATTAGGATGCCTACAAAAGTTTATATATAGAAGAACAACACCAAAAATTCTTCCACTACTTTGGACCAAGGTCTCATTGGGCGTGCTATAAACTATTATTGATCATAATTTTACCCTAAGATAATTAAGGAATTTTTTTAGGTCTCCTCACTTAAACCCTTGTTGAATAATGGGAACAACCCTAGGATGTTGGTCACCAATATTGGTGTTGAACCTCTAGAGTAGGTTGGCTTCCTCTTTGATGCTCACCAAAACTAAAACTAAGCCTAATGCTTCATGGGAAATGCGTTAGAAAGAGATAGGGATCCTAATAAAATTAAAAATTGATGCACCAAACTTAAAATGGAACTCTTATAAGCTATGACCCATATTAGATCAAAAAAACAATAATACTAGCTCACACAACCTTAAACTCAAGATAATTTACATAAGTATTTCATAGGAGAGGTTCGGAGTAGAACACTAACCTAAACTTGAAAACATCAATGAAAACACTCTAAAAAAATTTAGATAATAAGGACCATGAGTGAATAATATATTCCTTCACACAATGCCATAATGCACAACTTAGTCATAAAAATATTCAAGGGGAAAAAATAGGCAAAAAAAGTCCTATTACATTAAGAGGCAATTCTTATCAATACTTGACAGGGTCAAACCTAATGTAAGCAAGTAAACTTTATAGTATATCAAGGAATCTCCCATCTCTCAGAGATAAATTCCCCAATTTGAAGTCCTTAAGAGATGTTTTTAAAAATGAAGAGAAAGGGTTCATATAGGATAAAGGGGAAGAGGAGAGGAGAAGCATGCTATTCATGATCATAATGAGTGGTCAACTCCAAGAGATGTTTCAACAAGATTTTGGTTCAATGAAAATAGACTATTATGATCCATATATTCATGGTTTGCTAAGATAGCCTCATAATCATTATATTTTAGCAGACTACACTAGAAGACAAAAGTTTACCAAAAGTGGGAAGTCATGATCTGGAAAGAAGTGAATGATCTAACTAGTTTTTAAATCCCTAAGCTCTACTCTTGATCTTTTTTAGATATTATCAAGAAGATAAAATATTTTTAACCATCAGAGACACATCATGCCTCTATTGAATGATAGTTTGTCATGGTCCTAAATTGAGATGGTCATTTTACTTAGTCACTCATTTACTCTATGTCTTAAATCTTGAGCTAAGATAACTATAGGGAAAATGAATCTAAGGATATTAGTTTTCCTATATATCCATATAGGTGTGACTCTGTTCAATGCTAGGTATTTAATTAAATATATATTGAACTTATTTTCTTTTGCTTCTTATACCATCTCAAGTCAGGCTCGAGTTAGGGTCCTTTGGCTCTAATTTCTAATTTGGGTACATTTTGATTTATCAACTTTCATCGATCATCCCAGCTTGCCTCTCTACTATTGGTTGTCAAAACTGCCTCATATCATTAACCTTTTTTGACTTCTTTTTCTCCATTGGATCTTGAGATCTAATTAAATGTGGGCCATATACTTTAGGGACCCACCACCCCAAGCCTAATCTCTCATTGGTTCCTTGGATTCGCTAACCATTTGAATTACATCTCATCTATAGATCTTATTCACATGATGAAATACATGCCATTTGATTTTCTTAAGCCCATTGTTTTAAATCTAACAACTATTTCTTGGATCTTTAAATTGATGTTTGCATGAACAGTTGTCATTTATGACCAACTTTGCAATTTTATATCTAGAAACATGAAGATCATGGGGGCAATAAATTCATAGAGAATGAACATAAATCTAAAGGGAATAAGCCCTTTTGATATTTTAGACATTTGAAATTACTACATGCTTCTATCAAATGTTAAATTTGAATGGTTCATGTGATCTTGCATGACATCTTGATGACAGTCTGTCCTAAAAATGGCTAAGTATGGAAACTTAACAAATTATACATTAGAATAAAACTTTTCCCAAGAATATATTTCATTGGGATACATGGTGTGAGGTAAAACATGGTGCATATGAACTAGGATTCAAAATGAACACACCCATGTGAATGTTTTTTTATTGGGACTATTATACATGTGAGATCTAGCTCCATGAAAGTGTCTACTCAGATTTATAGTCAAATGTCCAAGCAAGATTTGGATGGTGGGTGGACCTAATGAAAACTATGCCCCTCCATACATGTCCTAGGAGTTTTTGACAATCCAAAGAGTTTTTACAACCTTAGACCTATCCTTAAAAATTGACAAATTACACTTTTAAGTGGACCTAAATTATTTGAAATGGTTTATGAGTTTCATGATCTCATTGGTCCACCCATTCCATCCAGACCTTGTTCTGGCCATTTCAGTATTTGATCAGTCAAGAGCTTCACTTCCTTCTCTACACTAAGACCAATAAAAAATAGGAAAATGTTTGGCATGTGGGACAAAATATGGCCAATATCTTTGGTGACTCACAAGGAAGCATGCCTGCTATGCTTTGAGAACCTAGTTTATTTGTTAGTCTTATCCACTTTACATGGAGTCAATCTACTATAATTGAGTTGATTGAAAGGTGATATTGGGTTACCTTTCTTTGGATCTTCCTCTTGAAATAAAAAGTACTAAAGAAAAAGGGGGTAAATGCATGTAGGCAAATGCAAGAAAGAAAAAACAACTAACCTACTAAACAAAAATGTACACAAAATCACTTAGAGAAAAGCATAAAAGAAGTGGACTGCCTACTATTATCTCCTCCTCATAGACACTTGTGCTATCTTCTTCAGGCTACTTTTGAAGGAGGGACATTCTTGAAACTTTTGTATACCAAGCTTATTGAGTTGAGCTATAGTTATTCGACTCATTTATTTCACAACTAATCCTTATTATATAAATATTATCTTCTAGACCTTATTAACAAGCATTTCCCTTTCTTATTGTGTACCCTCCTTGATTGATTTCAATGAGGGGAACATGGTGCAATATTTGGAAACCTCCTCCCTTTCTTGAATGGGCATGAGAGGGGTGGGATTCATAAAAGAGGGTATGAAATAATTAGAGTCATTGACATAAAAGAGGATCCAAGGTGTAAGAACTTTAAGCTCCTTAGTTGATAAAGGTAAGGCTTGACAAGGTTGATTAGAAGGGGAAGTAGGTTAATAAGAAGGAGATGTAAGCTTATTGTAAGACTGGTAGGAATGATTATATGACTGCTACACTAAAATTTGAGATCACTTGGGGGGAAGTCATGAACATTGTTAACTTGATATGAAGGATAAGGAATGAATTAACATACATTTTGACTAAATGGGTCATGATTGTACATATTAAATGGTGGTGATTAGGTATCTAGGCTACTTAAACCAATTGATGGCTATTCAAAGTTTTTATAGATGTTTTATAGAATGCCTCCAAAGGATAATATATATAAGAATAACACTAAAAATTCTTCCATTGCTTTGTACTAGGGTCCAACTGGGCATGGTAGAAACTATTATCAACCAAAATTACACCTTAAGCTGAGTAGAGATTTTGTTTAGGTCTCTCCTCTAAAACCTTAGTTAAATAATGGGAACAACCCCAAGTTATGGGTGACCTATGTTGGGGATAAACCTTTGGAGTAGGTTGGCTTCCTCTTTGATGCTCACCTAAAACTAAAACTAAGCCTAATGCTTCATAGGAAAAGGGTTAGAAAGAGAGAGGGCTCCTAACAAAATTAATAAGAGATGAACCAAACTTAAAAGGGAACTCCTATAAGCTCGAACCCACACTAGATTAGCAAAAGAATAATACTAGCTCACACAACCTTAAACCTAAGATTTTACATAAGTATATCATAAGAGAGGTTCATAGTAGAATACTAACCTAGACCTATAAACAATAATGAAAACCCTCTAAACAAAGTCAGATAAGAAGGATTGTAATGAAGAATATTCTCCTTCACGTAATGCCATAGTGCACAACTTAGTCAAAAAAATATTCAAGGGCATAAGATAGGTAAAGAAAGTCCTATTACATTAAGAGGTAGTTATTAAAAATACTTTATAGGGTCAAAACTAATCAAACTAAGCACACTTTGTGTTATCTCAAGGAATGTCCTATCTTTCAGAGAGAAAGTCTCCCATCTGAAGTCCCCAAGAGACATTTTTAAAATTAATAGAAAGGGTTCACATAGGATAAAGGGGAAAAGGAGAGGAAAAACATTTTATTCATGATCATAATGAGTTATTAACTCCAAAAAAATTTCACTAGTATTTTGGTCCATTCATAATAGGCTATTATGTTCTTGATACTAATGATTTGATTAGATATCCTCTAGATCATTGTATTTTTAGCAAACTACACTAGAAGAGAAGAGTTTACCAAAAGTGGCAAGTCATAATCCAGTTAGAAGTGAGTATTCCAACTACTTTCTAAATCCCCAAGATCTACTCTATTTATCTTTTGATAGATATTTTCAAGAAGATAAGATCTTTATACCTACCAAAAACATGTCATGCCTATCCTAAACGGTGGTTTATCGAGGGCCTGAATTGAGATGATTCTTTTACTTAGTCACTCATCTATTCTATGTCTTGGATCTTAGGTTGAGATAACTATGGGGGAAAATAAATATAAGGATATTGGTTTTCTTATAGATACATATAGGTGGCACTCTATTCAATGCTAGGCCATTAGATGAATCTGCATTGAGCTTTTTTCCTTTTGCTTCTTACACTACTCAGGTTGGGATCGAGTACCTTGGATTTACTTGCCAAGTCTTGTTCATTATGTTTTATCAACTTTCATATATCATCCTAGTTCACCTCTCCATTATCAGCTATCAAAAATACCTTGGATCATTTGCCTCTTTTGACTTATTTCACTCCATTGGATCTTGAGATCTGATTAAATGTGAGCCATAGTTTAATGGGGACCCATTACCTTGAACATGATCTCTCATTAATTCCTTGGATTAACTAACCTTTTGACTTACATCTCACCTTTAGATCTTCTTAGCATAATAAAATGTGTACCATTCAACATGATTAGGCCCACTATTTGATAACTAATGGCTATTTTTTGGAGATTGAAATTGACATCTATGTGAATGTTTATTATTGTTTTACCAGATTTGTAATCTTGTATCTAGAAGTGAGAATATCATTGGGACACAAAATTCATATATAATTTACTTAAATTTGAATGGAAAAAACCCTTTTGATCTACTGGCCATTATAGATTTCCACATGATTCCATCAAATGTTAAAGTCAACTAGTTTATGTGATCATGCATAATGTCTTAATGATGGTTTGGCATAAAAATGGCTAAGTATGGAAATTTAGCGATTACTATGTTAGAATCTAACTTTTCCCAAGAATATATTTCATTATGATATAATGCATGATATAAAACTTGGTGCATATGAACTAGGATCTAAAATGAAAAGACCCATGTGACTGCTTTTTCTTAGGATTGTCATACATGCAAGATCTAGCTCCATGAAAGTGTCTACTCATATTTATAGTCAAATGTACAAGAAAGCTCTAGATGGTGGGTAGACCTTAATGAAAACCATTCCCCTCCATGCTTGTCCTGGGCATTTTTGACAACCCAAAAAGTATTTACAACCTTGGACCTATCCTTATAAATTGACAAATTACAATTTTAAGTGGACCTAAAGTGTTTTAAAGGCTTTATGATTTTCATGATCTCATTAGTCCACCCATTCCATCCAAATCTCATTCTAACCATTTTAGTATTTGACGAATCAAGAGATCCACTTCCTTCTCTACACTAGGATCATTAACAATCAGACACGTGCTTAGTATGTGGGCCAAAAATGGCCAACATCTTTAGTGACTCATAGGAAGCATGCCTGTTATGCTTTGAGAACATAGTTCATTTGCTATTATGATCCATTGGGCATGGATTCAATCCTCTAAAATTGATTTGATTGGAAGGTGATGCAAGGATACCTTTATCTAGATCTTCTTCTTAAAACAACAAGGACTAAATCAAAAGGGGAAAATACACATAGGAAAATACAATAAAAAAAACTAACCTACTAAATGAAAATGTACACAAAATCACGTAGAAAAAACCAAGAAATCTATTCTAACTTATATACATGATTTAAAATTTATAAGTGCTTCCACCTAAATCAAATGGAAAGGATTTGACATCAATTACTTGTGGTAAACTAGGCTAGAAAACATCTTGCTTTTGAGATATTATGGCATGTGAGTTGAAAGGATTGGCTACTGATTTCTTTGGTCCATTATTAAGAGAGGTAAACATGTATCCAATGTAGACATATTTATCCATTTCTTCAAGACTTTCTCTAGCTTGGAATATAAGGGCCTTTGCAAACTCCTCTTTTGGATTATTCCTTGGTTGAATGTCTAGGCTTAAGTAGAAAGACTAAATTATAGAATCCTCTTGCTCATCTGAGACAATGAAAATTTCAACACCATCTTCACTCTATTTTATTTAGAGGGGACCATCTGGTAGTTCATCAATCCACTCAAAGCCTAGAATGTCATATTCTTGGTGTCTTAAATCTAACTATTTCCCTTCATTTTTTAAGGCCTTAGGATATTTTAGAATCTCTACCTAATCCATGAACACATAGTATAGCTTTTGCCATACTTCATTTTTATCTTATTTATTTATATCTCCCTCAAGATTATTTAGGGCCTCTTTGCCATGGTTAGTTGGCTATTTAACTGTATTAGTCTTTGCATCTCACTCATTTCCAGCTATGAACATACTAGATGGAAGCTCTTGGGACTAAGAAAACTCTTCCATACCCTTAGCCACATCTTATCTATAATATGTCAAAGCCATACAAAGGAGTCATGTTAAAACTTGACTCCTCCTCTTTTGAAAGAAGTGGACTTCCTACTATAATCTCCTCCTCATAAACACTTGTGCTATCATCTTCATGTTACTTCTGAGGGGAGGAAGGAGATTCTTAAAAAATTTATATACCAAGATCATTAAATTGAGATATAGTTATTTGACTCATTTCTTGCACAACTAATCCTTCTACGAATATTATATTTTTAACCATATTGTCTAGCATCTCCCTTTTCTATTTTGCACCCTCCTTGATTGATTTTCATGAGGGAAACATAGTGAAAGATTTGGCCACCTCATTCCTTTCCTGAATGGGCATGGGAGGGGTGGGTTTCATAATAGAGGGTATGAAATAGCTAGGGTGATTGAAAAAGGAGAGGATCCAAGATGGAAGGACTTCAAGTTCCTTAGTTGATAGAGGTGAGTATTGATAAGATTGACAAGAGGGAGAAAAAGGTTGATAGGGAGTAGAGGTAAGCTTACTATAGGAATGGTAGGAATGATTATATGGTCATTGCACTGAACTTTGAGGATTATTTATGGGGGAAGACATGAACATTGTTAACTTGATATGAAGTATAAGGAATAAATGAATATGCATTTTGACTAAATGGGTACTGATTATACATACCAAATTATGGTTATTAGGTACTTGGGCTACTTAAACCAGCTAATGGTTGAGTGGAATGACCATTGATATTTTTTAGGCCAAACAAAACCAAAAATTCTTCCACTACTTTAGACCAAGGTCCCACCATGCATGCCAAAATATTTTATTGGCCAATATTGCACCCTAAGTTGAATAAGGAGTTTTTTTAGGTCTCCTCACTCAAACCCTAGTTAAATAATGAGAAAAACCCTAAGATGTGGGTTACTTATGTTGGGGTGGAAATTTTTAAGTAGGGAAACTTCCTTTTTGATGCTCACCTAAAACTAAAACTAAGTCTAATGCTTTATGGGAAAAGGGTTAGAAAGAGAGAGGGCTCCTAAGAAAATTAACAGGTGATGCACCAAACACAAAATGGAACCCCTATAAACTTCAAACCATAGTAGATCAATAAAATATTAGTACTAGCTCAAATAACCTTAAACTCAAGCTAATTTTCTTATGTATTTTGTAAGAGAGGTTTAGAGTAGAACACTAACCTAGACCTACAAACAAAAATGAAAACTCTCTAAACAAAGTCAGATAAATAGGACCATGAAAGAGGAAGATTCTCCTTCACACAATGCCACAGTGTACAACTTAGTCAAACAAAGATTCAAGGGAAAAAGATAGGCAATGAAAGTCCTGTTTCATTAAGAGATAGTTCTTACAAATACTTGACAGGATCAAACCTAATCAAGCTAAGAACATTTTCTAATATCTCAAGGAATTTCCCATCTCTTAGAGAGAAAGTCTCCAATATGATGTCCCTAAGAGATGTTTTTAAAAATGAAGAGAAAGGGTTCATATAGGATAAAGGAAAAAAAGGAGAGGAGAAACATGTTATCCATTATCATAATGAGTTTTTAACTCTAAGATATATTTCACTGGGCCTTTGGTCCAATCATAATAGGCTATTATGATCAATATATTCATGATTTTCCTAGATAGCCTCTGGATCATTCTATTTTTAGTAGACAAAACTAGAAGACAAGAGTTTTCCAAAAGTGGCAAGTCATGATCCAGCTACAAGTGAATGCTCCAAATGGTTTCCAAATCCTCAAGCTCTACTCTATTGATCTTTTACTAGATCTTATCAAGAAGAAAAAATATTTGTACCTCTCAAAGGTATGTCATGCCTATCCTAAATGGTGGTTTGTTATGGGCATAAATTAAGATGGTCCTTTTACATAGTCACTCATCTATTCTATGTCTTGGATCCTTGGCTAAGATAAATATGGGGGAAAACCAATATAAGGATATTGGTTTTCCTATATATCGATATAGGCAACACTCTATTTAATTCTAGTTATTTAGCTAAATCCACATCAAGTTGATTTCCTTTTGCTTCTTCTACCAGCTTAGGTCAGGCTCAATTTTAGGTCCCTTGCCTCTACTTATCGACTCAAGTTCATTTTGATTTATTGAATTTTATCAATCATCCCATCTTGCCTCTCCATTATTGGTTATCAAAACTACTTTGGATCATTGAGCTCTTTTGACTTATTTTATTTTATTGGATCTTGAGATCTGATGAAAAGTAGGCCATAGATATTTACAGACCCACCACCTCGATCCTGATCTCTCATTGGTTCCTTATATTTTCTAACCATTTAACTTATATCTCACCTATATATCTTCTTGGCATGATAAAATGTGCACCATTTTATTTTCTCAAGCCTACTATTTGAAATTTAATGGATATTTCTTAGAGCTTAAAATTGACATTTGCATAAATATTTATTATTTCTGATCAACTTTACAATTATATATCTAGAATCATGAATATCATAAGGGCACCAAATTCATATAGAATGGGCTTAAAGCTGAAGGGAAGAAACACTTTTGATCTACTAGCCATTTGAGCTTTTCACATGCTTCCATCAAATGTTAAAGTTGATTGGTTCATGTGATCCTCCATGATGTCTTCATGATGGTCTAGCCTAAAAATAGATAAGTATGGAAACTTAATAATTTATATGTTAAAATACAAATTTTCCCAGTCGTATCTTTCATTGTGCTATAATGCATGAACTAAAATTCAGTGCATATGAACTAGGATCTAAAATAAACAAATCAATGTGATTATTTTTTCTTAGGACTACCGTACGTGTGAGATCTATCTCTATGAAAGTGTTTACTTGGATTTATAGTCAAATGTCCATTCAATCTCTAGATGGTGGGTGGACCTAATGATACCATGCCCTTCCATGCTTGTCTTGGGCATTTTTGACAATCCAAAGAGTCTTTACAACCTTGGACCTATCCTTAGAAATTAACAAATTACACTTTTAAGTAGACCTAAATTATTTCAAAGGATTTATGATTTTCATGATCTCACTAGTCCACCAATTCCATCTAGATATTATTCTATCCATTTCAGTATTTTATTAATCAGGAGCTTCACTTCCCTCTTTGCACTGGGACCATTAGCAACTAGGCATGTGCTTGCTATGTGGGCTAAAAAATGGCCAATAATAAGTAAGCATGATAAAGCTAAGGCTTATTTACCTACTAATGGTGAGTCATTATAATGTACTATAACTACTTCCATACCCATAAATATACCTACATCTAGTGGAGGCATAGATTATGTCTTCCAACATTTATTTCCTAAAACTACTATTACTACATCTACCATGGGAATAATAAATGTTTTAACTCAAATATTTATTTAAATGCCTATTAATACACAAACATTATTCACTTCTTCATTGATTATTACTCAATTTGCTAATTTAAACCCCAATGGATTTATAGTTCAAACACTCCTTCAAGTTATAGCTACCTTCAAGAATAATGTTATAAACATTGAATAAAAGTTGTAGGCACTAAGATTTCACACAATATATATTTGTGCTAATATATGTCTTAGTCCTTTTCCTATTTACTTATCCCATGCTTATTTTAATCTAAGTAATTAGTTTCTACTTATTACCATTTCACCCTAAGATATTAGTTTTCACTAATTATTGTTTTATCCTCCCAACAACTAAATCTATTAAACTCCACAAAAATAGAATAAAATAAAAATAGTTTAACCTCCCAAACAAACTCCCTCATAGAAAAAACATGTGTAATAACTTAGTATTCATTTTTCTTAGTTTAGTCCATGGTCAAGAAAAAAATTACAATAATTTTTTTTATAAAAATGGTTAGAATTGACAATGATCCTCATGATCAACATTGATCTGATATGATTGAAATTGATTGATGCCCAGCCTTGCCTTTGGCAAAGGACTAAAAATTTGTTCTTGAAGGTTGAAATAATTATCTTAGATGATTTGTAGACAATTACTCAGCTCCTTATTGGCAAGATACATTAAAACATTAAACCCTCAACATCCATTAAGAGGCCAAAGATCAGTGTATTAATCTCAAGATTGTCATTGACTTGGAGTGCTTTCAAGGTAATTTTATTTCATTATTTACAGCAATTTATATATATGTTAAACATACTTTTCATTCTTAGATTACATTATGCCTATCTAAACCATCCTTTATCTTCTTATTTCTAAGGTGTTGCTTTTTCTATCAGAATCAAAATTAATTCATTAGAATTGTCATCAATCCTATAGAATCAACATTGATCCTTATGTAATCCTTTCTATTTTAGTTTTGATACTAGTATTTTTAGGACATATCATTTATTTTGATTACCTATTTCCTAAACCATAGACTTTATCTATGGATGACACTTCCTAAAGCCGCGTATGAAGTCAATAACATTTGTGATTTACCAGTCATTCCTCAACCTTTCCTTAATGATCAGAGTGATATCACATTTGAGTTAGGGATTTGTGCCATTATGTATGCCCCTAATGTACAAGCTATCTCTAACTAATTATAAATTATACAAGAAGACATATTCTACCAAAACTTATTGGCATGATCATTTTACCCATCTTGATAAAATAGATGTAGATTAATTCAAAATATTTTAATATCATATATCATTATATGTATCTTTTAATATTTTTTATAACTATTATTCTCTTAATTTATTAAATAAGTGGGATGACATCCTCATTAGGAATTTAATTACTTCTTAGGACTAGTATAGTACCAAGTAGCTCAATATCCTATTAATTAAATTTTATAGGAGTTTTTTCTTGTGTGAAGGTAGTAATTCCTAGACAAAAAATATATCCCACAATCACTAGATCAATGGTGTGAAACCTTATAAATCATAGTGTTTCTATCTATTTTTTTTAAAAAAATTCTTAAGTGTGAAAAGAAAAAACTAGTGGAGAAGGTTGTGTAGAAGAATACCTGTTGAATGCACACATGTTGAATCTAAACTTTATGAAAACTCCTTTTTATCTAGGTAAGAATGAAATATAATTATAAATCAATACCACAAAACTTATTGGTTAGACAAGTAGTTGGATGGATTTCCTAGAGTGAGCTCGATCCTAGAAGCGAAAGCTTTCTTAGAGGTTGTAAATCCACCTTCTTGAACACTTAAGTTGGTAAATGAAAATGGAAATATTTTAATAAAATGATATAAAACTGAAACCAACAACAGAAAATAATATAAAATTAATTAATAAAACTAAATGCTTTGCTTATATGGCTAAAATAATGCAACTAGTTTAAATAGTGGTAATGCTGAAAATTAGTTAAAATAAAGTTATGGTTTTTGGTTTGGATTGATTTGATAAAGGTCAAACTAATGATTTGGTTGTGGTTGGGAAATGGTTAAGATGGTGGAGGGAAATATTTTTAAGAAAATAAGATGGATAAATGGTCAAAAATAGGTCCAATAAGGCAAAGGAGAAAATGGTCAAAATGAGGCCAAGAAGGCAAAGGGGTAAAGGGTGATCAAGAGGGAAAAGAGATATGGGTAAGAGGATAAAATGAAAAGAGGGTAAGGAAGGAATCAAGTGAAATAAGAGGGTGAAAGGTAACATAATAAATAAATTAAGATAGCTAAAAAGTAAGATTACCTCAATGCTTGAAGATGTTTTTTTATGAAGATTGGCTTTGTTGAAGATCCTTGATGATTTTGGCAAAGTTTCATTGCTTCATGTTATTTTCGTCTAAGATGAGGATGAATTATAAAATAATAACCTCCTTAAAAAACTTACAATAAGGTGTTAATAACAAAATACTAACTTCCCACTTAACCTTGGGTGAAGGAGAGGGGGGGGTGGGTATTTATAGTATTTATTATGAATAATCATGCCAAAAGAGGAATAGTAGAAGTATGGAACCATTTTACATGTGGTGCATAAATGAGTCAAATATGAGGTTTGTGGGTATTACCATTTTGGTTGGTGAGTCTCCAACCTTGCACATGAATCCAATTTTGAATGGGAATCATGTACATGGGTTTAAATGACACCAAAGACTTTTCACCACCCTTACTTCTCTTCATTCAATCACTTCAAGAGTTGGAACAAAAAATGTGCTACCATTTTCCATGTGGTTCATGAATTATTCAAAAATTAGGTTGGAGGGGATTCCCATTTGGGTTGGTGAGTCTCCCATTTGGGTTAAAAAGTCAAAAATGGGTGCCCTTTGTCTTTCCCAAGGCACTAAAGAGGTAGGTATCTCATTTTGAAGGCTACTTTCATGTGTGAAGGAAAAATACATGTTGAATAATGTCCCATTAATTAAAAATTTACCATATTTTAAGGGAGGTCCCTTGTGATGCTTAATGAGGTCATTAAACACCTTGGGAAAGGGTTCCAAGTGGGGTATGATGTCTTACATCAAGCCACCTCACTTTTAATCCATGTCACTTGCCATGTCACTTTCCATGTTACATGCTATGTCACTTTCCATGTCACATGCCATGTCACTTGCTATGTCATCATGAATAGTGATAATGGGTCCCATAATGAATAGTGATAGTGAATAGTACTTTAAAATAGTAATTTTGAGTTATACTATATGAATAGAGAAATAGTTATTTGGTTAGGTTAAGAGGGTTTGGTTAAATATTAATAAGGTTTAAAGGGTCTTTAGGGGTTCCTGAGGCATTCAATTATTGAAAACTGTAAGTGTATAGTTTTCTAGTGTCTACATTTTGCCCCTTTTTATTATACAACTTTAAAATAAAAATCCATAAAACAAAAATGATTCACTTATTTGAAGGTTATGGATCCCCTAATATGGGAGGAGGTATTCCCCCTCAAACTAAGAGTTGTTGAGGAAATGTTGAATTAGGTTTAGGTTTGATAAGCAGTTCACGGGGAGGCACTAGGTGGTGCCACAAGGTAACTAGGCATGTGAAATGCCAATGGATGTATAAAATGCAGCTAATTGTGATAGTCAAGATTACACAAAGACTAAAGTGGCCACATTTGGTAACAATAAGGTGAGGTCCTAGGATAAATGACAAGGTAACCAGTCCCCAACATTTGTCATAACTAATGAGGTTAGTCTTATCATGGCTCTTAGATAGTGTCAATGTTGATCATAGGTATCCAAGGTAGGAAGTTATCCCAAATAACAACACAAATGATCTAGTTGTGCATGAGGTGGTGCAAATTCAAATAATCAACATGGAAAAATTGGTCTGTAAAGTCAAAAATACCAAGGTGAGGTCATCATAAACTATGTAATATGTTAGGTCAAAAGGAGATAACATTGAGGTGGGCATGGGAATGTGCATTGAGTGGACTCCATATGCCCTAGGCAATTGGAAGCTACCTACATAGTTTCATGGACATAATGTCCAAAATAAACTTTAGGCCTAATGTAATTCTTTTGAGGTGGGGAGTGTTGGTTAAATTGGTTTCACCAATTTGATATCATGTAGTTAGGTCTAGTTGAAGGATGTTAGAGAAAGGAAAACATTAAAGGGTGGAAAATATGGCCATCAAATAGTGTTTTGATTGGTTGGGTAGAAATAGTGGATGATAATACCTAGGATGTAATGAGATGATTGTTTCATCTATGCAAAAGAAATCTATAGACATGGATAAGTGAGTTCAAGCATGAAATTTTTTCCACTACTTTTTAGAAAAAGAAAAAAAGGATAAATATACTTTACCAAGATTTAGATAAGCTGACACTACTCGAATTGCCATGGTGACCCAATGGGTTCTTTCATCACTATCCAAATAAGATGACATTATGCACATTCCACAACAATGACATTAATAGGATATGAAAGGTTATTATTTAATGATTTGAGGGAAGCAAAGTAGTAGAGTGGGTAAACGAGAAGTGGCATAGATTTGAAACCTTGACCCTTGAGTCAGTGGGGCCCCAAAATAACTAAGCATTAAGTTTTGATAGAATTCAAATAAATACTATGAGGGGTTTTAGAATATGGAGCGAGATGAATAATAATATTAATTAAATGATGGAGCAAAAGGAAAATAAATGGTATAAATGGAAAATTGAGAGGGAAAATAGAAGAATGTACAAAGATAGATTGGGGAGTTGAAAAGGATGGTGGGATAAAGAAGTCTAAGGAGAAAATAGTGTAGTAGAAGAGGTGACTTATATAAGAGCTTAGTAGTTGGATTATAATAAAACATCAAGGTGATTACGGTGCATAGGAGGATATATGTTGGGGAGGGAGAATCAAGGGAAATTATCAGTTGGGAGGTAGGTCATGTGAGAGGATATGGATAACATCCACATGAGGGTACCCTAAATCATCTAGGTGAAGGTGGTTTTAGTTTTTATGATAACATTTACAAAGGTCAGGGTAAAAGGGGGTTGAAATAGACAAGACCAAAGGGGGTGAGGAAGGAATCTTCATCTCGATGGCTTAGTGGGGCTAAGGAATGTTGTTAGTTGTACGATCCTATGAGCCTGACCAATTCATAGAAAACCAAAGTTGAATAGAAGAATCTTAAGGTTGTAGCATGCTAGACATTATGATCATATAAGATAAAAATGGGTAGAGGGTTAAAAAAGGAAAAAGGTTATAGGTAGGATGAAGGGAGTAGTTAGAGAGGAATAAAAAAAGGATCTAGGCTCAACATGTAAAGGAATTAAAGGAAGAAAGGGATGCAATTAAAGTAACAAACCTAACCAAATTTCATGCATTAAAGCAAGGGCATGGAGGATATGAGGAAGTAGTAAAAGTGGTATAATGGAGTACCACACTCTAAGGAGTTGGAAGTTGAATGGGAGAAAATAAGGGAGATCCAATAAGGGATGAGGTAAAGGTAGAATAGGAGAGGGATATAGAGATAGGTAGAGAAAATAACAAGGTCATAGATAAATATGAAGGTGGAGAAGGATGGAAGGATCTAGGCATGGACATATAAGAGCGGAAAAAAGGGGAGGTCAGGAAGAACAAGGAATGTCATCAAGGGAGATGAAAAAAAGAAATGACATGGATAAAAGAGAAGAAAAATAAGAGGTAGAAGATGGGGACTGAGGGGTGCACTAAAGAATGATAAATTGGCGAATTGAAAAGGATGGGGAGAGAAGTGTAAAAATCATGAAGGGAAAGGGGAGGATGGGAAATATGGGAGGCCATGAAGGGTTTGATAATAAGTCTAAAAATAAACCAAGGAGAAAATAATTTGGTGATGAAAATGAAAAACAAGGCAATAAATGGAAGAAAATAAATAGGAGGAAAAGGAGTGAAATGAGGACACAAAAAGGATGATAGGAGAGTTAATAAGTAAGTGGTATCTTGACCATGTAAGCATGGATGATGATAGGTAATAAAGCAAAGTAGATGATGATTTTAGAGATGAGAATGGGGTGGAAAATGGGAAAGTGGTTAAGACAAACAAGGGGAAGCAAGGGATGGGTGGGTAAGAGGGTGAAGATAGAAGGTAGGCATCAATTAGCTTGTTATAATAGATTGACAAGCTAAAAGGGTGATTATAAGAGATTGCCAAGTTGAAAAGTGGTGATCTAGTGAAGAAATAATGAAATGGAATCAAATTAAAATAAGGGATAAAGATCAGGGATGATAAGAAGAAAAGGGAAGAATGGAAGTAGGGATATAAAGCATAGATACTCACATAAATGCAAAATACAAGTACTGAGATGGAAAGAGGAAAAAGGAAAGAACTGATAAGAAGAAAAGGGAAATTATGGAAGGCTTCTCAAAGGATAAAGACCCAATTAGAAGCTAGTTATGGAGTAAAAAAAAGACAAAAGGATAAAAATAAAATAAACAAGAAGAATGGAAAATGGGAAAGGTGGGAAGAGTGACAAAATGGTAGAGAGTGGTGGTACATGTAAAGAAAAAGTGTAGAAATAGAAGAAATAGAAAACTTGAAAGATGCACAGTATGATGTGGAATTGGTGAGGAAAAAAGAGTGATAAAGAGGGTACAATAAATAGCCAAAGGTTAGGGGAGATGATGAGGATAGTGAAAGAAGTTCAAGGGGATAAAAGACAAGGTTGGTAATAAGTGGAGAAAGGGACCAAAAACATGAAAAGTGGGTGAGGGAGTGAGCTGTGAAGTATGCACAAGGAAAGGTGATAGGGAGGTTAGTGAGGTAGAGTAGGTGGTGGATTTATGGGAGATAAGAGGGGCCAATGAGGATGGATGTCAAAATTATGTTAGAATAGATTGATAAGCTGAAGGGAGGGAGGTGGTGAGGGAATAGGTATAGAAGTGGAGTAAGAGATTTTAGGAGGGAAAACAAAATAGAGGATGTGGCTGAGATGACCTTAGTAACTAAGTGCTACCTACCTAGTCCAAAATGAGCTCAAGCCAATGTAGTTCTCCTAGCAATTGGGGAAAAACTAAGAGGAATCATTAGATGGTGTTAAAACATAAAGATGCCTAAGAAATAATTAAAAGTTTCCTTGATGTAGGATTCCCTAAGTGAGAAGGTGATATTAGTGATGGAAATTAGTGAGAAATAAAAGGGGATGGGAATTAGGGGTTAGTGGATGAGCTACCCTTTGAAGTGAAGTATTGCCTACATAGTCTGTGGACATCAGGATAATGTAGTTCAACAAGAGTTGGGTGAGTGGTGTTCAAATTAGCTTTCCCAATTTCATGGACCACATGGGTTAGTTTGGGTGGATGGAGAAAGTGTTGTAAAACAATAGTTTTGGGTTTTGGTGAAGGTGATAGTGAAAGTGCATGGTGTATCTTGGTGGATAATTACCATAATAATCCCACATTTTGTAGGATTAGAGATGCATATGGGTAAAGTAGGATAAATAAGAAGGGAACACAATGTTAAGCACTAAAAATGACCTTTAATGGAGCTAATCAATAGAAGATGTGCCTTTGTGAGGAGGTTGAACCTTCTAAAATTGTATGAGGGTAGAAGCTTAGAGATAACATCTACCACTATGAGCTGAGTTTTAAGAGGTGGGATCCTATCAGGATCTGCATAGTTAGTTTGGCCAAGGTTCATCATCGCTATAAGCTAAGTTTTAAGGGAATTAGCAAAGTGATGAATTACAAATAATTTATTTAACAACTAATTATATTCTACAAGTAAAGAAGTTAGTAGCATGATGAGTGATAGAGGATGGAATTTGCTTGACCCGAGAGCTGCATGGGTAAGCTAGACAAATGGTGGTCATGTCTACATCTTATGTCCTAGTTCCCTAAAATTGATGACTTAGGGTTATATTTAGAATAGGTCTTGGTATCAGGGAACTATGTGGTATAAGATATTAGTTATATAGTTGGAGAAGGAGATTGTTCCCCTACCATAGTTGAAATTTCAGCTTACATAAAAGACAAAACTACCATGTGTCAAGCAGGCATTGCTAATGGTTAGGGTTTGATGTTTAGAGCTTGTAGTAATAAGAGGGTAGAGGGGAGGATAAGGTGAATGTATTATTGTGAATTTATGGTGACCTACGTCTGATGGAAGAGTTTCTATAGTAGCAAAAAATTGGGAGTTATCACCATTAATAATAGTGGTAGTTGTCAAAGTGTGATCATTACAACAACCCATAGTTAGAATATAATATATGTCAACTAGGATAAAGGTGATAATGATGAAAATGACCAGTAGGCCTATAAGGATCATAATATGACAAAGCAAGGAAAGACATCAAATGTAGATCAGATGATAAGGGAAACAAAAGGATATCATGATGGTGCATAATGGCTTTATTAAGATGACTAATTAGATCGAGGGTGATATTTCCATATGAAAAGATAAGTAGACATAATCATTTCAAGTGGGAAGACAATTAATGGAATCAATGACATCATATGACCTTCCCAGCTAGTGGAATGGAGAATCATGTCAATGAGGAAGAATGGTCAAGTATTCTATTATAATAATAATGATAAGAACAAATGTATATCATTGAGTTATTTTTTTTTTAGGTCATAGAGAGTGCATAGAACTACACAAGGTTGAAGATTATGAATAATGGGAATAATGGTGGAGATAATAAACAACCACTGTGACCCCAAATAATCAATATGGTTAATTACAGATCTATCAGATACTACAACATGTAATGGTGATAATGGAAGTACTGCTATATGAATAATAAGAGGAAAGGCACCTATGACCTGAAATTTAGCTTGAATTCTTACCTCTATAATAGTGAATATGGTGATAATTTCAATGCACATGATGTAGAGCTAGAGAACATGACCATCGACCTATTTATGGAGGGAACCCTCACTATCAAGGGGATGTGCATTGAGGCAACAACCAGTGGTACCTATGTGAGAAAAATAATTAGAGTAGAGGGATGTAATGGATATGACATGAAAGTAGGTTGAAATACCTAGATTAGAATATGATTTTAATCCTAAGGGGATGAATGTGGGAGAGGATAATAGAGTGTACTCTTTAATGATTACTGAGATAGGGAATGCTATAGATGTTAGTTTAGGGAGTGGTCAAGTAGAAGGATGGTTGAAAATAAATCTAGAGTTACCAGATAATTGGTTTAATGCTTAGGTAGTAAAATAATGTATGCATGTGGTTTAGGCAATGTGTGTGTAATTTTATGATTATGTATGTGTCATGTGACTCCTTGCACCATAAATAAAATATTGCATAGTTTACTATAAACATGTACAAAATGCGTTAGATGTCAATGATAAAATGTTATCATACTTAAGGTTGTGTGGATACTTATGAATGTTATGGTTATAGTTGTCATTGTTGTATTCTTTCTTAATGTAAAAATAATGATTATTATTATTGTAACACTGGATAGTAGAAGTCAAGATGAAAACATCAACTAAGCATAGTAAGATAAGAATAGGTAATGATGCTTTATTTTTGATAAGGACCAAAAATAGACCTGAAGTGGGATTGGCTTAATGAATATAAGCCCTTCAAACACTACACATGAATGGTTGTTAGTTGATAAAAAAAAATCTTGATCATAGGATGTTAAGTAAGCTCTAAATCCCTTGATTTATAGATATTTTAAATGGAAGATGGGTGATAGGTGGTGTGAAGGGTAATGGGTGATACGTATGATAACCTCATGTGAATTAGTTTTCCCCTTCTATAGGTGACCTAGGAATAGTAACAAACAAGTCCATGCCATATGTTAGATGTAGATTAATCAATGCAAGAAGTCTATATGTGAAAATTGATTGCGGCTTCCAACTTATTATGCTACTTAAGAGTCGATTGCAGCTTTAAAATTTATTGTGATAGTATGTCTTTTGATTTATTGTTGTATATGGGAAGTTGATCAATGTGGGAATATTCCAATAAATTACTCTACTTTTGACAAAGTTAACTTAGCCATCCTTCAATGGAGTTGTCTAAGCTTATTGGCTTTATTTAATGTTCTTGATAGCTATCCTTCAAGGAAGCAGTCTACCTTACATTTGACAATTTTTATTTTATTTTTGGGTAGCTATCCTTTGAGGGAAAAATCTATAATGCTTAAAATATTAACCCAAGTAGTATTTTAGTATTCAAATTGTGTCTAGATGCAATGTGTTTAGAAATGGACAAGTCTAATTAGGTTCAGAGGTTTACCTTTATGAGGGAAAAACTTTAACATAAGAAGGTCAATGATATGTGACAGGTTATGGTTTTGAGAGATAATGACAATGGGATTATATCTTGCTAAAAATGAAAAGTATCCATGAGAACCATGTTATGGGTAGAGTCATGGTACCCAAATTTAGGATTAGGCTATGACTATGATGGTTAATTGCATGGTTTTATGTTGTAATAAATTTTCTTCAAAAGGAGGGGAGAAATATGGGTCAAGGTTAAAATCTCTTAATTAAGGCATGAGCTTAAGTTAGACAAAAGTAGTGAGCTTGATCCTTCTTTAATGGAAAAATAGATGCAGATGTGAAGTATTGAGGGGCTCAAGTTCTAGTTTGACTTTGAGAGAGGACAAATTATAATCTCATAATCCATACTTATGGGTAATGATGTAGGGTCTGAGCTAATTAAAAGAAAACTTGCGTCATTTACTCTTTTCCATGTTGGTCGTGGGTTGGTTTTCCTTTAGGATGAGGTATTTGATATCAAATTCTCATTATTTGAGGTGATTTTTATAAGCACAATTTATACATTACAGATAGATATGGAGGTGGTTGAGGGCTAATAAATGAATCTCATCAAGTAATTTGAGTTGAGCTAAATGGTGTTGAAAAAATTATTCTTCAAAAATAAGCTCTTATAAAGATATGCAAAGAGAGGGGATTTGGACTTCAAGATGTAAGAATACCTTTGTTTCAAAGACTAAAGAGAAAGGGGTAGCACCCATAGAGGTTTGAATCATAGTAATATAGGCCCATAAAGTGAATGGGATGTGCAAGTGGCAATCTCAACCTGAAGCACTGATGGCTTTGGTGAGTATTTTGTTAAGGATTTTGTTAGAGGCTTCTACTTGTCCATTTGCTTATGGATGGTAAGGTGAGGAAAATCTTAACTTGATTCCAAATGCATCACATAGCCCTTAGACTTGCTTGTTTTTGAAATATTTTCCATTATTAGTGATGATCTTATGAGGAACATTGAAGAGATAAATGATATAATGACTAATAAAGTTGACAATCTTCTCTATTTTGGTTAAGATAAGAGGGATATATTCCACCCACATGGTGAAATATCTAGTGGCTATGATGATGAAGCTATACCACTATGAATAATGGGGGTTAATTTCCCCAATGAGATCAAATGTCCATTAAGAAAAAGGCTAGAAGTCCTTAGATACATAGAGGCTATTTACTAGCATACGATGTAAATTAGCATGTTTTTAACATTTTACACATTTTATTACATAATCACAATAGTCTTGGTTGAGGGTGGGTTAATAGTAACCAAGGAAATGCATACATTTAGTGATCACTAAGTAGCTAAAGTGTCCCCCATCGATCCCATCATGTATTTCATTGATGGCATGGGAAGCTTCATGGCTATGTAGGCAAGGAAGGAGATGATCAAAACCATGTTTGTAAAGGATTATACCTAGGACAATGTAATCAGAGGTACTCTAAATAAAGGCTATTTAGGTATTCCTAAATAGGTTTGGAGAAATGATGCCTAGGTTAGGGTAGTTAAGATTTTAGTCATACCAAATGTCAGGTGAGGATTCTTCTACACTAAAAATTCTAGGGAGATTATATTAGTTATAGGAAGGAGTGATAAAATGATGAATGGTGATAAGGATTTTGGAATTAGAATGTTGAGAATGGATTTAGAAAGGTAAGCCATCGTATCTATGAATTTATTAGTAGATTAAGGAATATATTGGACCAAGTAATGTGTGAATGATGTTAAGAGTTTGTCAACTAAAAGTTTATATTTTTGTAAAACATAATTATTATATTAATAAAAACTATTTAAATGGTTGAACATGAGATAGGAATCACCAAAGACATGGATTATCTTAATTCCCAAGGATAAAGTAGTTTAGAGACCTATCACTAGGGATTTATACTCAGCCATATTATTGGTACATTCAATGTCAAGTTTGAAAGAGAAAGGAAGGGGTTCACCATCAAGAGGAATGAGAATAACTCTAGAACCCCCTCCTTGTTGGTCCTTTGAAACATCAAAGAACATGATCATTTGGTAGGTTATGCCATCCTCTTAAAAAAAAGTCACAATATCTTCATCCAAAAAGGCAAGAGGAAGTGGTTGGTTATTTGGTAAAGGAGATTCAACGAATTGGTTAGCAATGACCTACCCTTTAATCAAATTTTGTTGGAGAAATTCAAGGTCAAATTCAGTTATGAGCGTGAGCCACTTAGCCATATGTTAATATTCGTATGGTTTAGAGTGGATGTACTTGAGGGGTTGGTATTAGTGATGACATAGGTTTTAAGGTTAAGAAGGTAGTGGTGGAGTTTGGTATCCATAAAGGACAATGATAAGTAGAGATTTTTAGTATGTTTATACTAAGTCTTGTATTCTACAAGCATGTGGATAATGTTAGGTTGTGGAGCTAAAAGCTTCAACTTTGCAAACGAGAATAGAAGGTTGCTAAAGTTTGATAAGCACCAGCGTCAGAAGCATGACTGACATCGGTCATAACTAGTGCAGAAGGCAACCGGCGATGGTAGGAAGTCGGCCGATGTCGGCAGAACCAGGCAAGCAAGGACTGATGTCAGTCACCTGTGTGTTCCAAAACTATTCGTTACACGAACAGCTAGTTAAGTGAACAAAGTGTTTGCATGTAAAGGCCAGTTAGAGTCTTGATCTGCATGGATAATTAGTCTAAATTAAGAGTCTAAGTTATTGTTTAAGTCTAGGATCTATTTATAGATCCATTGGCATGTATTGTAAAGTGTGCTAGTGAAGAGAACAAAGTGTGTGTTTCTCCTAGCTCCACTGATGTCTTGATAAGGAAGGCAAGGAAGTTCCTTCCATTATAAGATCATTGAGTTGCAGGTTGTTGCAAGCTCATAAGAGATCTACATGTGTGAGTATGGTCTGTTGAATTGCAGGTTGCAGGTTCATGGGAGATCAACTTGAAGTACTATAGAGTGTTTGGTGTACTAGCAGGGTTATTACTGACTGGTTGGAGAGGTGAACACCAATTCTATGTATGAGTTGGTTGTTGGGACCATTTTTGGTAGGAGAGTGTTGAAGAAGAATTACTATACACTTGAGGTGTGGGAAGCCTCTGTAAGGTGGAAGAGTGTGGCGGCTCTTTATTGTATTCTTTTCTGTAAAGTGTTAATACAAGATAGTGTATTGTCTCTCATATTCTGTGTTATTTGTGAATTCTAGTTACTTGTGCTTCTGGTTATTTCTACATGTTTAATTGCTTATATTTGGTAATCATATTGTGCTCTTTCTGAGGAGCAAGATCCTAACAAGAGGGATCAGAACAGGTGTGTTTGTTCTTGGATTCACCATCAAGTGGTATCAGAGCTTTTGTTTAGGATACTAATAGATTGGATTAGATCTGGTTAGAGTGTTTTGATTACAGGTTACTCATAGGGTTTCTATTTGAGTGGGAGTTGAGCAATGGCAGAAGCCAGTAAGCTACGAATGGAGAAGTTTAATGGCAAGAACTACCAACTATGGAGGATGCAGATTGAGGATTATCTGTATTAGAAAGAATTGTACTTACCGTTGGGTGGGGTTGATTGTAAACCCCAGGATATGAAGGATGAAGAATGGGAGGTTCTTGATCGGAAGGATATGGGATCTATAAGATTGAGTCTTGCATCATCTGTGATTTCCAACTTATCACAGTGTAAGACAATGGTGGAGTTGATGGAATCTTTGGCAAATTTATATGAAAAACCCTTGGCTTCTAATAAGGCATTTCTTATGAAGCATTTATTTAATTTGCAAATGTTGGAAGGTGGATCTATACATAGCCATCTTAGTGATTTCCATGGTTTGGTAAACCAGTTAAGTTCAGTCAATATCATATTTGATGATGAAATTAGAGCTCTCTTAATTTTGTGTTCATTACCTAAAAGTTGGGAAGGTTTGGTAATGGCAGTTTCTAATATTGTGTCTGCTTCAAAAGTCTTAAAAGTGGATGATGTTGTGAGTGTGATCTTGAATGAAGAGATACGCAAGAAAAGCAAACGTGAATCATCAGGGAATGCTTTGAGTGTTGAAGGTAGAGGAAGGCAAAGAGAGAAGATAGAGCGTGGAAGATCAAGGTTGAAGATAGGTAGGAGATCCAAGTCCAGGTATGGCAGAATAACCTGCTGGAAATGTGGAAAGCAAGGGCACCTAAAGAGAGATTTCAGATCGGGTGAAGATTAGCATGAAGGACATGAAGAAGAAGTAGATGTTGTAGATTACGTTGCATGGAATGCTCTGGTATGTTCTTTGGATAAAGTAGAATCTTGGGTTTTAGATTTTGGTGCCTCTTTTCATGCATCCCCACATAGGGAATTTTTTCATGAGTATGTCTAGGGAGACTTCGGAGAAATTTTTGTAGGGGATGGTAAGCCTTGTTAGATGGTTGGCAAAGGGAAATTGAAGCTAAAATTACAGATAGGTAACACATGGGTGTTAAAGGAGGTCATTCATGTCCCAGTTCTGGAGAGGAATTTGATTTTTGTTAGAATTTTGGGTGATGAGGGTTGCATAGTAACTCTCACAGCAGACTCTTGGAAGGTTACCAAGAGTGCACTTGTTGTAGCTAGAGGTAAGAAAGTAGGTACACTTTATTTATCTACTTGTATTATTATTTCTCTTTCTAGGTTATCTACTTTAGCTATAGATTCAGAGATGTGGCTTAATAGGCTTGGTCACATAGATAAGAAGGAGATGCATGTTCTTGAGTCAAAGGGTATGCTTTTGAATTTGAAAGGTATGGATCGTGATTTTTGTATGCAGAAGAAGAAGGTGACATTTCTTGAGGAATCTGATGTTAGTGACAAGAACAGGAAAGCCTTGGTTTTCAAAGAGAAGGTGACGGATAGAGTTCAGTATAAGGGGTAGAAGAATTTTGAGCAGAGCAAGGGTGATTTGGACAAGGATTTGATCCAAAAGGAGCTCATGAGAAAAATTTAGTTCTCACTAGAAAAACACAGAGACTGACGTCGGCAAGAAAATTGACGTCGGGGTCCAAACAGGGACCGACGTCAGCTATGTGCTGCCCGACGTCAGTGACTCAAGGTAGATAACTACCAGCGTCAGCTAGGGGAAATTGATGTCGGCAAGGAGACAGTCACAAGGAACCGACATCGGTCGAGTGCAGACTGAGATGTGATTGACATCAGTCATTGAGACAAATTTTGGGTGGACAACAAGCTGTCAAGGAGTCTCAAGCGCCCATATGGAGGATTGAAGGTGTAAGTAAGTTCTTAAATTTTCCATTTCCCTTCTTTACACTACTTGTTGCTCACTTATGGTATAGAACTAGGAAGTTATTGAAGAAGTAGAACATGTAGATACAGGAAACAGTGGGAGCTTGGCATGGATGAGGATGTGATTCCTTGGAGGAGAACCAAACAGGAGTTTTGGATGGAGTTGCCAGCTGGAAGAAAGCACTGAGAGATGAATGGATGTTCAGGATAAGGAAGAGCAGAAATGGATACGTGAGATGGTAGGCTAGGGTATATGGTCTTGTATAGCTGTAGGGCAATGGAGGTATGATCATTGTCTTTCTCTTTACCAGGTTGGATAATATTAGCTACATTATCTTATTACTGTATGATGTGCTTGTTGCAAGGTTACATATATAGGTATTGCTGAACTAAAGGTAAAGCTAGTTCAGAAGGATGTCATAGAGAATCTGGGAGTAGCAATATTCTTTGGCATGATTGTGTTCTAGAGACATGGAAGGTCATATGTTGACTTTATTTCAGGATGATTGTGTGAGATCGGTTAGCACACCGACGGTTGGACAGTTCTATGGATAGTGTCTTGATTCACATAATGAGGTTAAGTGCATGGTATGTACTAGACCTGAGTTTTCCCAATCAGTGGGAGTTGTCACAAGTAAGGAGCCAATCTGGGAGAGAAGTACTGAAGGGCAGTTTAGTGGATTCTTAGAGGGACTAGTAGTAGGTGCATATGCTATGCAAGTTCAAGTTATTTTCTTCATGGTTTGTAGATGTGGATGTGGCAGGTGATTTGGATGACAGAGTTGCACCACGAGATTTGTGGTGGTTGGTCTTCAAGAGTGATCTTGAGGAGGGATACAAAGCCAAGGGAACAAACTAGACTGAGTATAGGTACAGGTACAGGTTACAGCTATTTATCTCCAAGTGGGAGATTGTTAAGTTGTGGAGCTAAAAGCTTCAACTTTGCAAATGAGAATAGAAGGTTGCTAAAGTTTGATAAGCACCAACATCGATAGCATGACCGATGTCGGTCATGACCAGTGTAGAAGGCAACCAATGATGGTAAGAAGTCGGTTGACATTAGCAGAACCAGGCAAGCAGGGACCGATGTTGGTCGCCTGTGTGTTCCAGAACTGTTCGTTACACAGACAGTTAGTTAAGTGAATGAAGTGTTTGCATGTAAAGGCCAGTTAGAGTCTTGAGTTGCATGGATAATTAGTCTAAATTAAGAGTCTAAGTTATTGTTTAAGTCTGGGATCTATTTATAGACCCATTGGCATGTATTGTAAAATGTGCTAGTGAAGAGAACAAAGTGTGTGTTTCTCCTAGTTCCACTGATGAGCTGATAAGGAAGGCAAGGAAGTTCCTTCCATTGTAAGATCATTGAGTTACAGGTTGTTGCAAGCTCATAGGAGATCTACATGTGTGAGTATGGTCTGTTGAATTATAGGTTACAGGTTCATGGGAGATCAACTTGAAGTACTATAGAGTGCTTGGTGTACTAGCAGGGTTATTACTGACTAGTTGGAGAGGTGAACACCAATTCTGTGTATGAGTTGTTTGTTGGGACCATTTTTGGTAGGAAAGTGTTGAAGAAGAATTACTGTACACTTGAGGTGTGGGAAGCCTCTGTAAGGTGGAAGAGTGTGGCGGCTCTTTATTGTATTCTTTTCTGTAAAGTGTTAATACAAGATAGTGTATTGTCTCTCATATTCTGTGCTATTTGTGAATTCTAGTTACTTATGCTTCTGGTTATTTCTGCATGTTTAATTGCTTATATTTGGTAATCATATTGTGCTCTTTCTGAGGAGCAAGATCCTAAAAAAGAGGGATCAGAATAGATGTGTTTGTTCTTGGATTCACCATCAGATAATGTATTATATGGCATGCTCTTTATTTTTTTCATCTTGGTTAGCCAACATTGCCCCAAGGAAATGGTTGGTGGAAAAGATATATAGGTAAAAGGGGTGGTCATACTTAATAGGGGTGAGGATAAATGGTGACAAAAGGTATAGTTTAAGAGAATCAAAGGCATTTTGAAAATCACCATTCCATTTGAAAGATACATCCTTGTTAAAAATTTGATGGAAAGGTTGCCACTAGTCTGAAAGTTGGGAAATGAAATGATGAATGGATTGAAGTTTCCCCTATAAGCTATAAAGATATTTAAGGTTGGTTAGAGGAGGCATGTCCAAAATTTCTCTAACTTTAGCAAGGTCTAATTCCATTCCATAAAGAGAGACAATAAAGCTAAGAATATTTATTTAAAGGACCCCAAAAATACATTTCTTGGGATTAAGGTGGATATGATAATAGATGAGGCATTCAAATATGATTTTGAGAATATTCAAGTGATCTATTTGAAGTTTAGATTTATAGAGAAGGTCATCCACATAGTCTTCTATAATCTTATGGATGATATCTAGAAGATATAAGTCATGCCATGTTGGTAGGTTACACCAACATTATTTAACCTAAAAGGCATGAATCTATAGAAAAAGGTCCCCCAAGAGGTGGTAAAGGAGGATTTATGACGATATTTAGGAGCAATCAAGATCTTATTATAACCCAAAAACCCATCCATAAGAGATAACATCTCATGGTTAGTCATGAAATCAACAAGCTGGTCAATGCTAGGTAGAGGAAAGTCATCTTTAGGGTAGGTGAGGTTAAGGTCAAAAAATTGCACACAAATGTGGAGACCCCTAGTGACTTTGGTGATAGGTATAATATTCAAGACTCATTGGGGGTAGTCAATGGGTTCAATGAAGTTTACAGAGATTAGACATTGAAGCTCTATTTTGAAGAGAAGGGCTATGTGAGGATGCATGAATCAAAGTTTCTATTTAATAGGTTTAGCATCAAAATGAGTGACTATGTTATGGATTAAAATGGTGGGGTAAATCCAAGGCATATCATTGTAATACCAAGTGAATGCTATGCTATAGTCTTGGAGGAAAGAGGAGAAGTCCATAGGTTCCTCAACATTCAGTCATTGGCCCAATTTGATAATGTGGGGTTTATCTAGGGTGACCAATTTCATATATGTGGTGGATTATTTTGACATGGTTGAGTCTTCAAGATGAATGGATTTATGGAAATAAGAATCCCTGACACTAAGGTAGGTAAGAATGGAATCATCATCTTGATGTTGGATGGTGTTGATGGTAGGAGAATCATTTTCAAGCATTTTAGGGTGCATGAGTGGAAGGACTTTTGTCTGGCCACCCTTTTAGTAGATGATAGGGCCCAAACTAATGGTATTGACTAGAAAAAAACATAGGGGGGATGATGTTAGGATATTCAGGCAGGGAAAATGGTTGAATTGGTGAGGATAGGATATCTTCCTCTATGGTGGAAATGGGTATGGGTGAATTGGTGGGTTCTTCAGGTGGTTCATACCCAAATCCAAATGACTCATGAGATTGCAAAGTTTTGATATGGGGTAGCTCATGATTCCCTTATTCATATTGACCAAGGGAAAATCCTTTCCAAGCACATCTATGAAGATAAAACTTAGCAAACTCTAGTTTGATAAGATAAGAAAGGTTAGAGCAAAATGGTTGGATGGATGAAGTAGTGGTAGGGGCTAGAAGTGGCCGATAAAATCTCCCATTAATGAATTTTTTTTGATGGTTAGGAAGCCCAAAGGGGATGATGGCTCCAATGTTAGGGTTGTAAGAAGGGTCATGTCTGAGATTCCCATATTCTTGGGGAGTAGAGAAGGCATCCAAAGCTAAGAGTCTATATTCCCCAGGGTAAAGACATTAGATTATAGTTGCCATGGGTTTATCTACAGGAACCTGGGAACAAGGGATAGATAAGTTAATATAAGATTCATCAACATTTGGTGTGGAAGTGTCACAAGTTTTGGTTGGTGGGATTGTGTCAATAGAATATGGTTGTGAGGTGGATGAAGGAAGGAAGACATCATTAGGTTGATATGTCATATTTCAACATGTGAATGGACTAGGGTCAACCTCAATAGTCGTAACTTTCCCTTTTCTTGCTCAAATTTGACACATCAATGTAAGGTGGACTAGACACAACTCATGGCATGAATCTAAGGGCACCTGAGTAAAACATTATATTGGAATTCTCCTTGCACAATGTAAAAGAGTTTAAGAATGGTACGAGGCCCTAAAAAAATATAGAGGGCAACTATGTACAGGGTAGTAGCCATGATATCATTGAAAGAATGAAGGACCATTGTGCTTTTAGACATGATGTTCATAGGTAAGTGCAGCTAGTCATATACATGGGAGGAGAAAATATAGATGATGGCTCCTCCATCAATCATCACCCTTTTTATGTGTGTTTGATTAATGTATTCCATAATGAAGAGGGGGGATTAGGATAATCTAGATGAATAGAAGGCATTTTTGAATCCTTGAAGGTGACAAGGTTGGAAGTTTGAAGGTCCCAAAAAAGGTAGTGAGAGGTTGAGGGTCATTGGGTTGGACCTCAATGGATTTCAAAGATTCTATGAGTGATTTTTAGTGATGGGGAGAGGTAGAGACTAACTCATATACACTCATTTCTACTGGAGTTTCGTGAAGCTAATTGAGGATAGCTTTCCAAATGGATATTACATATGGGTTGGGGTATGGAGGGTTAGATGGGAAGGCACCTAAGATAGACACCTTGGGTTTATTTGAAGATAGATATGATTGGGTATTGTTTTCTTTGGAGTTCAAAGAGGGGTAAGTCCAAGTAATTGACACCTTAGCCTTTGCTTTATCTTTTTATTTGATTCAAGATTGTGTAACCATGTGAATAGTGTGGATAAGGGGGTTTTATGGATTGGATAGTTTCTTTGGTTACTCCTCTTTAATATTAGGTGAGAATAAAGATTGGATGGGTTGAGATGGTGGTTGGATTGGAAATGGGGGTGAAAGAGGTTTGACTGATAATAGATCATCATCTTCATATAGGATATGAATAAGTGTTTGGAGAGCTTTACAATTTTTTGTGTCATGTCTTGGTGCCCTAAGGTATGAACATATCAAGTTATCATTGAACCAAGAGGGTTTGGTACATGAAGGGTAAAAGGGTTTGATGGGTGGCAAGCTCAAGGAAGAAGTTTACAATAACCGTTGGAGAATGGTTAAGTAAGATTTGGTTCAAGGTGGTTGAGGTTTAGAAATTTTTGTTTTGGGTGTTGAAGTAGAAGGTTGTGTGGATGTAGGTTTTATGGTAGGTGTCTTGGGTAAAGTGGTATGCTTGGTTGACATTTTTGGTTTAGGCAAGATGGTTGATGAATTGAAGGTAGAGGAGGGTAAGGTAGATAACTTAGGAATTGTTGGTGTAGTGAGGAAAGGTGTCTTAGAAATCAAGTATGAAGGTGTGACCAATAAAGGTGGTGGTATCTTGGTAAAAATGATAGACTTCATGCTCAATGTAGAGGGATGAGGACCTAAAATGGAGTGCAAGGCTGAGGGAGGTAAAATTTGAGGTTTTAGGCCTTTTGGTGGTTTTACTTCTTTGGTTGTTTTAGTTGCTGGTTTTGGAGGGGATTTGGTCACTTTAGTTGTCTTGGTGGGTTTAGGTTTTTGAGGGTCAATTAAATTGGAAGAGATTTTAGTTGGTTAGGTGGAGGTTTTAGTTGGTTTAGAGGGGCTTCACCAATCTTCCAAAGTAGGGGTTAGAAGTTCTAGTTTGGTTTCCTTACCTTTGTCTTGACCTCATATAGAAGGTTCCAAAATTAGAGGTTTGGTGGATGGAGTTTTCTTCTCTTGTGAGATAGCTTCCAAAGAGGGAGTGGATGTTTTTATAAAAGGTAAGGTAGTTATGGTATCCTCCAATAGAGGTTTGGGTATGGTGGCTTCCTTTGTTTGGGTGTCCAAAGGAATAGAAGGATATTTCTTCCCTTCCATTAGGGGGATGGGGAAAGCAGTGGTTGAGGTAATGTTTTCTTCAATAATGAGTTCATCAGTAACCACATTAATAGTATGTACCTCATGAGATGGGTCTAGTTTATTATCATGGTAAGCTATAGAAGAAGCATGATTAAGAAAAGGCTTGCAAAATATGTCAAGGGCTTGGTTCAATGGTGCATTGGGATTATCTAACATAAGCTCCCCCTTATCAATGATGGATTAGACAAGGTATTTTAAGGTGTTTCACCTATTTATGTCATGTCATATGACTCAATGAAAGGTGAAATGGTCATTCTCATTATACCACCCCGGTATAGGGTGAGAAGCATCAAACTATTGGGGTGGTTTAATTGGTGGAAGTTGGATGATATTGGCTTTTAGTAACTTTTTCAAAATAGAAGGATAGGGATCCCCAAGTGGATTTAATTGCTTATGATTATTCCAATTTTGGTTCCTTTGGTTTTGATTTGAATAATTAGAGGAATCAAAGGTTTGGATCCTTGGGTTTTATTGGTTGGTAGATGTTAGTGGTACAACTTTGAGGACAATGGCATTGGTGATTGATTTGTATTTAGTGTTGGGATTGGTTTGGTTGTTTAGTTTGGAAGAAAAGGGCTCATTGGGTTTGTAAGTTGGGTTATTTCTTTTCAAATTTAACCTTCCTTCATCAATGGATCTATTCCCTAGCTTATGAGCCATGGTAAAAGCTTTATCAAAGGTTTGAAAGCTTTAGACATGCAATGTGGATCAAATATGTTTTACGCATGCCTAGGTGAAGAGCTCTATAACTCAATTTGAGGTAATCAAAAGGAAAGTTGGTTGATTAGCTTCCTCCAATGAGCCATAAAATTTGTAGTAGATTCATCTTCAAATTTTAAAATGGAGTAGAGGTTAGTAATGGAAACTTTCCTAGATATATTGATCAAAAAGTGATCTAAGAAGTTTTGGGCTAATTGAGTGAAAGAGAGGTTGGAATGTTTGGGTATGACACTATACTAATATAATTATGGTCTAGATAATCACATAAGAAAGGTATGGAGGATAAGAACATCATCATGGTCAATTAAGTAACATGAATGCCTAAATTATCTTAAATGTTGTTGAGGGTCTTCTTTATATTAAACATGGTAAATTTTGGAAGTTCCCACTGTGTCAGATAAGGTCTGATGGAGATCGAAGGGTGAATCGGCTCATTGAAAATTTGATCATAAGATAAGAGATTATGAGCTCTAAATATGGATGACTCAAGGGTAGTCATTTTTTACATGATAAACTTCATGAAATATATTTGAGGTTGTTGGGATGCATAGTTATATGGTATGTTCTGTTGGGGCTGGGCAATGTGTGAATAGCAAGCCGATGGTTGAGATGACTCAATGTATTAGTATGTGGTGTTTGAAGTTTGGGTGGAAGATATATATATATATATTTATATGTGGATGTTAATGGTTTGGTAGAGGTTAGTGGTTGGATAGTAGGCATATGCCCTTGTGGGTTATGAAGATATCTAAATGTTGCATATTGGGTCAGAGTGGTGTTTGGGTTAGTGACTGATGGAAGAGTGATGACTCTTATGTTGATTGGTGGTAACATGGAGGGTATGGACACGAAAAGGATTAGAGTTAAAGTAGTGTTTAATATATTTGAGGTAACTAGAGGAAGATGGGTAGAGTTAGAGGTAGGCAATCCTATTATAGGAGAGTGATTACAAAGACGTATAAGAGAAGTGATAGTTTGGGTCGGTGGGTTAGTTTTAAGGGAGTTATTAGTTGATGATAACATTTGGTAAAATATAAGTTGAGTAGTTCCTATGGTAGTGAAGGTATTTCCCATGAGATGGAGATGGATGCCATAAGGTAGATCTATAGGTGGGGTTCAAATCAATATTTGGTAAGACATGGCTCTTAGGTAATGTTGTAAGGTTGCATGGTTGTTTAGGAAAGTGGTAAAATTTATTTCTCCTAGGACTACCTCAGTATGAATTCCTAGAGAGTAAGGGGATTTTATTAGTTTGGAAGTGTGTTCCATGGATGAAAAGGTAGAAGTTGGTGATGGTTGATTTGGTGGTGGGTTTTATTCCTTGAGTTATTTTTGTTGTTGGTGAGTGAGAACCATATAAGAAGATAAGAAAAGGATTATATGTTCTCACACCTCAAACAAAGAAAAATAAAAAAAAGACTCAAGGAAAAAAATGCATTCACTACGATTGTGTTAAATCTTATGATTATGTTTGATCTCTCTTTTGTCTTATGCCTTAGAAAAGCATGAAGATAAAATCGGCTTGAATAGGTCCTAAACAAGGTAGTCTATGTTTGGTTTTGGGTTATGTTTAGGTGCTAAAGAAGAAGTTTGTACTGGACTGAGTACATGTCTTGGTGTTTGGGGCTTGTTCCCATCACATCATGATCCCACAACTAGTGCAGGTGCTTAGCCAATATATATCGATTACTAGAGTTTATACTCAACCAGAGAACTGTGTTGGTTATCCCCTCAATGATTAAATCCAAGTATGATAAATGGCAAAGGGTAAGGTGTTTTGATATGTGATAAAATACTAGTTAGGCCTTATCTCAAGTGATTTTTATGTTTTTTTTGTGCAAGTGATTTGGTTGTGTAAAATTTGTGAACTATGATTAATTTTCTTTAATTAATTTAGATGAATTAGAAACAAGCAAGCAAACAATGGATACAAGGTTTATTTTAAAGCCAAAATAAAATTTTAGATTTATTTAAATGCATATAAAATATCTAAATTCAATCTAAGTTCAATATTAAAATACAATTCCTAATCCTAAGATGATTTCTCTTTTTATTTCTTTTTAAAAAATCAAGTAAAATAGACTTTAACTTTTCTAAAACAAAAATGCAACTAAAACTTGTGTTTTTGTTTTATATTAAGAAGGAGAGCTTAATTTTCCTAAAATTCAACTAAATGAATTTCACTAATGTAATTATAAATGTCCTAAAACATCTATGAACCCAAGAAAACTCAAGTGTCCTACTAGGTGTGCCAAATGTTTCTATCTATTTTTTTTGTTTTTTCTTAAGCGTGAAAAGAAGAAACTAGTGGAGAAGGGTGTGTAGAAGAATACCTATTGAATGCATGAAATTTAAATCTAATTTTTTTGAGAAATCCTATTTTTCTAGGGAATAATGACCTAAAATTATAAATCACTACCACAAAACTTATTGGTTAGACAAGTCATTGGATGGATTACGTAGTGTGAGCTAAATCCTAGAAGCGAAAGCTTTCTAGGAGGCTGTCAACCCACATTCTTAAAACAATTAATTTGGTAAATTAAAATTGAAATATTTGCATAAAATGATATAAAACTAAAACTAGGAATAAAAGATAACAATAAATTAATTAATAAAACTAAATTATCTGCTTAGATGGCTAAAATAATGCAACTAATTTAAATAATGATAATGCTGAAAATTAGCTAAAACAAAGTTATGGTTTTTGGTTTGGATTGATTTGATAATGGTAAAAATAATGATTTCGTTTGGGTTGGAAAATGTTTGGGATGGTGAAGGTAAATATTTTCAAAAAACAAGAGGGATAAATGGTCAAAAAGAGGGCCAAGAAGGCAAAGGGGCAAATGGTCAAAATGAGGCAAGGAAGGCAAAGGGGTAAAGGGTGATCAAGATGGAAAAGAGATATGGGTAAGAGGATAAAATGAAAATAGGTTAAGGAAGGAATCAAGTGAAAGAATAGGGTCAAATGGAAAGTAATAAAGATTTTAAGATAGCTAGATAACAAGATTACCTCAATGCTTGAAGATGTTTGTTGATGAAGATTAGCTTTGTTGAATATACTTGATGATTTTGGTAGAGTTTCATTCCTTCCTTTTATTTTCCTCCAAGATGTGGATGACTTCCAAAATGATAACTTCCTTCAAAAACTTGAAACAAAATATTAAAAAAATACTAACTTCCCACATAACCTTGGCTGAAGGAGAAGGGGATATTTATAACATTTGTTGTGAAGAATCATGCCAAAAGAGGAATAGTAAAAGTATGGCACAATTTTCCATGTGTTGCATGAATGAGTCAAATATGAGGTTGGTGGGGATTCCCATTTGGGTTGGTGATTTTTCCACCTTGCACATGAATCTAATTTTGAATGGGAGTTATTCACATGCGTTTAAATGAGAGCAAAGAGTTTTCACCACCATTACTTGTCTTCATTCAAACACTTAAAAATATGGCACATAAAATGTCACCATTTTCCCTGTAGTGCATGAATTAGTCAAAAATTAAGTTGGTAGGGATTCCCATTTGGGTTGGTGAGTCTCCCATTTGGGTTAAAAAGGTCAAAAAAGGGTGCCCTTTGCCTTTCCCAAAGCACTAAAGAGGTAGGTATCTCATTTTTAAGGCTACTTTCACGTGTGAAGGAAAAATAAATGTTTAATGATGGCCCCTTAAGGATAAATTCATTATATTTCAAGGTGGGGCCTTGTGATGCTTAATGAGGTCATTGAGCACCTTGGGAAAGGGTCATAAGTGGGGTATGATGTCCTAAATCAAGCCACCTCACTTCTAAGCCATGTCACTTATCATTTCATATGACATGTCACTTTCCATATCACATTTTGTGTTACATGGCATGTCACTTTCCATGTCATCATGAATAGTGATAGTGGGTCCCATAGTGAATAGTGATAGTGAATAGTAATTTTGAATACTACTTTCAAATAGTAATTTTAAGTAGTAATATATGAATAGGAGAATAGTGATTTGGTTACGTTAAGAGAGGTTGGTTTAGTATTAATAGGGTTTAGAGGGTCTTTAGGGGTCCCCAAGGTATTTAGTCATTAAAAATTGTAAGTGTGCAATTTTTTAGTGTCTACATATAGGTACACTTTAAATCTTGCATTTCTATTGAGTTTTTAGTAGTCAATTTTATAAAAGGAGCAAATAAAAAATCACTTAAACATTCTAGCACACCTAGTGGGTCCCTTTTTGGGCTTCTTTTTTCTTGTTTTCTCATTCTACTTCTTTGTTTTGCATTACATTTTAGTAAAAACCTTTCTTTATTTTCATTGAAACAAGGGAAAAAATAGATTACTTTCCTTTTAAAAATTGTATTTATCAGTTTGATTGTTTAAATAGTGTACCTAGTGTAATTAGGAGGATGAATTCACCATTTTAGTCACACTCCTCTTTAACAAACTAAAAAACCATAACAATATTAAAACAATCAATCAAACAAATCCTACCTAAGTTGACCCACTTAGACTTCATCACTAAGGGAAAAACTGACTCTTTATTTTGTCCAAGTATAAATAATTGGTTGGTAATATAAAGTCTAAGCACTTGATACCCTTATTTCTATAGGGCCTTGAAGTTAGGAGGTAGGCCCCACTATCAAGCCATGTAATGCCACCAACATAGATTTAACCCTTATTTCAACTTTGTGTATATTAAAGATACCACCCTTACATGGAATAAAAACTAGACTTAGTTTGCCTCTTCTTAGGTCCTTTGTTAATATAAATACCCCATCATATTGTAGGACATATTTCCTAATAAAAATAGTAATTAAGTACATTTAAGTTAATTATGTGCTTTATCCTAACTAAAAAGAGATAAACAAAACAATTTTTGTGCATTTTTTGCATTTTTTATTTGTTTTGTTATTTAGTTCTACATGGTTGTAACATGATAATAGTCAAAGAGATAAACAAAATCACCACCTTCATCTTACTCAATGGAACATACACCGAGTCCTCCTACCTCTAATGAATTCATCAAGGAAAGAATTCCTCAATTTTACCCATAGGGAGATCTCAACTTTACCAATTTATTGGATACCAATCCAATTTCCCTAAGTCATTACCTTAGTGCATGATCTATACTAATTCATATTTCCAATCAAGACTAATCTTCCTAATTTATCTATGGAATGCCATCAAAAGGATCAAAAAGACACATGGTATCCATGGTTTTGTTTTTCATCAAATCACCACTACCTACAAGTTCCAATACCAACATGACATAACCTATAGATAATCAACCACCATTAGTATCTAGTAACCCCTCTTAAACCCTTATTGAAACACAAAATGTTTCCATACCAGAACTCACATTTAATCAAACACCCTTCTCCTCACTCCAAAGTTTAGTGGTCTCAATCCTTATGACTCTACTCTTGATCCAAACACATGTAACCTCAAATCCTCAACGCACCACTCAACCATTACATCCCACACACAAAATCCCCTAAGTCAACCTCTCCAATAATATATTCCCTTATCCACTCAATTCATGATTCCATCACATCCACTCACAATCACCTATCTTAATCTATCTCAACAAAAAATCCTACCCCTATTCCTATAGTATACAACTACGAACCAACCATTATAAATTTTATTGGTTATCCCCTTTCATATCCATTCCTTACTTCACTTCATCCTTGTCAACATTTGTAGTAAGACATTTTAGGGGGTATGCCTCAATATAACACCTAGCCTGACCTCATGCATATTTTCATAGATATGATGGTGAACATAAAATATTCTACCTCTCGAAAGAAGAATACGCTCTCATATGAATAAATTTTTAATGAACCTATCAACCCCAATGTTCTAATTAGGCCATATCCAACATAATGGGAACTTTATAGATTTACAAAATTTCAAAATAAGAGGACCCATAACAACACATTATGGAATTAAGAATGCATATCACCTTAAATCCCATGATGATGCCCTTCTTTTGAGGACTTTCCCCATGTCTCTAGATGGACAATCGTTAGATTGATATAACTCTATCCTTGAACATTCCTTATTTTCATTTAGACAATTAGCTCGAGTTTTCCTAGAGCATTTTCAATTAATATCACAAGGAAAATAACCATCACTAACATGTACACCATCAAATAATTTGAAGACAAGTCTATTATATATTTTATGGCTAGGTGGTAAGGCCTCATTAATTAATTAAAATTTTCCCTTAGCCTAAAATAATTGAGTTATTTGTTAGGTCATGTGTAAATCATATCTCATCCACATTCAAAGTTACATTGTTTAATACCTTTGATGAATCCTTTACCATGGTTGGTACACTAGAAATTTGAGCCTTAGAGAAATGAAATGTTAAGTTATAGTATAAGAATTTTAAATTGGATCATTACAAAGGGACCAATAATCCTAACCCAAAAGGCATAACAAATACTATTGTCCTAAAATTAGTTCCCCCATTAATGACAAGATAACCAAGTTATTTTACTTCCTAAACACAGCCATAAAAATCCTTAACATGATTTCCACCTAGGTAATACATGCCCTTAAGATAATCTTACATTTCCATCTTGGACAAACTATTAAAAGTGGTAGTTATTGAACTCCCTCTGATCAGGCCTATTGATAACTCTTGTCCTAAACCAAATTGGTATAAAGAGAGTTAAAATTTCACGTACCATTAGATACCTATTCATGAGATCAATAGATGTCACTATTCCAAGAGATTGGTCAAAATCCTTATCGTTCAAGGGGAATGGAAATTGGACAATCCAAATTCTCCTCTGAACCAATATGTCACATCCTAATCTATCTCTAAGATAAATAACCTATATGATCCATGTATTATTATGGTTCTTGGTTGATTAACTATTTTTTGATTAAGCTTTATGCCATATGTTTATTATGGGGAAATTATATGTTGCTTAATTTACATGATTAATTTTCTATGAGATAGATGTACTTATATATTATGTACTTTATGAACACGTTTGTTAGTTATACAAAAGTATTTTATGGATATAATTATGCTCAAGATAACTACCTTGGTGTTTTAAGGTGGATGTAGAAAAAATCCACCCCTTAGAGTATGATGGAGGGAGAGCATCATCAGATAGGATGGTGTAGATGGAGATATTGGGGGATGATAGAGAGAAAAACTAAAAATCCACACACACACCATAATAGAATAATATATTTTGTGATTATTTTTGAGTTAGATAGTTGTGGTATGTTTTGATTTGCTATTATGTATGTCTAATGTGATATATTTTTATTCTATGACCATGTTTTGATTTAATGTTATGTCTGTCTATTGTGATCTTTTATTGTTATGTAATTTAACTATTCTAATTTTTATTGCATTATTAACTATTAATGCAATTTTTGGGTTGATTGAATGATTTTTTTCATTTTTTAATGTGACTTACCACTATTTTGATAATAACTGAATGGTTGTATTGTATATTGATAAATGATTGTATTAATAGTGATTGTTTGGATTCTTTATTGTAGTGATAGATGTATTCTATTACCTAACTTGATTAGTTTATTAAGTAACTGATTATGTTATAAATTAATATTATCATTATAATAGTTACTTAACTTGTAAAATACATTAAAGAGTTATAAGTTATTTGTTAGGTATTAATGAATGACTTTGGCATGGTAACATGAAGTTAATGTTTTTGAGTTAAGTATAGTGCTTAGGCAGTAAAAATAATGTTATACAAAGTGTTTTATATAATATCATTGTTTAAAAATTATTTAGACATCATTGTGTTTGTAAAATATTTACTAAAGTCTATGGTTATTTATTTAACCTAGGCACTTAACTACTAGTCTGAGGTTTGATGCATAGTGTTTGATTTTTGGATGACTTGGTAACATTTTCAAGGGTATTTTAAAATAAAATGTAAATTACCTTATCATATAGTAATCATGTTATATAGACTATTTTTTAATCGACATTAAATGGAATTATAATGTTTGTGGACTTATCATCTAGTCAATTTTCATGGGATATGGGAAGTTGATGGTAGAATTGATAAAGTTAAAAGGCATGCATAATATTTAAGGTTACATAATTATTACTTTAAATGGTTATTGATAAGTTTAGAGATGATTAGGGTTTATAATATCTCATTAATTCCAATTAAAAATCATTCATATAAAAAACCATTATGTGAGTTTGAAGGTTGTTTATATGAGAAATGGTGGCAGAGTGTAGCTTAGTGGAATTCTACTGAGCTATTATGATATGCATATTTTTAGTCAATTTTGTATACCGAGAATAGAGCATAAATTAATGGGAAGTAAAAGCATGAAGGAGAATACAAGAGGAGGGAAAGAGGTCTATGAGGGCATGACATATATAAGTGTAGCAGGAAGAAAGAGAAAAAAGTATTCAAGCTAAGGAAAGAAGATAGATTTGGCTTCCTTGGCATTATAAACATCATGTATATGTAGGTGTATTACTTTAATTTCCTATGTTCTATTTTATGGATTTTTGGAATGGAATTGAAAATGGTTTATTGTGGTTTCATTTGTTTTTGAAATTTAAAAAAAAGGGTTATATGTAGGGCCTTGTGGATGGCTCAGCCATCCACAAAACCTACATCCAACTCAGGGTAAATGTAGTGGAATGGGTAGAGCTATAGGATTTTTTACATGGTTATAATGGCTCTATGTAAGATCTATATTAATTCCTAATTCAGTTCATAGATCCTTGTGAATTCATTAAATGATTATTTTCTTTTAAAAGGGTATTTTGGATTGGGTCTTCAACTTAATTTTATTGTCAAACTAGTTAAGGGATATATACATTAAGGCATTTAAAAGTATATTGAATTCTATTTTGTATGAGGGATTGAACTATGTATAACCCTAATTGAGTTTTTGGGTATAGACATTATGGGTTCTTTTATAACAAATTTTATTGTGAAGACACACACACATGCATGCACACGTGCACACGCGCATGCCCGGACACACACACACACACACACACACACACACACACACACACACACACACACACGCACACACACGCACACACACACACACACACACACACACACACACACACACACACACACACACACACACACACACACACACACACACACAAAGAAAGAAAGAGAGATCCTAAAATTTGGGGCTTTTAGAATGAGTTTATGTGTATTATATATAACCAATTTATGGTATATGTATAAATAAATTTGAAGGTTATAGTTTTGGAATGAATCTTTTTTGTATTAGTTTTAAGCAAATTTATAAATTATAAATTATGAGTATGGTATATATATATATAATAAAATCTATTTAAATCATGTAGAATACTTATTTATACATATATTGGATTTGGGATGATTATGATTATGCCATAAACAAATAAATCTTGGAAATGGGTAGGAGTATGAACAATTGTTTGTGTATTTGGTTTTATTCATAGATTTATACATAAAAAGTGTTGAGTTGGATGAGTTTATGACTATCAATTGAACCTATTATATGGAGACTGTGTAAAAGTCAAGGCTAGGTTTATTACTGGAATGAGTATTTGGCTACGTTTGTGTATTTTATATATTTAGATTGGTTTCTGATTTATGAATCAGAGCGTTACATAATTTATAAGAGGATTGAGTATGCGGTTAAATAGTATTTTGTATGAGAGTAATTATGTGGTCAAGGTTTGAGTTTATTATCATAAAATTCTCAAGTTTGGGCATATTCAGTTGAGTGTATATCTTTGATCTTTTTTTATGTGCAAGTAATTATATTAGTAATGTGAATTGAATGATTTGTGTAATTTTGAAATAAATAAATTGGGGTATAATTATTTGGTTGTGTTTAAATAGTAAATCACATGTATTCTATTTATTTTTAGTCAAAATAGATGAATGGAGAATTAATTGGTATAAGGTACTGGGAAAATTTTAATTATAGCCTAAATTATATATCAAGAGAATATGAAATACTCTAAGATCATAGATAGTGGATGTTTACTTAGAGTATAACGTATACATTATCCTTATTATGACTATATCTATATATGGTATAACCATATTTAGTTTTATAAAACAATCAACAATCATATGTTTTATACCATGTCTGTGTGTGTCGATGTGTGGTGTGTGTTTATGTGTGTGTGTGTGTGTACACAACTTGTATGTTATTATTATTATTATTATTATTATTATTATTATTATTATTATTATTATTATTATTATTATTATTATTATTATTATTATTATTATTATTATTATGTACTAGGATATTATGGGTGTTTTTTTTATGTATTTTATGTGGATACAAAAATAAAATAAGGTATTTAATTATTTAAATAAAGATATATTGAGTTTTTTTATTACTAGATCTTATTATATATATTGTATATAAATAAATAAAAAAGTGATGATTAATGTTTGTTTTGTGGATGAAATAAAATTATAAGTTACTTTATGATATTGGGTAACTTGTTATCTAGATATAATTCTTACCTAGATGGTATTTTTATTAAGGACTATTTATGATTTTGTTCATTATTCTATAATAAACTAAATGATGTTAGATTCATTGCATTACATTTGATAGACTAAATGTATGTATTTGATATTTTCATACTAAGAATATTTACATCTACTAATAAGGAATATCTAATTAAATATTTTGATTTTTATATAATTATATACTTTAACCAAACATCACATTTATGACACTAAATATGTAGTAGATGAATTCTACTGGCTTAATTAGCACCATCAATGTAATATGAGGTGTAATCTGATTGAGTGGTGTGTATGAAATTGACTAATCCTAGAGATCATAATTATTTGAAAATTTTGGTGAAAGTAATGTCTATAGTTAAAAATTATCATTTCATATGTTGATATAGTCTTCATGTTTGTGTTAAATCATGTTAGAGCAGATTTATTTATGGTACACATCATGTATTAGATTTCTACATCACAGAAGTTTTAGTTTGTCACTTTGGATACTTGCACTATCATTATCTACCCATATATGAAGGGAGGGCTATTTCCTTGTTGAGAGATAGTGTATGGGATATATGGTCTATGGTTGGTGTGAAAAAGCACATGAATGATACTCTCCCTCAGCATAGGATTACTACACTAGAGACTACACTTGAGATTATAGATTGATACTTGAATCATGGAGACTCAACTCCATATAGATTTGTATCATGTATTATTATTTGATATATTATTTATTTCTAAAAATATAATATTTATTCATTGTACTTTTATAATAGTCATTGTAATGTTGTATTAGTCATGGCCAAAATTATACTATTAATTTAGTAAGTTAGATGCAATATTTATTATTTATCTAGCATTGGGCATGATTTTTTAAATATTTTCATGGTGATCATAAATAATTGGATTAACTATACAAATTTTGGTTAACTAAAATAATGTAGTTATTTAAAGGCAACTTTATTAGATTTATCAAAGATGAATATGTGTAATTAATTTTAAAAAAAAATCTCTATTCTAGTAAGACCCAATGGGGTTGTTACATCATGGTATCACATTTGAGGCTCAAAATATAGGAATTAATGTGTCTAGTAATACATACTTATTATCCTACTAAATAGGAAGAACAATGATGCATGATAGACCTAGAGGTGAGGGTACTTTGAACATTGACAACCCTATTTATCCAAATTAGTTTGCCACTGACTAAGTTATGAAGTTGGATCAAATCCTCATAACCATGCAAGATACTAGGGACCAAATCACATACTTAGAATATAAAGTACATGGACATGAAGAGGTGAATGCTCAAGAAGAACTTGAAGAGAATCCTAATGATTAGGAACATCCTCAAGAGTAGAGGAATGAGAAAGTGCCATAGGATATGAGAGCTTGAGTAAATGTGGAGTTGGCATGAGATATAAAAAAGGTAAATCCACCTAAGTTATATGGAACTATATTTAGAGATGGAGCTAAAACATGGATAAAAATAAAGGGAATTTTTTTGATATTTGAAATTACTATGAAGTCATGAAAGTAGTCTAGGGACCTTATTAGCTTGCTAGTGAAGCAATAACATGGTGGGAAAACAAGAAGCTTGAGATGAACCTCAACTCAACTACCACCACCTGGGAAAAATTTGTGACATTATTTAGGTCATGATGGCTTCCAAATCTTTACTTTAAATAAAATATTATAGATTTTCAAAATCTTAAGTAAGGATACTTATTGATGAATGAATACTAGGAGCAACTTACCAAGATCCTTAAGTATGTACCTAAGTATTAGGTTTATGAGAGGTTCAAGATCAAGAAGTTCATCATGGGATTAAAAACCCAAATTTTTTGTGAAATATATGTTCATGGTCCATACACCATGGATTATGTTTTTGAGAAGGTGGTCAAGAAAAAACAAAAAATGAAATCTCTTGCCAAAGGTAGGAATAAGTTCAAGAAGAAGTTTGGAAGTTCTAAAACAACTTTCAAAAAGAATAAATAGAAATAGAAGAATGAAGAATATTAGAGTAAATTAAATAATTAGAATGGAAAGTTCAATAATATTTTACGGAATAGGAAACCTATTAATGGTTTTAAGGGTGGTTTCAATTGAAACCAATAGTTTGATAAGAAAGGACCAGTTGGAATTTAATTCATTTGTGGAGGTGACCATTATGCTTAAGACTATCCTTAGGACAAGTTAAATAAAAAGGGTTACAATCCTCAATAGGGTATATTTTAGCAGTGGATTCATGTCGCTGTTGACAACCATCTAATTGAGTATCAAGATTCACCCATAAAACTATTGGGTATTTTGATTGATCATCTAGTCTCTATTTTGATTGACATGGGAGATACATAATGTTTCATAGATTTTACAATGCTTAGTAAATTATCTAGAAAAGATGGATTTATTATAAATACATGGTTGGTACAATATATAAATGAGTCTATGGTCAAGGTTGATAAGTGTTTAGCTGAAGTAGAGATTAGGTTGCTTAAATTTACTATAGTAATGGATATTTATGCTATACCATTGGGGTGATATGATGTGATCCTAAGAGTCAATTGGATTGTGAAGCATAAATCCAAGGTTGAGTTCTATATGAAGAAGGTTGAGTGTCAATATGATTTTGGAAATCAGACACAACTCCAAGGTGAGAAGAGGGAGTTGAAACTAACGCAAATTTCTATAATTCAACTCAAGAAAGCTTAGAGGAAGGGATTTTAGGAATTTATCATTAAGATAAATGAGATAGATGAATCAAATGAACCATCCATTGATGATTATCATTTTCTAAGAAACTTCAAGATTCATTTCTAGAAGAATTACTAGGATTGCCACCCAAGTGTGAGTTTGATTTCTTGATTGATATCATACTTGGATCATAACTATAATTTAAGGCATACTATATAATGATAATCACTAAATTGGTTGAGTTAAAGGCATAAATTTAGGATTTGTTGGTCAAAGGGTTGATTTGACCATCCAATGCACCAGTTGTCTTCATCGAGAAGGATGGTACTCTTCACCTATGTACATATTACATGATGTTGATTAATGAGACAATCAAGAATAGATATTTATTACCATGCATTGATGATCTATTTGATAAAATATGAGGGAAAATAGTCTTTTCTAAGATTTATCATAGAGCAAGGCATCATTAGTTGAGAATTTATGATCAATATATTCCAAAAATAATGTTCAAAAATTGATATGGGCACTATGAGTTCATTGTGTTACTATGTGGGTTAACAAATACTCTAGAAGCATTTATGAATCTTATGAATAATGTGTTAATAAATTATCTATATCTTTTTGTTTTGTTTTTTTAAGATGACATCCTCATTTATTCCAAGGATGAGGAAGAGCATATTCAACATTTAGAACTAGTTTTAATGCATTTACAAAAGTACATGTTCTATGAAAAGTTATCCAAATGTGCATTTTTACAAAAGAAAGTGCAATATTTAGGACATATTATCTCGTTAGATGGTATATCAATAGATTCAATGAAGATATGAGTCATAATATAATGGCCAACAATAAAGAATGTGTATGAGGTAAGGATTTTCATGGGATTACTAGGCTAATATAGGAAATTCATTCCGAATTTATCTAAGATAAATAATCTAATTACCTATCTTCAATAAAAGAATCATAGTTTTATTTGGTTAGATAAGTGTGAGATAGTCTTTTAGGAGCTAAAAAAGAGCCTTATATTGACATCAATGCTAAGAGTTTCTGATCCCAATGGTTAATTCTTATTTATTATTGATGCATCTAGGAATGGATTAGGATGAGTTCTTATGTAGGATGGCTCAGTTATAGCCTATGAGTCCAAGAAATTGAAGACATATGAGGTGAATTATTCTCCTCATGATTTGGAACATGTGGAAATTATGTACACCTTGTAAGTTTTGATGCATTGTCTATTAGGAAAACCATTTGATCTCAAAACTAATAACTTGGAACTTAAGTAAATATTCACCCAACTAGACCTAAATTCTCATCATAGATGTTGGTTAGATTTCTTATTTGATTACGATTTTGAATTTAAATATATCAAAGAAAAGGAGAATATATTAGATAATGCTATAAGCCATAGGAGGTACATAGTAGTTATGAGATGAATTCTACAACCATATCAAGAAAGCATTGTCTATGAATGCTCAGAATCTTAGGTATAAATAATTCAAGATAAAGAGTGATGGTATTTTATGATACAATGGTAGGATGTATATGCCTGATAGAGAGAATCTAAGGAACATAGTGCTAAATTAATTGTATACTACATCATATTCAAGACATATAGGAATAAAAACTTTCATGGTTGAGCTAAGACCACTTTACTTCTATAAAAGAATCAATAAAGATGCACCAAATCTTACATCTCATTATTTGGAATGTTAGCATGTGAAATTTAAATGTGTGCATCAAACTAAATTGTTATATACACATGATATACTAGAGTAGAAGAGGCATATTATTAACATGGAATTCACCCAAGGGTTGTCGTTATCATGGAACCAACATGATATGATTTTGGTTATATTTGACAAACTAACCAAGGTAGCCCACTTTAGATGAGGCAACTTCATAAATGAAACACCAAAACCTAAAAATATATTCATGAAAGAGGTGTATCAATTTCATGGTTTTATAGAGAAGATCATTTTAGATCAATATTTGAGGATGACTTCTAGATTTTGGTTGAATTTAAATTTAGCTATAGGTACATAATTAAATTTCACCATTAACTATCACCCTAAAAAATGGACAGATAGATCAATATAACCATATTTTAGAATATATACTTCATATGTAATATTGGATCAATAATAAAAGTGGGAGGATTACCTTCCATTAGCTGAGTATACTTACAACAACTCATACCAATTAGCATTGAATATGGATCTATTTGAGGCATTATACAAAAGGAGGTGTAGAACACCAATAAATTAGGATAGGATAGAAGATAGGGTAGTATTTAGAACTGAGATGCTTTTAGAAATGGAAAAATAGGTTAGGATAATCAGGTAGAGGTTAGCTAAGTCTAATGATAGACATAAAAGTTATGCTGATTTGAAGAGAACAAGGCAATTTTTTATAGGTGAAATTTTATTTCTGCAAGTTAAACCTTAGAAAATCTCAATTAGATTTTCAAAGTTAGTGAAATTTTCACCAAGATATGTGGGACCCTTCAAGGTTTTGGAAGTGGTCAATCCTATAGTGTATAGGCTTACATTTCCACCAACTCTAGCTCTTTTGCACAATGTCTTTCATGTGTCTTATCTTAAAAAGTATGTTGTTTATCATTCACATGCGTTGAATTGGAATGTTTTGTAGGTTTTGGTAACTAGGTTGGTTATGGTAGGGCCAATCAAAATAATTGACACTAGCAAAATCAGTTTGCATAATAGGGAATTGTCATAGTGTAAGGTTCAATGGGACCAATATTCTAAAGATAGTGCCACTTAATAGGACTATGATGTGTTTTTTAGGTTTTTTCCACATTTGTTTACTTGATTTGATGATGTATATTATATTATTTTCTTATAAATAATGTTTTAAATTCAAAACTTGTGTTTGTATAAATGTCATTAGGATGATGACCATCTTTAGGGGGAAGGATGTCACATCTTAATTTCTCTCTAAGGTAAATAACCTATTTGATATATGGATTATTATGGTTGTTAATTTATTAACTAATATTTGGGTAAGATTTATGTCATATTTTGATTATGGGACAATTATATGTTGCTTAATTTACATGATTGATTTGCTATGAGATAGTTGTACTTTTATATTTTTTACTTTATGATCATGTTTATTAGTTATACAATAATATTTTGTGGATATATTTATGTTCAAGCTAACTACCTTTATTTTTTTGAGGTGAACGTTTTAGACATCCAATTGCTAACACCATTGTGTTACAATCATCAATCTTACTCAAAATTTGTGAAAACACATAATTTGGGCCAAAATCGCTTAAAATACACTAAATAATTCGATCTTGTTGTATACAAGTGTTGATTTATGTTAATGTATCCCTAAATGGAGCAATGAATTTTATGTTATTATTATCTTTTCTTAAATTCTTTTGAGTTAAAATGATGAAAACACATTTTGGTGCTCTAAAACACTCTTTTGTTCTAATTCGGAAGCACGTGACACATCCATGTGCTATTTTGTGTTGACAACATCCAAAATAGGATAACATTCCATACACAACTAACATCACCTTCTAATCCCTCTTTAGTCAAATTATGACCTAGTAATATGACATTATGACCAGTTTGATTAACTGAAGTGCAATCAATTTCCAAAGAATTACTTAAATATTGATTAATCTTAGTTAGGTAGATTAAACTAAATTATGAGTTTAAGTAAGAATTACATGAAAGTTATTAAATATTTATTTATTATAAATTGATTATTATTAACTATAAAATCAAATGAGTTTATTTGTGGGGTGGCATACATAAGGCATAAATGCAATAAATATCAAGATTATGGCCTCCCATGCCTCTTTAATGCCCCTTATTTACAAATATATATGAGGGTATTTATTGATATCATTTACATAATTGGATTAATTCATGGCCACACATCTTAATCTCAAGATATATGGTCATGGTTGATCTTGATCAATTTAGAAAATCTATAAATAAGAGGGCAAAGACCTCTTTGATTAAGCTTCATTTATGTAAACTTATTATGCAAAATTATCTCCAGATGTCATTTGTGTGAGTTGATTATTATGTTTAATTTGAAATATGATAGCTTCATTAATAGGCATAACCTTAATTTCATATCATGAACCTAATTTAGTTGGTGTTCCTGAGATGATGGAGGAGCTTTGATTTCATCATTGTTGAAGACATGAACACCAAATCAAGAGAAAAACCATGTTTTGAGCCACATTTTTGTGATGGGAAGCTCTTGAGATGGTAATATGTATGTGTTTTATTTCATTTGCTCTTAATTGTCATTTACATACCCCATTTGAATAGGTTGGCTTAACTTTTTGGTTATTTATGATTTTTTCTTGGTTTTCTTTACTAATTCCTTATCTAACCATATTCGTAATTCATATGTACGTCTTGGCATACCTAATGGGACCACGCAACCCATTTAAGCAAGGAAGACACTTTGACAATCTTAGATTTCCTTAAAAGTCTTTAAAAATCCTTAACAATCAATTTTTAACTTTATTTTCTTGTGTTTTTGACATTTTTTGTTGATACATAGGTCACACAGTGACCGACATTGATTATGTGTAATCATCATCGGTTAGGTTGTATGAAAAAATAGGATTAAAAATTTGCATTTTAGAGATTTTATCAAAATCACAATTTGTTATTTTGTTTTATAAGTCTATGTAAACATTATTTTCTTGATCTAGAAGTTTATTTTGGAGATTTTATTCTAAACTTAGGTTAATTTTTTTTACAAGTTATTTTTCCTAAGGGTTCATAGGTGATCATTATCAGTCATTTTTGATCGCCATCAGTTATTTTATGACTGACATCAATCGCTATTGACTAACATCAGTCTCTATGTGTAAAAAAAAGAGAACTCAAGAGTTATTTTTTAAAAATTGCTTGTTTTATTATCAAATATGCTTTAAAGCAGGGGGAAAATCTCTAACCTTGTAGGACCCACATGGAGAAGTGAGTAGATTGAGCATAATTTAATTCTTGAAACTTCATTTTGGTGTTTAAAATAAACTTAGATGTTTTATTTAATTATTTTATGAAATTTTTCAAAGTTTTTGAAAACTAAGGCCAAGGGGCTAGAATTTTGCTCAAAATTTCAATTTGGTGATTAAAACTTACATTTAAATTTTAACAAAAGTGTGTTACTTTATGCAAAATCATCTATTTCTTGTTTTTTATTTGAGAAAAATGAAGAGTGCATGTATGCTCTCCTCTCATCCCCTTTAGGAAACTTGGGTGACCAAAAACACCTTTTCATTGTGATTGTGCCTTTGTCCAAGGTGTGAAAAAGAAGTTATCTAGGCTCTCCCCAAAATCCGTATGGTTTGGGTTATCTAAAAAAGCCCTCTAAATCATTTTCACTTAAATCATTTATTTTATATAATTTGGCTTGTGGAGGGGAGTTCATAGCCTCTTCACAAGTTGTTTAGGGAAGATTTGACCTAAGATTTCATCTCCTAGCATTGTTTCAATCTTGATCCATGGTGGGGTATATAAATTAGGGTAAATATACTATGAGAGATAGGGGTTGAGTGGATAACCTCTCCATTCATAATGTAAACCTGAGTAAGGACTAGTTAACTAGGGGATTCCACTAAGTAGTATATGGATGGAATTGATATGCAAAGGAATAGACCCTTACATAATAAGTTAATTGGTATGAACTCAATTGACATGAGGCATATCTAGCATTAGACATGCTTGGGACCATCTATATGGGATGAAATTTAAGTTTTAGACAAACCCCACTTACCATAGACATATTGTTGATGTAGGGTGAGTAACCCAAAGGTTGATGTCATCGTACAATCTCTTGGGAGAAGGGGGTGTAAAAAACCTACTACTTTATGTGATTTTATTTTTGGATTAACAAATAAAATCCTCCCAAGAGTACATATATAGATGTATTTTAAAATTATGAAGTAACCTTGTTAGTTTAGGGCTTAGGATGATTTTCTTATTTGTATTTTCATATTTTTCTTTACTTTCTTGGTCATTGATTTGAGTCTAAAACTTATTTATAAACAAAACACATCATAAACAAACACATTTGTTATCCAAGATTTCTTGAAAAAAGATTAATTACGTTGGTCAAATCTAAATCATCTTTTGCCTTATTCAAATCCTCATCTTAAACATTATGTTTTTATTGTCTAAACAATGTATTTATGCTACCCATTTGAGTTTAAACCATTTTATAAAAATATATAAATCTTTCATTGATAATACAAATTCATAATTTCACATTTCTAAGTTCTAAGTCAATGTGTTAATTGAGTTTACCATTTACACTTAGTTTGAGTTAACTTGTGTTTAATTTCCCATTTAGATTGAAGGCCATTTATAGACTCATCATCATCTAATAATTGTGAACTTAGATAATCTTATGTGTTACTTATGCTCTAAGTCCTAGAACACATTTTATTCTACCTCTTATTACCATGTGGTGGTATTGTGTTACCCATTTGGTCTTAGTTTTATACTTAATAGTTCTTACATGTTTTCACATCTTGAGATTATTAGTTCATATTGTCACCTTCATAATTCAAAGGGATTTACTCTAATTTTTTAGTAGAAACTAATTGAAAATGAACTATTTTTATGGTATTTATGTATCTCTAAACCTACATTTGATGTACTAGTTTACACTTAGGTCTTTAAGTTATCATACCCTCTTCTAATTTTTATGATTTTAACCCTACCCAAGGTTGAGTAATTTCATTAGAATATTTATTCTAGTTGTGTGGTACTACACCACCTATTTTTTATTATAGTGTCTTCATAGCCTTGTAATTTATTTTCATAATCAAAACACACTTTATTTAAACATTTGAAAAAAAAAATAAAAATCTTGCCAAACATAGAGAACAACCTTTCTAAACATGACTCAAAGGTACACTCATAACAGGGTCTCTTACATCCCTACCTAGGAGGAGGAGAAATTTTATGATGGTTAGGATAATTTCTTGGTCTTTAAAGATATTTTCATGAATTTAGGATCCAAGGAAGACTATTTGGAATATCAACTCCAAGAGGACAAAGATGAAGCACTCCTAAGGATGATTGAATTTGGTCATAGATTACCCTCAAAATTTCTTATCAAATAATTACATACCTTGGTTAGTGTAAAAAAAGAATAGAAAAAATAATTCCTCATTAATATTTCAAAAAAAAAAACCCTTGTTTCTTCTAGTAAATGGAAAGAAGTTCTTATAGATTCAAAACCTAATGAATAAGATCTTGTCACTAAGATTAAGAATATAAGTCAATGATATGTAGACACACTTATCTTGGACTTGAAAGACTCTTTAATTTCCACTTTAATGGAAAATAATTCTTTCAAATAATAAGGGAATGTGATTTAACTAAAACAAACTTTAGTTGAGAACACAACAATGGTGGCTAAAGATATCTCAATTGAATAACCTAAATCCTAAGAGGTTTCATAACATGCTTTTCTAAACACAGAACATACATTTTCAATCATCAAGAACCTCTTGTTCCTTTATAAAAACAAGGACCAAAACATTTAGTGTGCATTGAATAAATCATACAAAACAATTTGGCTAGTTCATCTTAGCCAACATGTACTTTAGAAAATATACCATGAACTCCCTAAAATCAACAAAACACATATAACTCAAGGCAAAATATTCTAAGGAATGAATGAATCACTTACTCGACTCAAAGAGTGAACCGAAATAAAGTCGTGGATTGTACGGTGTATATCCCTAATAAATTCACATAATAGGGTCACATACCACCCCAAAAGAATTATTTTCCACCCACAAATGTGCCAAACATGCAAGGGTCAAACTCCATAAAGGAGATTGTGTCATGATTGAAGATAGGAAATACAATCAAGAAGTATAAATTCAATATGATATATCCATATCCATTTGATTTGATTATTCTCCAAGTCCCCTTTCAATCTCATTTTGAGGTACCTAAATTTGACAAATATAAAGGAAAGGGTGACCCTCATGAATAAATTTAGGAATTTTTTTATATTATTCCAAGAGGTAGCTTATAGTAGCATTTTATTACTTAAATTATTTCCATGAAGTTTAGTGGGACAAGATTTATATTGGATTCTTAAGATACACAATGGATCGGTTGTAGATTAGAATGACCTATCTAAAAAAATTGGAAACCATTTATTATATAAAATTGACTATTATTGACTTGTGTAAAGCCAAAAAACAAGATGGAGAAAGCTTCACAACATATCTATAGAGGTGGAGAGAAATATCTAGTCACTTTTAACATAATTTTTTAGATAAATAGTTGGTGGACATTTTCACACATAACCTACACCCTGAGGTGGTGCATAATCTATGACTTGCTTGTGTAAACACATTTAAATAGATTATAGACAAGGGTGTGTAGATTGAGAAGGCACTTATTAAAAAAGGCCTTGTCAAGATTTATTCATAGGGTCAAACATAAAATTAGACCCAATATTCTAGTCAAATAGTTGAAATAGAGAAACATAAGGGTTTTAACAAGAATAAAAACAAGGTATAGAATGAAGTAACTAAATCAAGACATATACAAATGATGCAGGCCCCACTAGATCCAAATGTGCAATTAGCTCCACCTAATCCACTAAACAATTTACAAAGAGTTTATCCCTGAAGGACATTCCATAATTAATTAAGAGTCTTTATCAAATTGGGAAAGCATGTTGAGGTAGTATTCCAAAATCTCATAGCAACTAATCTAATTGCATGGCCTATACCAAAGCCATTTATTGCATATCAGCAAAAGATATATTGGTATAAGGAAAATGAATTTTGTAACTTTCATCATGTTGTTGGTCATGGTGCCTATCATTGCATCCAATTATGGCACCTTATTGAAGACTTAATTGAAAGTGGTGAAGTTGATATCAAACTTGTTCCATAGGACACTAATCAAGATATGATAATCTACCAAGATCCATTTCTTTGACATAATCAACAACTATCAAGGAATAATTAGAATTAGAGATAGAATCAAAACTAGAATTAGGGTCAAAATCATAACTAGCATAATCATATTCAGGATCTAATACCCATGCTAACAACTTGGGTTACAACAACACGTCTTATATGTATAAAAACACCATGGGATGAATTGCTACATCCCACATTGCCACTATTACTATTAAATCCCATGAACCATCTTACGCTCCTTAAAGTATGTGACCTAATATTATAGGGTCAATATCCTTTCCCTTTAGTAATACCATGTTAAGTTCACATAATTTTATTACACCTCTATTTATATGGATTACTATTTATATACCCCATCTTTCATCTAATTATAATGGCTCCTCATCAATTTAAAATTTATCTAATGCAACTACATGCCCACGACTCATCCTTCAAGGCCCTTCATATTTGTCTTCTAATTATAATGGCTCCTTACTACCTCTAGATTATGCAATCATAACTAGATGATCGTGAGTTACCCATCAAGGCCCTTTACCTTCTTTTTCCACTAAACCCAACATGAACATTGTGCTTTTAGATCCAAATCCAAACATTGTGCTAGTCAAGGCCAAGCCATCTCATCCCAATGTTGAAAATCCATATACTATATCAAACCAACAGAGTAAAAACCTTGTGTAGATTTCTATTTTAGATCACTTGCATAGGTCTTAAGTCCATAAAACTATTTTGAATAGCCTTTTACAATAATCAACTATTCTCAAAGATATTAATCCTAAATAGTTCCAAATATTAGTTGGACACTTGTCTTCATTTTGACAACTCACATTTGATAAAAAATACATGTCTACCCTAGGTCTAAACCATAAAACCCATTGCATATTGAGGTCATCATTGAAAACCATAATATCAAGTGAGTTCATATAGACAATGGTTTGGGGATGAACATATGTCCCTTAAACTAGTACAGAGATTGGGTTGCAGTAAGAAGGACATTCATCTAGAGATGATCATCATAAAGGATTATGATAATGTTGACAGGGAGTTTTTTAGTACCTTTTATTTATTGATCTTTTTTGGATATATTTCCCACCACACATTATTACATACTATGGATATTGAGCTACCTTATAGCATACTACTTGGTCATCCTTGGATATATGAAGTATAGGCCATTTCATCCACCTTACACCAATAACTTAAGTTTCCCCATGATGGGATAAAAGTTCTTATTCTTGGTGATATAGCCTTATCAATATTGCAAAAATCTAGAGGATAAATATCATAATTATAAATATTATCCTAATTCTATATTAATTATATACAAGAACAAGGAGATAGTTTCACATCCAACAACATCTAAATATATCAACCCTAGTAATCTTGCATCCACTTTGGCTGATCCATTTCTCATAACTCTTGAGAAATAGGTTATTATAGAAGATGTGGCCATTTCCATGTACTATTTTAAGGATGCCTTCCATATTACTAAGTTGTCAAAGTCTCCAAAAACATTTGGTAAACCTAAAACTTCCAAAATCCCTAATATACCCAACTTGATCTGGTAACATAAGAAAGAATAATGAAAACCACCTATGGTATTTGTACATGCTACTTTACCAAAATAAGATTGAGAGGCTTTCACTGAAGGAGACTAGTTATATTCTAACTACATTGTTGATTACTTTCAGAATCATAAATATCTTATCCCTAATTAGATCATGGATAATTTTGATTATATAGGAAGAGTCCTTAGCCCACAAGCACAAGGAATCCCGGAACCTTTATTACCTAAAGTACTTAATTTGAATCATGGTCTTATATTTATACCACTTGGCGGTGACCTCATGACTTTTGACAATGATTATTCTAAATTGACTAGTGATGGGACTCCTGATAGTGATGTAACATCCAATTATAGCCTTTTTGATGAGCTTGATGACTTATATTTATTTTATTCAAACTCTATTTTGACCTTAACACCATATTGTTCCCTATGCCTTTTCCATCTTGAAATCATTAATTGAGAGCAAAAAAAATTTAGTCGTACACCTTGATGAATTTCAAAATGAAGAATCAATTATAGAATATACGAAACTAAGAGATGGATTTTCTATTAGTGATCACAAACAAGGCTTTGATTTTTCATTAGATCTTTCTACCTACTTGGGAGAGCAGGCAAACTTTCTTGGTCATAACAAAGATAAAACATTGAGATCTTTAGGTGAAAACCTATTCAAGGTGCTCGTTAATTAAGGAAAAAGTAAAGATAAAGACGAGCCCTTGAGTGAAAATCTATTTTAGGAGCTCTTGGATGGGAAAATTTTATCATCCCTAAAGGAAGTACAAGTTCCATTAAGGTCCTAGTTCTATAGCCAATATTAGCATCAAGTCAAAACAACAAGTCTTTAAGCATCTCGCTCTTGAGTTTATTGAGATATTTACTAGTTGGACATTACCAAATTTGGTAGATTTATATTCATCAAATTATCTAGAGATTTGGGAGGAATAATAAGAAATTTTAGCAAAACAAGCTGATCATGATCAGACATTGCGTATTATTCTTGAATATGGTTTTACACTCCCTATAGAAAACATAGTTGAAGTGAACCTAGTAACATATGATGATCCTAAAATTGTTTATATTATATATTCTCTTAATGAAGTAGAGTGTGAACACATTATATCCATTTTTATGGATATCATTGATATTTTTGCATGGGCATATTTAGACATGCTAGGTTTAGACCCTCACTTGGTTGTGCATCGACTTGTTGTTCATGTAGATGCCAAACAAATTAATTAGAAGTTAATAAAGATGCATCCACATATCTCTCTATTGGAAAAATTTGAATTGGAGAAATTATTGAGAGTAAGATTCATTAGACCATTAGACTATTTTGAATGGATATCAAACATAGTTTTAGTAAAAAAAATCCACAATGTATATGTCTTTGTATTGATTTTAGAGATATCAACAAAGAATGTACTAAAGCTGATTTTCATTCACTCAGCATCGACATGATTGTTGATTTTATTTTTGGGTATTAGATGTTATCCCTTATAGATGAATTTTCTAGATACACATAAGAAGATCAACAAAAAACTACATTCACCACTCCATGGGGAACATTCTATTATCAAGTTATGCCATTTGGCTTGAGGAACACTAGATCCAAATATCAACATGCCATGATTATCATCTTTCATGACATGATGTAAAATATTTTTGAGGACTATGTTGATGTCATAATAGCTAAATCAAGAACATGTGTTGGATATCCTAACATTTTATGAAGAATATTTGAGAGGCTTCATGAATATAAATTTTGCCTGAATCCTAAAAAGTGTGTCTTTAACATCACTTCAAGAAAATTTATAGGGTTTATTGTATCACAAAGAGGGATCAAAGTCCACCCTACTAAGGTTAAGGATATCATTTAAATGCCTCCACCTTTAAATCTTAAATAAATCCAAAGCCTACAATGAAATATATACTTTATACACAAGTTCATTTCTCAAATGGTAGATAAGTGTCACCAATTTACACATATCTTAAAGAAAGGGGTCATATTTCAATGGGATGAAGACTGTCAATTAGCATTTTAAAATCTCAAAACATATTTGGCCAACCCACTAGCTTTTAGACTACCAACACCTATAAAACCACTGGTTCTTTACATATTAGTAACTGAGCATGCATTGGGGGCACTTTTAGCCCAACACGATGATGAAGGTAATGAACGTGTAGTTTATTATTTGACCCACACCCTAGTGGATTATGAACACAATTATACACTTATTGAAAAGGCATGTTTATCTATGGTGTAAAGTTCCAAAAATTTATGACATTATATGTTGAACAATTAAACCATTATCATCGCTAAGGTGGATCCTCTCAATTTTTTATTATCCAAAGTAGCTCTCATAAGATGTATGGAAAAATTGGTCATGCTACTCAATGAATTTGATGTTGAGTATGAAAATTAGGAATTTATTAAGGGGTACATTATTATGGATCAAATTATAGAGACCCCTATTATAAACACTCAACCACTTAGATTTAAATTTCTAGATGATTCTAGCATGATAATGGAAGAACAACTTTTTAGATAATTATATCATGTTAATGGAAGAAGTGCAACATGAACCTAAATAATAGAAACTATATTTTGATGGTTCCTTCACTTTTCATAGATCTAGAGCTAGCATATTATTTATTACACTGTAGGGGGATCTTATTCCCAAAGCATTTCATATAAATTTCCATTGTACCAATAATATAGATTAGTATGAGGCACTTATAACAGGACTCCATCTTTCCATGTAGTGGGATATTCAAAACTTAATGGTCTATGGTGATTCAAAATCAATATTATATCAAACCACTAATCAGTTTCAAACTAGAGATGACAAGCTTGTATTCTAAGAGCAAATCATGGATTATCTCAAATTTTATTTAAAATCTCTATAGTTTGAAAAAATAACATAGGCCAACAACAAATCTACCGATGCAATAGAAATAATTGGGTCCATGATACATATTGATAGAAGTGCTAAAGAATATTAGTTTCTAATTAAAAATATTCTATAGCTTATGCATATCATGCTAGATTAATAAAAGGTATGTGCCATTGCTAGTCCAAATCACCACCTAAACTACCTTTGTTTAAATATTTTTATAATTCTTTCCATGATCAATTTTTTTAACCTAACCTATCCAATAACTGATAGAAACTATTCCTTCACCATCTAGACAATTATACCCTCTTTGGGAAGATGCTTTATCACAAAGGCTATGGTGGAACACTATTTCATTATTTATCTTTAGGAGAATCCAAGCTAACACTGAAGGAGGTTCATGAAAGAATGTGTGGGGCCCACACCAATGGTGTAGTCTTGTAAAAAATATCCTCAAACTAGGCTATTATTATCCATAAATGGAGATAAATGCTTGAAATTATGTATGGAAGTGTGTTCCTTCACAACATGTAAATCTTATACACTCACCTTCCTTACCACTATAATTGATCACAATAGCATGGACATTTTCTACCTGGGGCCTCAATCTCCATGGGAACATAAACTGAACATATTTAGATGGCCATAAACACATTTTAACTACTACCAAGTATTTTACTAAGTGGATTGAGTCCATTCTCCTCACTTACATCACTGTGAAGTAGATAGCCAAATTCATTCATTATCATATCATTTATTGATATGGAATCCTAGCATGAATTATATCAAATAATGGCAAATCCTTTGTAAATACAGATGTTAAAGACATTTGTGTAAAATTTAAAATCAAGCATAAGAAATCTGCACCATATAACTCATAAGGCAACGGACAAGATGAGGCATAAAACAAGACCATTATAGCCATTTTAGAGAATATTATCAATGATGCTGGCCATAATTAGAACCTATAAATTTTTCCTACCCTTTTGACTTATTGAACCAATCATCAAACCCCTACAAGAGCCACTCCATACTCCCTTGTTTATGGTATAAAAGTTATTATCCCAATTGATATCTATTTACCTTCATTGCAAGCATCTTTGGATAACATTGAAGATGATGAAGAATATATAGTCTCAAGGTTTTAAAAACTAGAACTCCTTGATGGTAAGCATATAAATACCGTAGAAAATTTACAATCCTATCATAATAGATTATAGAGAAGCTACAATAAATGCAATATGTTAGGAGTTTGAGATTAATGATTTGGTCTTGAAAGAGAACCAAAAGAACACAAATGTTGAATGTAAGAAAAAATGTAAGTCCCAACCTAATGTGTTAGAACCATATGTTATCATGATAGACTATGGATCAGGGGCATGCAAACTAACTACTCTGAATGGTGAAGAACTTACATATCCCATGAACATTGTGCACCTTAAGAGGTTCTACACTTGAAATTATTTGAACCATTTTCTACAAGACTCTTTAATTGGGGACAACTTCTGCTGAAGTATTTTATCTTGCCATTTTATCTTAGACCATCCTATGATGGAGTATATTCATTTTGTTTTGACCTACCCTAGACCATTCTTTCAAGAACCATATTATTTTCATGAATCTAGATAGTGAAAGATTTGGACCATTTGTTCTCCAAACACATTTTATCCCACCCTAGATCATCCTCTTTTTGACCATATTCATTATAGACCATTCTCTTCCAGAACCATATTCTTTTCATGTCTTAGGAAATTGTAACATGAACATATTTCATCCCTTCACAAATTATGATCTTGATTATGACTCATAGGCATTATGAACACATTCACTTTTAGTTCTACAAATAAATTCAAAAGGGATAGTAATTTGTATCTTCTTTTGTAGATAATTTAACATGGATGCATTTGCTCCAGATTTTTACTTACTAGGATGGTTCTTTGAGGTTATCTCATGATGCATATTATTCTATTATTTTACTACTATTTGGTAGACATGGTTGCCTTAATAGGACTTTGTTCTCACTGATTTATGATCATGTTCCATTGTAGTTGGCTTAACTCTTGTTTATGTATTTGATCAGAAATGCATCATGTCTATAAATCAATCTTATCTCATAGAAGATAAAGCATAGCTACACTTCTGATTGTGATATACTTATTAAGTGGGAGCATAACCAATATGGGGATCCACTAGACCTGATTAGGGGATCACTTTTCAAACATATCATGCTAGGAAGTGTTCCAAAAACTATAGTCTAACACAATCACACAATAACCCTAATGAAGTCCTAAGGTTTAAAACATTCACCTATTCTAATAACAAGAAAGTTAATCTAATATAGTACACACTGAAGCTTGTGGCATAAAGTTGGGGTTAGAAACAACAACATACATACATATATATATATATATATATATATATATATATATATATATATATATATATATATATATATATATATTTATATCTATATGTATGTATGTATGTATGTATGTGTATGTATATATATGTATATATACATATATATACATATACATATACATACATACATACATACATATATATATATATATATATATATTGTATATATATGTGTATATATGTGTGTGTGTGTGTGTGTGTGTGTGTGTGTGTGTGTGTGTGTGTGTGTGTGTGTGTGTGTGTGTGTGTAAGGAACTTCAATTAATCTATGAGTAACACCATAATACATGAAATATGAAAGATAATATTATTCAATTCAACACTTATGCTATGTCTATTTACTAAAAGAGAGGAGAACAAAGTTAGAATATACTTACCTGAATGTGAACACATTGAGAGTCAATCCCTCCCTTAGCCAAAGGGGTTTTGAAAGAGGTTGTTGTGGTTTTTAAGGATCACTAAGAAATGCCAAGACATCAAAGACTTATCCACAAAACTAGATTTTTCAAATAAGAAACCTAAGGTTAGTTTCCTCAAGTAGAACGGTGGAAGAGCAGATTGTGAAGAAGAATGAGTGAATAATAACTCTTGATTAGAAATATGAAATAATTAAAAAATGATCTTGTATATGTAGGCAGATCTTGTCCTAAATCCTTTTATAAATGTTAGCTATATAGGGTTAACCCAGTCAACATAATGTGTTTTCAGGGATAATTCACTAGGTCTAAGTTGGGTCAGCTAAAAGGCTAATAAGATAAGAAAATGAAAAATACCCCTAAAATATATTGGGTTGACCTATTTGACCTATTATAGGTGACTAAAAAAGGGGTTAAATAAAATAAATGGATGTATGGAAAGAGGAAAATACTGGAGGAATATTAAAGGGAGGATAAATATCTTATGGAATAGTTATGAGAGCTAGTTGGATTATTAATAATATGAAAAAAGGGACAAAAATATTTAAAAGAACCAAAGGTTTGCCCACCCCTTTCCCAGTGCACCCCTTATGGCATCCATTCAGAGAGATTGAGTCTCGATAGGTTTCTACAAGATGTAAAACATCAGTATTTATTAGAAGGTTGAAAATATTATGTGTAAACATATACCCCACTTAAATCTCATCATGTGTCACTAAGGTGTAATAGGGGATGTTTCTTCAAGAAATAACATAGTAACACACAATGTTGATGTTAAAAAAATTATGTTATTTTAAAGCAAAAATAGTTTAAAGTAAGTGACTAAAAGGGAAACTAATATAAAAATGTAAACAACTAAAAATTAAATGTAATGCATACCTTAACTTACCTTTATCATGGGATGGTTTTCTATTTTGTTGTTAGTTTTGATTGTGGAGGGTGCATAGACTACTTTAAACAAACCCAAGAATACAAAACTAAAGAGAAAAAACAAACAAACACAAGAAAAGCCAAGATAGTTGGTGTTATGAGGTTGGGATGTACTTGGGAAATTTAGAAAGTTGGGGTGATAGGTGATATGTTATACCAAATGACCAAGTCAAATAATAAGATTAAATTAGGTAAACAAAAATCCAAGGCTAATAAAGACTAAAAAACTCAAACAAGATATCCTTAAGTAAGAAAGGCAAACTCACCAAGTCAAACCAAGGATATATGTCAAAGATGATGGTAAAACAAAAACAAATCAATGGTAAAATAATAAATAAAATGGTAAAACCAAATTTATGAATGAGTACTAACAATCCTTATCTCATTCAATAATGGAAAAAATTCCATAAAAGGGAAAACAACATTTTTGAGTGAGAATTAACAAGCCAACCTCACTGAACAATAAAAAAAGAGTATGAACTCAAGTGTTCATAATAGTAGGATAGTAAAACAATGAAAAATGGAAAAAGGAAATTAAATTAATTTAAGAAATGTAAAATCATGGTGTAAAGAAAGGTAATAATCCAAATTTTCTCAAACATCTTGTTTCTCTCTAAGGATAGTTAAAACTGAAATAAAGTAGTGCTAGCATGTGTTTTCTAATATGTGAAAAGAAGGAATTGAAGAAGAAGGGAAAACAAATTTGGAATAATAATTTGGCTATCAAGGGGGGAAATGAAATGGGTGAAGGGGAGACTTAAACAAAAATTAAGGTAGAGGAACTCTTTAATAAATTTAAGACACTCAATTTAGGTTTGTCAAAACAAGAAGACTTTTGACTTTAAGAACTTTGCTTAGTTATACAAGTCTTAGGTCAATAAATTAAGTACATATATAATCTTATGATGGATATATGCATGAAAAATAAAATGGACATACCTCCCCATAATATGTTCCCCATTCCTCAGAACCCATTATAGAGTCAATGGTCTACTACGAAGATTGGGTACTTATATGAGAAAGTCGATATCACCATAGAGTTTTTTGAATTTAGATATTCTAATATACTAGCCTACTACACACCAAAGGAACTTGCCTCTATGTGAGGATAAATATGGAGTTTGAGCTTTAATTGGAGATAGGAGATGTGTTTAGAATCACATCTTTTGGTGTGATTTTGAATTTTGAGATTTATATGTTTCCTTATATATATTTACTGCCTTTTGATTCAAATGATTTGGCTTTTGACTTTCATGATGGATTTTCTGATCCTTCCTCCATACAAATTTTGAAGACCAAACATAGGTGATAAATATAATTTTCATTTGAATACTTGGGATAAGGTTTCTAAGAGAGAAAAATTCAAAGAGCACGGGGTGTAAGAGTCTTTTAAATCTAGGTGAAATAAAAGTTCTATCTTGAATTTAACCTTATTTTATCCAATGACAAGTGAAATGAATGGAGAATCAAGAGGAATGACACATGGAATAATTTGAATTGCTTCAAATTGTAAAAAATGTGATAAAGGGGAAAAAGGGATACAATGGTAGTAAAATTTTATTCCCTATCATGAGGAGGGAAATGGAGGAAAACATGCTAACAAAAAATGCTATGTAAATTTCATCTAAAAAGAAAAAAAAACTAAAGTTGAGAATAAGGATAAAGAACATGAAAAGGCTGTAATTTTATTAGGAGGGCCAAGTCTTATCCACAATCTTATACTACAACCACATAAAATAAGGAAAAGATAAATCAAAAGATATGGTAGTCTTGTGAGGGATGTTGGGTCCTATCTGTGGTCTTACAAAGAAACTCACAAAAGAAAAACCCAAGGGGTACCAAAGCAAAATTGGAAAGAAAAAAGTATGTGAAAAAAATAAGTAAAAGATGGTGGTTTTTGTGAAGAATTCCATCTCTTATTTGTGGTCTTACGATGCAACTCAAAAAATAAAGACCCAAGGGGTGCAAAAAATAAGATAAAATACAAGATAAAGAAAGCTATGGTACATCAAGAAACCAAAAGACCAAAAGGGAGAACTAAAGGTTTGTGAAAAGAAGTAGCTACTATAGAGGGAGGGACCCATGCTTAAGTAACCTATAAAAAGTGTTAGATAGATATATGTATAAATCATGAAAATAAGAAATTTTTTAGGAAAAGTAATTTTTAAAAAATTGAGCATTAGTGGGATCTTTAAAAACATGGCCTTTATTGGATTAAAGATGGTAGGTGCTTGGACTAGGAATATCTTTGACTAAATATGGGCCCCATCATTTTTGGGAATATTTACCTTCTTTATCATGGGTGTATTATAATTTAACTACAAGATCACCAACATTAAAAGTATAGACTTCAATATGTTTAATATGTTGTCTGGCAATATAAGCCTTGTATTGGTAGTTATGTTGTAAGGTAGAAAGATGATGTTCAGCAATAAGATCAAGGGCATGAAGATGAGCTTCATGAAATTCTTCATCTATAATGATTCCATGAAGAGATATACTAAGAGATGGAAGCTCAAATTCTAAAGGAAGAATTGAGTCAAAACCATAGACTACTGAAAATGGAGTTGCCCCAATGGTAGTATGTATGCTAGTTTGATAGGCCCAAAGTGTAGGGTAAAGATGAATATGCCAATATATGTAGGTTTCATGAATTTTATTGTAGAGAATTTTTTTGATAATTTTATTGGTGGCCTTAGTGTGACCATTACATTGAATATGATAAAGTATGGAAAATTTATGATTGATCTTGAATTTGTTGCAAATTTGTTTAACATGTTTATTTTTGAAGTTACCACCATTATGTAGAATGATGGCATGGGGAATGCCAAAGTGGAAAATAATTTGATTAAAAATTAATTTTTAAATGGTAGGACCACTGATGTTAATGAGGGGCATGGCTTCTACCCACTTGGTAAAATATTTGGTATCGATGATGATAAAGACATGCCCATTTTAGAAGTGAGGAAGTTTACTAATGAGATCGAATCCCCACATCAAAAATGGCCAATGAGATTTGATATTTTGATGTTTGGTTGGAGGTAAATGGATTATATCATCATGAAGTTGAAAAGGATTACACTTTTTAGCATATTTAATAACCCAAAGTAATCTATAGGATTATATCATCAAGAACAAGCCAAAATTAACCCATAAATAGGCATTTGTGTGATGTATCTTGTCTCCTATATTGACCACCATAAATTACCCCATGTTCTTATTCAAGAAGATGAGGGACCTTATCTTACATAACACAATGTAGCAAGGTACCTTCAACATTTTGATAGTAAAGGATGTTGTGTCAAAATACATACTATAAATATTTTTTATGAATGCATGTCTTTTCATGAGAATCTAAATTAAGAGGATAAGTTTTATGTTCCAATAATTGAATGATATTTTAGTAACACAAAATTTTTCAAATGGTAACAACCTTGATATGATAGATAAGTGAATCTGGTGATTGAGTTGAAGATGGAGATTTTTCTTATTTGTATAATAAAAGAAGGATAAAAATGAACTTGATGTGGATGAAATAGAGAGACTGAAGAGGTAAGAGAATCAATAATGGATATTTTATCTATAGGAATAGGCTCAATAGTGAAAGAGACAAAATCCTTAGTAATAGTGGTTTTAATTTGATGATAGGTAATGAGTTTCTCACTCTTACACTGATAATCACCACTAAATTGGTGGTAAATAGGATAAGAGTCACCTAAATCATGAAGGTATTGAATTTTTAAATCAAGGGCATCTCTCATACCTAAGATAAGAGCTTTGTACTCAACCATATTATTGGTGACATCAAAGGTGAAGAAAAATTCTAAAGGAATTATCTTCACAATAGGACTTGTGAGAATGAAACCTACCCCATCTCCTTGAATACATTTAAAACTATCAAATTGAATGATCCAAGTATCCTCATGCTAGTCAACATTGATTTTAGGAATGTCTTCAATAACTAATTTTGGTTTAGTAGTACCAAAGGGAGTCAAAGATTCATCAAATTGATTAAGAGCAGTGATAAAGCTATAAAAGTAATCTTTGAGAGAGATAGCTTGATTAAGACATTCAATGTAAGGGATATTGTCATCTAGAAGATCATCTTTAAGATATGAAGTGGTTCGAATGAGAGCTATGGCAATTTGATCAGCTATGACTTTTCCTTTGGTAACCCTTTGAGTGACTATCCTAAGATTAAATTCCATAAGTAAGACCATTCATTTACCAATTGTATCTCAAAGAAGAATGACTTTAGAAAACAAATGTTGAAGGTGGTTAAAATTAATGATGACATAAGTCATTTGGTAAAGCATATAGTGGCAAAGCTTTTCATCTGAAAAATAGATGGTAAAGCAATCATGCTCAATTTTAGTATAACATGTTTTACAATCGATGAGGTATTGGCTAATGTAGTAGATAACATACTCTCTTCCCCTATCATCTTGTTGGGTAATAATTTGTCCCAACAATAATAAGTGTGAGAGAAGTATATAGAATTAAATTTTTATCATTGGAAAATGATGAGCGTAGGTTGATGGATAAATGACTCTCTCATGTTATCAAAAGATTTTTTACATGGATCCATGCATTCTAAAGTAGTACCTTTCTCAATAAGGGAATTGTCAGAGTGAATTCAATATGTTATTTTGAGGACAAATCATCTAATTTCCCTAATCTTTCCTAAATTTGTATGAATGTTAGGAATAGAATGAGGAATGGGCATGTTCATGATAGCACTAATTTTGGTGGGGTCAACATTGATGCCCAAGAAAGATACTAAGAATCCTAAAAAAATGCCATATGTGACTCCAAAGACACATTTGTAAAGATCAAGTCCAACATTGTATTTAAGGAGATGATCAAAGATGATAGTGAGATCATAAAGATGATTTATACAATTTTTGTATTTAGCAATAAGATCATCCACATAAGTTTCAACAATTTTGTGAATGAATTTGTGAAAAATGTGATTCATTACTCATTGTTAAGTGGAACCATCATTTTTTAGGCTCAAGGGAATTTTGACATAGAAATAGGTGCCCCATTCCATGGTGAAAATAGTCTTATGTTGGTCCTCAGGGGCAATATGAATCTTATTATATCCTAAGAAACCATCCATAAGAGATAACATCTTGTAACCAGTCATGAAATCAATGATGTCATATATTGAAGGTAAAGGGAAATTATGCTTGGGACAAGAAAGATTAATATTTTATAAATCAATAAAAATGTGTATGACCATAGTGACTTTCTTCTGAATGGGAACAATGTTGGAAACCCATTCAGAATAATCTACTAGATTGATAAATTTGGCATCAAGTAATTTGATGATTTCATTATGACATAAAGTTGAAACTTTTGGTAGAAATATTTCATTATTTTTTATTCATAATATTGGCATCAAGATAATTAATGATGTTATGCACCACAATTCTAGGGACAATACCATACATGTCCTCATAGGACCAAGAAAAATCCTCACAATATTTGTCAAAGAATAAGCTAAAATTGTCATGTTCAATATGTGAGAGCTCTCGGGAAACAATAATTGGTCAGGGACTAGATGGAGTAGCATATTAAATGTGAGTGATTTCTTTGATAAACATGGAATTACCTTTTTTAAAGTTGGATGGTGCACTAGGTAAGGCATAAATTAGATTTGTTTTAAGAACAATATTAGAAATGAAGTTGTTGAAGTAAGAAGTTTTAGTCTTAAAATTTCCAAGTTTATGATGTTGTCAAGGAAGTTGAGGTTATTAGGAATAAATTAAATAAAGGATAGATTCATCACTAAGAAAAGTAGGAAGAAGACCATAATACTCAACATCTACTTCAATATCTATATGTTTATATCCATGGAAATTATACTCGAAGTGTATATGATGAACATCAGTTGACTTAACATCTAGTGTAATTTTAGGAGTAGATGAAGTATATGGATTAGGAGAGATTGGAGTGTTGGTGGGGTTAGTGATGGGAAAAGGATCTAATGGAATGATAATATATAAAGGTGTAAGAACTTTTGGATATTTAGAATGCAAAATTTTCTCTACCACCTAAATAGTGTCAATAATCAGAAGATTGATAGAAGGTACATGACCCTTAATATCTAAGGTATGATCCACATAAATTTTATGAACATCCTAATTAAAATCATGGATTTTGGCTAGAGTTTTTTGGAAATGTTGGACATCCAAGTTTCTTGATTAAGCTTGTAATATTATATAGTTCTCATCATATGTTGGAGAAATTTTACATTCTTCAAAATCAAGGGGAGTTTCAGAGGATGAAATATTTATATTACTAAATTTATGAAAATAAATGATGAGAGGATCTTGATATAATTTAGCCACTCCAAAATCATTAGAAGTAAAGGCTTCATCTGGTAGATAAGGATCTTGAACATTTTTTAGAGGGGGAAAATTAGTAATCTCATCCATGAGATAAATAGTATGGTCTCTTGGTAAGAGAGAAGGATGAAGCCATTATGAAATATAGGGAGGTAACTTGGTAGTATTATAAGTATGTTACAATCATTGGGCTCATCATCATCAAAAATTTCAAGAGTAACTTGCAAATTAGGATTCACATTGATGAACTCAGGTAAGGGATCATTATTGGTCTTAGTAATTTTAGAAACATGATATTGAGATTTAGGATTAAGAAGATTAATGCTCCATGGATTGGGGTTAGCTTCATTCTTATACAATTTTCCATTATGCAAGAATTTAATAAATTGACTACTAGAAGAAGCAATGTCCCTCATTAGATGAGTCCATGGATGACCAAGGAGTATTTTATAATATAAATGAGTATCAAGGACCATAATCTTAGTTTGAATAGTCTTAGGTCTAATGGTTAATGGAAGACAAATACAACCAAGTTAATTTTGATTAAACTTTTCAAAACCATAACAAGTAAGATGAGTTTGCTTAAGATGATCCTTGTTATAACCAAGTTGTTGTATAAGCCACAAGGATGTCACATTAATATCAAATCCTTAATAAAATAATACTTTATAGATAAGACTAATATTAATGGATAATTTAATAAATAGTGATGGATCATTAACATGAAAGTGAATTTCATCATTGATCATGTCCTCTTTAAGAAACTCAATAGAAGGTTTGAAAGAGGGACACATAGTTTCAATGGTATTGACATTAGTAGGTTGAGAATCAATATAAGATGGTTCTTCATCTATGGAAGATGGATATTAAATTTATTGAAGCTATTTCATAAGGAATTTATGATGATAGGGTGAATCATGAACCAACTCCATAAGAGGAATCTTGCAAGGCATAGAGTTGAGTTCTTCAAGAAAATTCCAATTTGATATAGAAGAAACAACATGAGATTTATAAGGTAAATTAGTTTTGGAATGTATAGATGTGGTTAGAGGATCGAAAGGAGGAAGTTATTCATGAGATGCTTCTGAATGAACATTAGTAGTGGTAGTATATTTAAGAAGTTGTTCTTCTAAAGATGATTTTTAAGGATTGGTAACAAGATCTTTGTGAGCTAGTTTACAATGATAATTAACCTTGGTAGTGTTGAAATATTGAGATTTGTTATAATATTAGTCATAATAAGTGTTAATGGCTAACACATCCTTGACATGTTCTTGATTATTTGAATAATATTTTTGGTTATTAGAGGTATAAGATTTAAACATATGTCATTTTTGGGAAGCAAAAATATATTCTTGATGATGAAGATTGATCATAGCTTTGTGATTTAATGAATCACCAAGCATTTAGGAGATAAAAAATTTATTGAGACTTATAAAAGATTTATGAGAATGTATAGTGTTAGAATGGAACCAATGAAAGAGACTATGGTCATACCACTTAGGAAGATCATTGGGATAGATGAAAGGTTTTGAGGGTGGTAAAAATTCTTTCATTTGTTGAACTGAAAGAGGTGTATGAGAAGGTAAAGCAATATTATTTTGGTAACTCCTTGTTTGATTTGTGGATTATTACTATTGATAACATTAGATGTTTATAAAGATCCTTTAAGAAGTTTAAGATTGGGTTGTAATTGTTTCATAATAAAATATTGACATTTAGCATGATCAGGAGATTCATTAAATGTTTGGAGAGTAAAGGTTTGAACCTTATATTGGAGAGTGGGAGTCAAATTGGTAATAAAGAGTCTACATAAATTATCATCAATCATGTTATGGTTGGCTTTAAGGGCCAATGATTTCCATCTTTTGATAAAGTCATGAGCTGATTTAGTGGGAGATTGCATAGCATTGATGAAGTGGCTAAGACAATTTTGAGGAAGATCATTATGTTGAAAATATTTAACTAAAGGATTAACCAAATCTTCAAATTGTAAAATTTAATGTTGGGGAAGTTGATTATACCTTTATAATATAGTGAAGGTTGTCACTAAGCATTTAGTTGTGGCAAAGGTATTAGTTTGGATCCATTATTTGTAAAGGTTATCAAAGGCTTTAAGAAATGAGGTAGGATATTTCATGCCATCACATTTGATAATTAGAGATATGTTACCAATATCACTGGAAATAATGAAGGGAGCTAAAAACTCATTTTTAATGGTTTGAAGCATCATGTTATTCATTATGGGTTGAGGAATAACATTACTTAAGGAATCCATAAGAGGTAGAGGAATGAAATTGGGATTAGCTTGAGGATGAATAGTTAGAGGTTGATTAACCACATTAATTACGTGTTATTGAAGTTAAATCATTTGGTTTCTATTAGCATGTTGCATAATGTTCATTGGTTGAATGACTTGGGCTAAAAGTTGAGTTGTATCAGGAGGTGGGTTGGTTTTTGGAGGAGCACTCCCTAAATCAGTATTAGGGAGAGGATTGGAAGAAGATGGATTATTAGTGGGATTATTGAGTAAAATTGCATCAATCACTCCCACACTAGTTTAAATATTTTGATAATTTTCTTGGTAAGTATATAAAAGATTAGAGCCATCAAATTCATCTTGAGGTGTTATTTTCATCATATTATCATTCATAGATGAAGAAGGAGAAGAGGTGCCCCAAGAGTGTTGGTTCTCTTGGGAAGAAAAGAGAGGGAGAAATTAACATCCCATATAATATATAAATGGATTCAAACTATCCAAGAAGATTTTGGTAGGGGATATGATGCTTGAGGAAAGAAAGAGGATGTTAATCAAGAAGAATAATAGAGAATTAAGTTAGGAGAGAAAGAAATAAGTTAGGAGAACAAAGAACTAAGTCATACATACAAGGAATTGAATTGACAAATATAAAATTGTATTGACAAAGAAAACTGGTAGAAAATAGTATAGGGTCGACTGGATCAACCTAGTATAGTAGACAAAGGTTAAAAAGGGTCTACAGATAGTACAGGGTTGACTGGGCTGATCCTATACAACAAATAGAGTCTAAAAAATGTCTATAAATATAAGTAAAGAACTTATTGGTTTGGTATAGTATAGTATTTGAGTCAAGAAGCAGGTAGAAAAAGATACAGGGTTGATTAGGTCGACCTAGTACTATAAATATATGAAAAATAATACTAAGAAAAAAAATGTGAATCCAAGTAGTGGTGGGATAAGATTAATGTTGGGTTCACCAGAATGTATATAATCACAAATGCATCATGTTTATAAATTAATCTTGTTTCAAAGAAGATAGACCATACGTACACTTTTGACTGGGATACACTTGTTAAGCAGGAACATGACTAATATTGGGATCTATTAGACTTTATTATAGGATCATGTGTCACAACATATCATGTTAATAAGGGTTTCAATGCCTATAGTCTAACACAATCACACAAAAACCCTAATGGAGTCCTAAGGTTTAAAACATTCACCTATTTTAATAACAAGAAAATAAATCTAATCTACTGCACACCAAAGCTTGTGACACAAAGTGGTGATTAGAAATAATAAAACAAACATGTATAGGGAACTTAAATTAAGTATGAGTAACACCCTAATACATGAAATATTAAACATAGTATTACTTGAGCCAACACTTATGCTAATTCTATCTAGTAAAAGAAAGGAGAACAAATTTAGAATATAATTACCTAAATGTGAACCCATCGAGACTCAATCTCTCCCTTGGACAAATGGGATTTGCAAGAGGTTTTTGTGGATTTTAAGAATCACTAAGAAAGTAAAAAACATCTAAGACTTCACTTATGCTAATTCTATCTACTAAAAGAGAGGAGAACAAATTTAGAATATAGTTACCTAAATGTGAACCCATCGAAACTCAATCTCTCCCTTGGACAAATGGGATTTGCAAGAGGTTTTTGTGGGTTTTAAGAATCACTAAGAAAGGAAAAATCATCTAAGACTTATCCACAAGACTAGATTCTCAAAATAAAAAACCTAAGCTAAGTTTCCTCAAGTAGAATGGTGGAAGATCATATTGTGAAGAAGTGTGAGGGAATGATAACTTTTGATTGCACATACGAAATAATGACAAAATGATCTTGTATATATAGGTGGATCTTGTCCTAAATAATTTTGGAAATGTCAAATATATAAGGTTGACCTAGTTAACCTAGTGTGTTTTAAGGGATAATTCACTAGGTCTAAGCTAGGTCAGCCTAAAGACTAAAAAGCTAAGAAAGTAAAAAATACCCCTAAATTATATTGGATCAACCCAGTTGACTTAGTACATTTGACTAACCAAAAGGGGGTTTAAGATAATAAAATAATTGATGGAAAGAGGAAAATACTAGAGGAATATTCAAGGGAGGAGAAATATATTAGGGAATGGTTTTGAGAGCTGGTTGGATTGGTAGTAATGTGGCAAAAAGGGACAACAATACTATGAAGCACCAAATACCTACACACCCCTTTCTCGGTGCACCCCTTAGGGTGTGCACTCAGAGAGATTGAGTCTTGACAAGTTCCTATAAGATGTAAAGTGTTAGTATTTGATAAAATATTGAAAATTCTATGTATGTATAGTTTGAACTCTTACTTGTGGAGGTGCATCTTATTAGCTAGGCAATTCCCCAGACATTTTTTAAATATTTCATTTATGTTCCCTATTCTAAAAAAATTAAAAACATTAGAAAATGATCCATAAAAGAAAAAAAATAGCATCTCATGATTTTATATATTTTGATCTCCATGCTCTTACCATTTTTCAAGTAATTATGTCACATGCTTGCCATTTTACAAGACCATTCTAATTTTTCCCATTGGCTTGTTGTTTTACAAGACCATTCCCATCTTCACATTTATTCTATGACATCAATCAAATTTTTCTTGTCATCACTTTTCTTCTATCCCATTTCCTAGGATAATTACATTTGGCCTGAAGTTCATGTTGGACCTTGCATCTATGGAACTATGTGGGCAACTTCCACTTGTCTTGTACATCTAGAGTTAGCTTGACCACCCCCTTCATTTTCTTCTTTTCCCCCATTTCTTTTATGTTTTTTCCCAATCACTTGGGGGAAACTTGGTGTCTTTTTTATTATTACACTATGGTAGAAAGTAATGCCTATATTACATGTACTTGGATAATTATTTTCAAACCATACTAACACTATTTTTATTTGTGTATGTTTATTTTATTTTTATTAGTGTTTTGTTGTACTTCCTTGTCTCTTGATTTATATATTCTCTTCCTTTGATTGTTTCTTCTTATTTTCTCTTGGTCTTTTGTTTTGTTTTCCAAGAACATCTTCATCATCACATGGAGCTTGATTATTCATATTTTGTTTCATGTTGTTTATTAAGTTTTCCTTGCTTTTTTTTCTAACATTATTATTCCTACCTAAGTCATGATTGTTCATATCTTGATTTTGGGTTGTTTTCATTTGTGTTTTTATTTTTCTATTTTTCATTGTTTTTTATTTAAATGTATATAGTTGTAACTCTATTTTTGGTAGTTATTATCACTATCCTTAGTTATAAATATTCATTTTAGAACTAGTTCAGCATAAGTGAAATGCAATATCATTTTAAGTTCCTCATACTTATGATGCTTAATTTAATTTTGATATAGAAATCACTATGCAATTTAGATCCAAGTCTTAAGATCGATGCATCTCTGATGATCAAATCTCAAGTGCACCAATAAAACTAGGTACTAATGGCTTATCTCACATCTGACTCTATGCAAGACATGTACCTTTTGACATATATGATTAGTCTAATCCAATAATTGTGAATTTTCTTCATTCCTCATTCCATTCTCTCCCACCTTTTAGTAAACTACATTGGATTTAGGTTCATTTGGACTATGTAGGTAATGCATAAATAAATGACATGTCTCGATTTAGATCAACCATCTTCATTATTACTTTCATCTCTTTTATCACTTTATGCATCCTCATAATCTTGGTTTTTTATGGATTTCTCTATCATTTGACCATCACATCTATATTTATGCCTGATCATCTTTAATCTATACAATAGGTTATATCCTTAAGCTATTACTTACCAATTTTCCCTATAGGGGCACAACATTTGAACCAATCACAAATCTAAATCATCCTTATAGGTGCAAAGTTTAATTATCAAATGTCAAAATTATCCCTACTAGGGAAAATTTTTTTATCAACCACTCAAATCTTATTTACTAGGATGAATTATTCATTCCTC
>JARHVA010002689.1:367500-430000 GCA_037957365.1 Torreya grandis
TCAATAATAATATGGCTTATACCATGTGTGTATATATATACTATTTTTGAACTAACCCATAATTTTTATATAGTCACAATTAGGATAATTTATATGTTAAACTTTAAGTATAAATGGTAATCATTATTAAGTACCAGGGTATCATATGTGCTTTGTTATGTATTTAACGTGGATACAATAGTAAAATAAGGTATTCAATTATTTAAACATAGATCTTATTGAGATGTTTTATGACTGGGTTTTTTATATAAGTGTAATATAAACAAATAAATAATCTATGATTATTGTTTGTTTCATGGATTAAATAAAATTATAATTTCCTTTATGATATTTGGTAACTTGTGTAGACACCTAAATCTAGCCACTGATAACCTCCAATCAGGGTTTTGACTAATTTCCACCTAAAATGCATAATTTGGCCTAAAAACACTAAAACATGCTAAATGATGTGAAATTGATATATTCAAGTGCTGATTTTGGCTAGAGTATCCCTAAATGGGGTAATGCAATTTATGGGATAGTTAACTTTGATCAAATCATTTTGAGTCAAAATGCTATATTTGCACCTGGGTCCTCTAGATTGCTCTTTCATATCAAATCTCTTACACGAGACACATGCCTTCATTATTTGTTGTTGGTAACATCCTAAATAGGAATATAGTTCCAATGCTTCTAACATGGACTTCTAATTCTAATCTAGTCAAAATTTAGACCAATAACAAGGCATTTTGATCAGTTTGGGTAATTTGTGTACAAAGTGCTTAATCATAAGATCTAATTAACCCAAATCAAGACATAATCAAGAAATCCATGGAAACTTGTTGAATAATTATTTTTGGAAATGAATATTGAATGTCTACATCATTAGGTGACCTCATTTCTTGGGAAGCCATCCCTAGGCCATGAATGCCACAAATATTAGGATTCATGCCCTCCATGCCTCTTAAGTGCCCCTTCTTACAACGTCATGATGAGGATAATTAAAAACTTAGTTATAAAAATTGAATTAATCCTCAACCACACATCTCAATCTTAGGATGGATGGTTCGAGTTGATTCTAGACATTTGCAAAAATATATAGATAGGAGGCCTCAAAACATCATTTCTAATTCTTGATAATGAAAATTTATAATGAATGATTGGTAATAAAATATTCATGAAACTAGAGTTACCATGAAATTGATTCCAAGCCAAGCCAAGCCACAAGCCAAAGGTGCCAAGGACAGACAAAGGTAGCCAAGATTCCATTGCCAAGGACTTTATGAGCACAAGCCGAGCAAGCCACTACAACAAGTATTTTGGAGAATACAAGGAAGGTAAAAGAGGGTTTATTTTTATTTTAGTTGTGTGTTTTATTCATTTTTTAAAACTAATTTCTCCCTAGTGTCTAGGCCTAGAGATGTTATTCTAGTTAGTGTGTTTTTTCATTTTGTTTTCATTTTAAAACTAACACAATACTAACCATCCTCTCTTGAGTCAAATTTTTAGATCACATAATAGCACTCTTGGTGGAAATAGATGCATCTAAAACCTGAAGAAGATCATTTTTCAACTTTAAAATATTCATTTAGACCGTTAAAACTCTTGCAAATTGATTTTATATCCTTATTTTACCATTTTTGTTTGTCACGGTTTTACATAGTAACCGATGTCAATAGGTAAGACTGACATCAATTGTATATCTTAACCTATGTTGATTAGTAAAACTAACATTGGTTGTATACTTCTCATTGGTCACATTGGTATAACTGATGTTGGTTGGATAACCAACATCGGTTAGAAAATGTCACCGTCATCAGTTACAGAAACCGATGTCGGTCATTATATTTTTCTTAAAACACAAAACTAAGAGCTCTTTTTCTAAAGTTTATTATTTCAAACCAAAAAGAGATTCAAAGATAAATGACATGATAACATTTTTATAATAGGACCAATCATGAAATTTGACAAAAACATGTTTAGATCACCTTTTGCATGCTTAAAAAAATCAATTAGGAACCTTGTTTTGGCATTTAACAAAATAATTTAGATGTTTGTGGTGAATGTTTTCAAAGTTAAAACTAAGACCAAGGGGTCAAATGAACACCACCAAATCTTTCATTTGGACATAAAATTAAACACACTTATAAATTTTTGTTTGCAATAGTTATTGAATTATATTTTATTTGGCAAAAAGAGGAATGTTGGAATAAAAATCACCATTCCTATTGTAAATAGCCTAGTCCAAGGCTTAGAAATAAATTAATCTAAATTACTCCCAAAAAACACATCAAACTTTTGGTGACCTTGAAAATGACCCTAAAGTTTTTTTACTTTCATGCTTTCTTTATTTTTATGCAAATTTGGCTTGTGAATGGGACTTCATCACGTCCCATGAGTTCTTCAAGGAATCTGTAATGTCCCCAATTTTCTATTAAGATAGTTTAATTAATTAATTAAATTATTATAGAAATAAAATTGACTTTTTCTAGAAGTTTCCTGGAAGGCTTTAAAAGAAGGCGAAAGCAAAGCATTTGGATATCTAATATCTTCTATTTGCAAAAATTATTCTGAGAAGCTTGAATCGGTGATTCAGCTGGAATCTCTGAGGACGCAAACCTTCAGTAGATTGGAGAAGAATTGGATGAAAACCCAGCCCTTTTCAAGAGGTGGATTCGTGATGGAATTCAGTTTGGGCATATTGATCAGATCTGGAGCTTCAAAGGCCATTCACAGAGTATACCAGGGTTTAGCCTATGCAAAAGGGTTCTAGGTATTTATTCATTATTTAGATTCCAAATTTATATATTTTTATAGTCAGATCAGGTTCGGTACGAAATCCGTACAAGATTGGCACCAGGTCGTACCAGTAGGTTCAGAGAAGGGAAGGGCATAGTTTGCAGTTATGGGCTGCAGGGTTTTACAGAGACCAGCATCGGGACATAGACTGACATCAGCTGATCAGCGACCGACGCCGGCAATCAGGCAATCACTGGTAGGCAGAGACGACCGACGGTGGCAGTATTTCGACCGACATCGGCATTATCATCACTGACGTCGGTGACTGTGTTTTTACACAGCGTCCAGATTTGTGCACACTTCTAGGTTCTTGCTTATTTTGGGCTTCATTATACCCTTCATAATATCGTTGTGTACTGTAATTTTTGTTTATTCACTATTGAAGCAAATCTGGGTAATATATTTTTGTATCTGCATTATCTAAAGGCAAATAATCAGAGTTATATCTTTGTCTTGTAAGAACCTGTATATTTTGTGTTTCCAAATTGAGTTTGTGATCTTTCAGTGGTATTAAAGCCAGGTTTCTTGCCAGCCTGTAGGGGTAAATATATTTTATTTCTATGCATCCTGGAAGATTTGATAGAAGACATAAATATTTTACACGTAGTAGAGCTCAATATGAGCGAGAGTTGGGTTTAGGACAACAACCTATCATGGCCGAAGAACAGAGGAATGCTCATAGAAACCATGATGAGGAAGAAAGAGAGATGATGAGGACCCTCATCACTACCCAGCCCAAGATTGTTCAAGCTCTAGACCAATTATAGGATACCATGGACATTTAGAGGTGGATAGACACAGAGGTAGGAGGAATAGATCAGTTTCAATGACTAGTAGTGATCATACCCACCACCCCAGTCGGCATAGTCACCATTCCCGTTCTTCAGTGGGGAGCTCCCGTCATTCCTCTAAGTGAAATCATCATCATACACCTACTCCAAATAGACCATTACTACCTCAGTTTGTACTAGGTGGCCAACCAGTATAGGTGGAACTACCAGAGATGGGGTTCTAAGAGTTCGTTTTGGTAGCAACAGCAGAGTGGAGAGCTTTACCCCTAGAGGTTAGGGAGGTTTTTCCTTTGCCCCAGTATTGTGAACAGTGTAGAGACACAGCCAGACTCAGGGGAGATTGGGGTAATAGACCACCACAACAATAGCATAATCATGACCTTAATAGAGCTACGGGGAAGATTACATTGGCTTCATATAATGGCTCTGGAGAGACTAGTGCAAGAGCTTGGGTCCACAAGCTGGACATATATCTTTCTTTGACGCCCATGCCTGAGCATGAGGCCATTCAATTTGTGGTATTAAATCTAGAGGGGATTGCATATGATTGGTGGCACCATGGATTGGTCACCCAGGATCATGCTTTAGTTCACTCCTATGCTGAGTTCACTGAGAAACTTATTGCATGGTTTGACCGTAAGGATACAAAACTTTACTACAGGGAGCTGGCTCATCTTAGACAGAGTGGTCATGCAAAAACTTATATTAATGAGTTTCAGCATATTGTAGTTATGGTACCTGATATGCCTCAGAGACGGAGTGTGATGTTATTTATTAAGGGATTATAGGATAGACTTAAGGGACTGGTACGTGCTTTCCAACCAGCCACTCTTAAGGATGCCATTGATGTGACATTGAGATTGGATACTGTTCCCACTTCTTATCAAGGTGATAAGAAAATAGCCGCAGACTCTTAGCATTTACAGAAAGCCAACGCACCATAAAATAAAGAAGGGTCATCCTCTACAAATCCTTGGATGAATCAGGAGACTAGGAATGACTTGAGGAGGAAAAAGTTATGTTTTTCCTACAAAGACCCATGGGAACCAGGCCACCGTTGCATGGGTAAAGGAAAGGTTCATTTGATTGAGGTAGCTTCTGAGTGTGGAGATGAGGAGGTGCCTGATACAGACATTGAGGATAATATTGAGCAGGATCAGATACAGTTGGAGATAGACACCCCAGAGCCTTTGGCATCAGCCAAAGCAATTATGGCTACCCTCTCCAGTTATCCTAAATTTCATGCCTTTTAGTTGAAAGGTACACTTTAGGGTAAGTGGGTCATGAGCTTGGTAGATACATGTGCTACACATAACTTCATTGATCAGAAGTTAGTGGGAAGGCGTGGATTACAGTATGAGAAGTTTGGTGGTTTTGGGGTAAAGGTGGCAGATGGTGCAGTTTTGGGTTGTACCAAATGGATTCCACAGCTTAGCATTCATATGGGGGATTACACTTTGACCGATGATTTTTATGTATTTCCTTTAGAGGACTATGATGTGGTCTTGGGCATGCAGTGGTTACAGGGTATTGGGTGCTACATTATTGATCACCACCGTATGCAGTTAGAATTCCTTTCTGGGGGAAGGAAGATTATCTTGAAGGTAGCACAAGATGGAGGACCTAACGACGGGTCATCTCACAGGATGGAGTCTCATTTTATAGGTGATGTGGCAAATAATTCTATTTGTTGCAGGGCATTTTCCTTTCCAATTATAAGTCAACATCCTTATGGGGATTGTGAGAGTTTGTTAATCAGAGTAGCGCAGTGGCCTTTTTCTAAGTCTAAGGTATGTGATGGTGAATTTGCTAATTACATATTGAGGATTATCACACTACTCTCTAGGAGAAATAAGGTGAATGTAGTCATAGATATTTTCCAGCATGGTGTTTCTGACAGAAGAATTTGCAAGTTTTTGAGAATAATATGGGATCCAGGTAGTTGGTGTTGGAAAGAATTGCTTGAGGACAAGTAATATCCGGGAAGGGAGGACTGTAATGTCCCCAATTTTCTATTAAGATAGTTTAATTAATTAATCAAATTATTATAGAAATAAAATTGACTTCTTCTAGAAGTTTCCTGGAAGGCTTTAAAAGAAGGGGAAAGCAAAGCATTTGGATATCTAATATCTTCTATTTGCAAAAATTACTCTGAGAAGCTTGAATCGGTGATTCAGATGGAATCTCTGAGGACACAAACCTTCAGTAGATTGGAGAAGAGTTAGACAAAAACCCAGCCCTTTTCAAGAGGTGGATTCATGACAAAATTCAGTTTGGGCATATTGATCAGATCTGGAGCTTCAGAGGCCATTCACGGAGTATACCAGGGTTCAGCCTATGCAAAAGGGTTCTGGGTATTTATTCAGTGTTTAGATTCCATATTTATATATTTTTATAGTCAGATCAGGTTCGGTACAAAATCTGTACAAGATTGGCACCAGGCCGTACCAGCAGGTTCAGAGAAGGGAAGGGCATAGTTTGCAGTTGTGGGCCGTAGGGTTTTATAAAGACTGGCATCGGCACATAGACCAACATCGACCGATCAGCGACTGACGCTGGCAATCAGGCAATCACTGGCAGGCAGAGATGATTGATGGTGGCAGTATTTCAATTGACATTGGCATTATTATCACCAACGTCGGTGACTGTGTTTTTACAAAGCGTCCAGATTTGTGCACACTTCTAGGTTCTTGCTTATTTTGGGCTTCATTATACCCTTCATAATATCACTGTGTACTATAATTTTTGTTTATTCACTATTGAAGCAAATCTGGGTAATATATTTTTGTATCTGCATTATCTAAAGGCAAATAATCAGAGTTATATCTTTGTCTTGTAAGAACCTGTATATTTTGTGTTTCCAAATTGAGTTTGGGATCTTTCAGAATCTTTGACATAGGGATTCACCTCTTGGAATTGACTTCATTTGGATCCTAATTAGAGTTGCACATGGGACATAGTGACACTTTGAACATCACACTACACTAAGCAAATAGTAGGATGTAGTGGTTGCAAAAAAGACTAGACCTTTTTGAAACAAGCCAAGTGATATGGACCCAAAATCCATGTTTTTATTTTTCATTATTTGGGGTGGAAGTCATTATGTAATTGATTATAATAGATAATTTATAAACTTTTTAGATCTTAGACAAATTCTTAGTTGTTTCAAAAGTATTGTTGGTGCAAGGTGCGCCTCAAGGTCCATGTCATAGTAATGTTATTTTAGAGAAGATGGTGTAGAAACCTTACTATATAATTCACATTTACTTTTGGATGAACACTTAAAATCCTCTAAAATGATGTATATTTATGGATTCCAAAAATAATAAGTAACGTTATCAATTTTGGATCTAAGAGTGGTTATTTAGTTGGTCTTGTCATAGATAAAAGTCTTGTTTGAAGTCAAAACTTGGTGTAAACAAACAATCCAAACCAAACACATAGTCCAAATTTTCCTTTAAAAAAAGATTCATTATGTTTCTTGCGTGAGATCATCAATTTACCTTGTTCAAAGTTCATCAAAAGCTTGAGAGTCATATCATTCACTTTTTCATAGTTATGATACCCAATTGAGTCTAGACCTTTACCAAAGTTGTTTAAGTCCTTCACTTATATTCTAAATTTGAAATTGAACATTTATAAGTTCATAGGGTTGATGTGTTATGTGAGTTCACCATTTGCACTAAACTTGAGGGAACTTAGGTTTAATTTCCAATTTGGGTTGAAGGTCATTTAAGACTCATAATCATTGTCATCACTTGATAGACTTAAGCCATTTTGTGTTAAACACTTGAACTTTGAGTCTATGCACCAAAACATTTTGAGTCAAGAAAAGTAGTGGTATGCTGTCAAAATTGTGGGAAAACATCTTTACCTTAGAGAGTTTTTGAAGAAAACATTTTTGTCACACCTTTTAGATAGTATAGCATCATTACGCTGCCAAAAACATTTTGACTATTATTTCATAGACCCTCTTGCAAAGAGTTCCAAATTTGTTCCTACATTTTTAGACCAATCCAAGTGTACTTTTGTGATCTTTTATCTAAAAAATTTATACTATTCACTTTTTTCTAACTTGTTTGTCAAAAAAACCAAGTGTTATACCATTTTTTGTGAGAAACTAAACTATTTCTAAAGTGCCTTTTATTTCATACCTTATACCTAGTTGATAAAGTTCATGTCCAAAAATCAAATGCCTAGTGTTTGTTATAAGTGTTTCAAATCCATTAGATTAAAAAAATCATCTATTTCAATGTCTAGCTTTTGATGTCATTTGGCCAAGAGTCCTAACACATGCCTTTGTTTGAGCCTAGCTATTGATGTCATGTTTGGCCAAAAGACCTAGCAACTTTTAAATTCCTAGATTAGACTGATTTAAAAAACTTCAACCTTAGAGTTTGGCATTTTGATTTTTGGTCCATTTACTTGCTTATCTTTGTGTGAATAGTGAAATGTTAAATACTTCATGCTAGTTTGTTTCCTCGCAAATATTTGCATAAACCTTTTGATCCTTTTGATGAATCTAGACTAAGTTGGAACATAATCTATTTTAGACATTAATTTTTATATATTTTATATAAATCTTTGACCTTTTATCTCAAAACATTGACTATGGATCCCAACATATATTCCTACACTTGTAGTGGACTCATGTACAATCTAGGGATTAATAATGTGTTTTCATAAGAAGAAATGGTGCAAGACCCCTATGTAGATAATATTAATTATGAGATGGATTCTTATCCCTCTTATAATACTCAATTATGGGCATAAATCCAAGATTCATTAGCTAACTATCTGGTTAACACACCACCTTATTCAGAACAAGACCAAGAACAAACCACACAATACCTAACTATAATACCCATAGTGGATGAGCCAATTCTTCAAAAATCATATTCTACTAATATAGATTCCTTGTATGATCCATTTTTTTTAGAAACATTTGTTAGATAACAAAGATGAGATTTTGGTTAGAGCCATAGAGGTAGAGGCCAAGTTTCTAGTAGACTTTCCCCATGAAAATTTACCAAGTTTAGTAAGAGTGCCCCACAATATCATTTACAATCAACATGATTCTTCTATAAATCCTATGGCTCTAGTCCAAATAACATACCAAGATCTTAATATATCTAATTGAGGCAAAAACATCATGGAAGATCACTTTAACCAAGAACATATATCATATCAAACCTATCTGAATCTAGCATGTGATTTTAGTCAGATGAACATGGTAAGTAATTCTCTTATTGACCTAGTTCCTTCAACAAGAGTATTGGTAGAGTTAACTAGATAAGATAATATAAGCTTAGACCAATTAGTAAAAACTAATTTGATAGATAACTTGATGCATATGCTTATTATTGAAGAAATGTCTTTGGCCTATACACAAAATAGTGAGCCAATCATAGTAAACAATGTGCAAAAAACATCCAGTCTTAATCAAAGTGGTACTAATGTGTAAACAATTAGCAAAAAACATGTGCCTATAGTTCATCCCAAGAGTGGATCATAATACTAGGGAATAAGAGTTTCTACACCCCAATCTCAACTGGTTGCTTCTTTAAATGTACAACCTACGAGATTAGGTAATCAAATAACAAACAATATCACACCTCAATAATAGAATGTGATGAATCTTACTCCTCAACAAGTAACAAGTACTATTCCATAACAAAAAACACAATCTAGTGTATCAATTCAATATATGACAAATACATTGCCACCTTAATTAGGGGTAACAAATGTTCCACCTCACCAGGTAACGATAAACATACCTCTTCAGTCATAGACTAATATGCCAATCCAAAGCCATCTAATGACTAGTCAACAATAGGAAAATATTGGTCAATGATAGATGATAAATATGTAACCTTCACATCCTCATAGGGATTCATGCAACAAGGAATTCCCCATGTTTCTTAGGTACCTACTAGACAACCATTGGTTCAAAATGTGCCACAAATCTAGAGATAAGGTCTTGGTCTACAAGTTCCCACTCAACAATAAGGTTTGATTGGTCAGTATCATGTCCCTTTTCAACCACATTAGGAAAATTATAGTTATATCCCTCCATCCCAACCATAAAATCCTCCATTTCAAACCTTTATTTCCAACCCAAACTAGAATATCATGCAACCAAGTGTGTAATTTCAAGTACATCTTAATCCATGCATGTGTATTCCTGGTCCATACCCCAACCAAACCAATATACCTCAATAAGTATCTCCATCATACCTTGGTTAAAGTGTCCCAATTTTGACCTCTCAACCATTTACCCAAACCAATATTCTCCCTCAAACCAATGTTCCTTCTAGTTTCCTATCCCAAGAATTACAATAAATGATGGATGTAATTGCAACCATTCAAGTTAGGAAAAAAACTTAAAAGTGCAAATTAGATGACATATGTTCCTATCTATTCAACATGAAATATTTTCAAATACCATTTCCTCCATGATATGAACCACTAAAATTTGATAAATATAAAGGGAAAGGTGACCCTAAGGCTCATTTGACCAAATTCTTTGTCACATGTCAACCAGTGGCATATAGAGACATTTACCTTCTTTTTTTGTTTCCAAGGAGCTTGGTTGGACAAGCCTTGAAGTGGTTTTTAATGTTTTCCAAAAAATTTATTAATGGATTTTGATGATCTTCTTAATAAGTTTATGTAGCACTTTTCCTCTAATCTGGAGCATGAGATTTCATTAGTGGACTTAACACAAGCAAAGAAAAAATATAGTGAGAGTTTTACATGTTATTTAAAGTGATGGAGACCCATTTCAAGTCATTTCACCTGTAGTTCACTAGATAAAAATTAGCCATTGTGTTTACCAAAAAATTGCACTGTGAGATAGCTTATCATTTGGAACTATAATGTGCACATACTTTCAAGTAAATCATAGACAAAGGCTTGTTGATTGAGTGGACACTCATCAATAAAGGAGCCATCAAGATTAATTCAAGTAATGAAAATCAAGGTACCGATCAGGGAAATGACCAACATCCCATTTAAGTGCTAGTATCACAACTGACACAGGCCAATAACCCAAAAATATTAAAATAATTCAACTGTAATAAGAATGTTGTGGGAAATGGAGTAACCTAATCTCATTATGTCCAAATGGTGTAAACATCATCTACATCAATATTTAAACTTACTTTTACCTAGAAACCTCTCTACCAATGTTGCAAGCATAACAACCAAGACTTGCACAACAAATATAACAACCTTTACCATTGTAAACCCCTCTTCCTAAGAGAACCATGCCTACACATAATGTCATTAGTGACTTAAGAGAACCTATTAAGTTTTTATTTTTTAATCTTGATATCACTAATTTGATTAGTTGGCTTATACCAAAGCATTATCTACAAGTCATTCCTTATCTTGATTAGTACCATAAAAATGAATTATGTGACTATCATCGGGTCAATGGGCATAATCTATGAAGATGTGTCCAAATCAAGCATTTAATTGAGAATATATTGGAGAATGGGGAGATAACATTGGATAATGGTGTTTACACTTTCAATCAAACTCTTGGGATTTATCAAAACCCCTTTCCCCAACATAACAATCAGTAGTAGAAAAATAATTAGCAACAACAACAATAACAACAATAACCAGTGTAGTAGTAAAATTTACAATATAAAGGCCAAACTAGTAGAATCAACAAAATCAATAGAAAAACCCATAATGATAGAATAATGGAAAAAACCAAGGTTAGAATGGTAATAACTAATAAACCTACCATGTAGTTACACATGACTATAATAGGTTTGTAGGTCATCTTGTAGGAGGTAGCATTAATACCATTTCCATTAATGCTAGACCAAACACTAATTAGCCCAGACCATTGCTAAATAAGAACAATCAACCAAATTATAAGGATAATCCTTCTTTGACCTAGGAATGCATATAAGCAAACCAAGAATCTAAGACTTCCCCTTTTATACCTTATATCAATAACTCATCCTAACCACATGATCACATGTGAGTGCATCGGTAATTGATACTTGTCCTATTTGGTCCCACACCATTCCAAATATTGGTTAGCAATAATGTTCCAATATTTAATCCCAATTATGAAATCACAACTCAAAGGTCAAAGATTACTATCTTAGGCCCACAACCATTTTCCATTATGCTTGTCATTCAAGCAACCATTCAGCCTCAAAATAAACCATTCACTACTGACTAGGATAAGAAGTTTGATATTGTGGAACAATTACAAAAGACACCAACAAAAAATTATATTTTAAATTTTCTATAAATTTCAATAATACATAAGAATATCTTGAATGAGTGTTTGACCCAATCCACTATTGTTAGTGACATATCCCTTGATAAATTATAATATTTTTTTGGATACCTAGCTCTAACCCAACAAGTCACATTCAACCAAAGTGATATGTCTTCCCTTGGGCTGCTTCATAATAATCCATTATATATAGAAGTTTATATAAGATGACATAAAGTGAAACATGTCCTTATAAATAATGGATCTAGCCTTAACATAGTGTCTTTAAAGCTCATCAAGCTTCTTGGGTACACAATCATAGATCTCCAATCATAAACAATAACTATTAAATCCTATGATAATTAGGAAAGAGAAACACAAGGCACCATTAGTTTTGTAGTTATCATTGGGCCTTTGACCCATGATACACTTTTTCATGTGCTTGATCTTGATTTATCATATAATATACTTCTAGGTAGGCCATGGTTACATAAGATTCACGCAGTCCCATCCATGATGCACCAATGTATCAAGTATTCCTATTTAGGGATGGAAGTGAATATTCCAAGATATTTACACCCATATGAATACTATAAGCATCTTGAGGCCAAATTTCAAAGTTATAATTATCAATACGGCATAAGTCCAAGTTTCATGTAGGATAAAAGAAAGGCTATACTTATTGATCCTTCACTAGATAATTGCATAAATCCTAATATCTTAGATTCCCTTTCCCACATGCCACCTCCTGAAGCTTCTAATCATTTCACCATTTTAGATAATTGATCTAGAGAGTATGTGACCCATGATACATTTCATATTTCTAATCTTCCTTATAATCCAAAAACCTTTGTGTGACCTAAAGTCACCCCACATATGCATTCGAAACAAAAGAACAAAGATAAGGGACCTATCACATTTATACCAATATCTAGCTTAAGACCTGACCCTCTTGAAGATGATACATCATGGTTATATAATGACAACTAAGCTATTTTTTATAAAAATTCAAGGTATCCTATTCCCAATAGGATCATGGAGCATCAAAATTATGAAGGAAGAGGCCTCAGACTAAATCAACAAGGAACCATCAAGCCAATTTCCATGACTAAGTATGAAAGACCTTATGGAATTGGATTTAAACCACTTAGGGGTGACCCCACATATCTTATTCAAACTCCATCACCAGAGACTAGTGATGATGATGCTATTAATGAAGTAAAGTCTTATCATAGCCTCACCTTTGATAACCTAGATAAAACCAACATGTTTGACAATAATACCATTTGTACCCTTACCCTAGATATTCATCATAACTCATTGGCATTATATTATCTCTAACTGATAGATTGGGACCAATAAGAATCTAGCCTACCGATTGATGAGTTGCAGAATGATGAGGCATTCTATCAATTTTTAGGCCTTAGAGACAATGTTCTATTGGGAGATCAAAAATCAAGATTCTCAATCATGTTTGATCTTGTAGCCTATTTTGGAGAGAAAGTGAACACCCTTAGCAAAAAATAATAATTAAAACATCAATGTCCCAAAGTGAAAACCTCTTTGAGGCACTTTCTGACTAGGGAAAAAGGAAAGATAAAGGCTAGTCTAGTGGTGAAAACCTATTTCAAGAACCATTAAAAGAGGGTGTTTATTCTATTTCAAATTTAGACTAAGAGACTACCAATGATGAACTTACCTATGGATCTAACTTCAACTTTGAGAAACAACAAGTATTTGATCAAATTATTCAATAATGTTTTAGTATCTTTATCACATGGCTAGATCCCCCATTAGGGGACTCTAATTCATCATTCCTAGGAGAAGTTAAAGAGAAAGTCCTAATGGAAGACCTTGACATAATTCAATAGTTCAAGTCACTACCTACTATCCTAGAAAATAGTTTGACCCTTCTAGTTGAAGATATAATAGAGGTAAATATTAGGCTCCATCAGACCTGAAATGGATAAAATTAGTAACATCCCTCATTGAGGAGGAATGTGACATCTTTCTAGCTCTATTGAGAGAATTCATAGATATATTTACATGGGCTTATGATGACATTCTAGGTTTAGACCCCACCTTGGTTTTGTACCACCTTGTGGTTAATCTTTATGTCAAACTAGTAAAACAAAAGCTACATAAGATGAATCCTCACATTGTTGTTTTGGTAAAGAAAGAGTTGGAAAAAAATCTTAGAAGCAGGATGTATCTGATCCATTGACTACTTAGAATGGATCTATAATGTGGTACTTGTTAGTAAAAAGCCTAAAGGGATCATAATATATATTGATTTTCGAGACATCAACAAATCTTATCCTAAAGATGATTTTCCATTTCCTAATATCGACATGATCATTGAATCTATGGTAGGTTATAAAATGCTTTCACTCATGGATGGATTTTCAAGATACAACTAGATTAAAATAGCACTAGAAGACCAACATAAAACAACATTCACCACTCCATGGGGAACATTTTGTTATCAGGTAATGCAATTTGGGATTAGGAATGTTGGAGCTACATATCAAAGGGTCCTGATTATCATATTCCATGATATGATGCATGATATTGTTGAAGACTATGTTGATGACATATTAGGAAAATCCAAAATTAGGGCCAACCATCCATCAATCTATGTAAGATATTTGAAATATTATGGGAGTACAAAGTCAAAATCAATCCAAAGAAATGTGTGTTCGGTGTAACTTCAAAAAAATTACTTGGCTTCATCATGTCTCATAGATGTATTGAAGTTGATCTAGATAAATTCCATGTTATAACTAAGATGTCACCACCAACCAATTTAAAGCAACTCTATAGTTTGTAGGGTAAGATCTAGTCCATTTGATGCTTCATCTCTTAGTTAGCAGACAAGTGCCAACCATTTATACACCTTTTAAATAAGGGAGTTGCATTTCACTGGGATGATCACAACCAAATAACTTTTCAACAACTCAAAGACTATCTTGTTAATCTTCCTGCTTTATTACCTCTTATGCTAAGAAATTCATACCGATCATCATACTTCCATAAGAGCCACTCCATACTCACTTGTTTATGGTACTAAAGCCATCCTTCCCATTGAGGTAAAATTGTCTTCACTACACATATCTTTCAAGCATGTCCTAGATGATCATGACTATCAAGTAGCCTGCCTACAAGAGTTAGACCTACTTGATGAGAAATTCATAACTACCCTCAACAATCTTCAAGTATATCACAATTGACTCAAAGGCCACTATAATTAGCATGTTAAGTATAGAACATTTGAAATTTGTGATCTTGTTCTTAAAATAAACCAAAATAATGCCATATCTAAGAAGAACCATAAAGGAAAATTCAAACCAAACTAGATAAGGCCTTTCATCATTACTACAAATTATGGATTAGGAGCATACAAGCTCACCACACTAGATGGAGATGAACTTCTTGAGCTAATGAATATTATTCATCTCAAATAGTACTATGCTTGAATGATAAGGTATATTATCTTTAAGGACCATTTTAGCTATGCCATTTTATCACTATTCTTCTTTATACAAATACCATCATTATCTATCTCTTATAGTATCCACTTTCTACTTGTATTCTATCAACCTAATGTGTTCTAAGGCCTAGCCTGTTTGACCTTGCTTTTTGCCTTTCATTAAAAAAATTTAGCATTAAGGTATCTAATCAATTTCATTAGTTGGTTTAAGTACTCTAGATAGAGATTGTATTTTGGGATAGTGTGATAAATTTTTTGATAGTTGCATCTTTCATTTGTTATTTCATTCTTACCACCAGTCTTTCTACTAATTATTATCACCTTTCGACAAATTAGTACCATTGATCTATGATGTTATGTCCTAGTTATAACCACCTATGGGAAAAATAGGGGTAACATTAAGCCTTGACATACCAAGTTACCACTTCTTATGTTGTACTTTGCATTTTTATCAACTGTGCCTATTTTGTTTGAACTGACTACTACACTAGTCAAATTCCTCCACTGTAAGGGCAGAACTAAAGTGACTTGAGGTCCTACTCTAGGACTATGTAGCTAGTACCTGATACTTCTTAAGGTTATCTAAGTCACCCCTTTCCACCATACTCTCACCATTTTTTGAGAAACATAAGCCACACTCTCACCATTTTACATGCAACCTAAGCCATGCTCAAATCATTTTATAAGAAACCTAAGCAACATTCTCATCATTTTATGAGCAACCTAAGCCATGATCTCACCATTTTACAAGTAACCTAAGCAATTCTCTCACTATTTTTAAATATTGATCCATTTAAGTGTTTCATCATTCTTGATTAAATTGAGATACTTCAAAAAATTCAAAAAACATTTGAAAAATTGTTAGAAAAGCACAGAAACATTGACCACTTCTTTGCCTTAAGGATTCTGGGAACCCTTACTAAGTTACAATAAAATCACTTATCATTTAGTTTCCCCATCCTTTTGGCCTTTTTCTCTTACATACTTTCCATTTTTCAAGACGATTACTATTCTTCTATCACATCCATTCTATTTATTTTTCTTAATTATCACATTCTTTCCATTCCCTGGGAGAACTAATTTTAGCCTAAAGTTTTTTATTAGATATTACATCCATATAACTATGTAGGTAGTGTCCACTTGCCTAGTGCATATGTATATATCTTAGACACCCCTTTATTTTTTTCTATTTCCTTGATTTTGTTCATTTGTTAAGATTTCAACTATTTTTTTGGGGCAATATTCATAGGTTTTCTATTGCATTATTTGTTTATTTCTACTTATTTTATTTTGTTTATCTACTTGTTTGTTTGCTTTCAACATTGTTGCCTTAGTTTAGTTTATTTGTGTTCATTTGGTGATTCTTTGCCCACACTTATACTCGAATCCATCCATATTCATATTTTTACATTATCATCATGGTTCCTATCATTGGTGTATTATTTTTTATTGAGTATTGGATTACAGGAGTCAGTCCTCATGCATATTTCAGCTAAGTCCTCATGATGTTACACCATGAGGCCTACTAACATGTTCTACAACAAACCTTAGCTTCAAAATTCTATTAAGTAATGGTGGCATCTCTTCAACACTGACATCTTGATTCAATCCCAATCATATCAAAAATAGAGTAATTAACCACAAAATAATTTTAACTTTTATTAGTTTAGATGAACATCTCCCTAATAGTAGGTTATTCCAATTCATCATTACCATCTATATTGAGTTATCATCCTCCTCAACCAATTTTACCATGTTTTCCATAATTGGGGTCAAATGATTATAATCGCATATGGGCAAATCATTGCACACCATCCCACCTACATTTCTCAATGATTATAAACACCTTTAGACAAATCATTGTGTTGTTACCACTTTAATTTTTATATCTGTACAAGGTCATGTTATTATCTTGTTTGTTTATCCTAACTGGGGTAGCTCCATCTTCTCAATGATTATAACTACATTTGGGCAAATCATTATAATATCATACCACATTGCCACTCATGGGGTATAATGTTTATAACCACCTTTGGGAAAACCATTGTACACTATCCCACTTGATTTATCAATGATTTTGATTAATTTTTTAGTATCATTGATTTTTCACCCCATCACCTTTCCTTTCTTCGGGTCCCTCATGTCACTTCTTTCTTTTTGAGAGATTATTTGATAACCTGCTTGTGCCAACCATGCCCTCAAGGGGGTATAATATAGTTATTTTGTCATCATTGTAGTTATAGGCATATAGGACCTTTTCATTATTTGAGAATATGTTATTGTGCTTATATCTTGAAACACCTTCCCAAATAGGGGCAAACTATAGACACCTAAATTTGGCCACTGATAACCTCCAATTAGGGTTTTGACCAATTTCCACCCAAAATGCATAATTTGGTCTAAAAACACTAAAACATGTTAAATGATGTGAAACTGATGTATTTAATTTCTGATTTTAGCTAGGTTATCCCTAAATGGGGTAATGTAATTTATGGGCCAGCTAACTTTGACCAAATCATTCTAAGGTCAAAATGCCAAATTTACACTTGGGTGCTCTGGATTGCTCTTTCCTATTAAATCTCTTACATGAGACATGTGCCTTCATTTTTTTTGGTAACATCCTAAATGGGAATAAAGTTTCAATATATCTGACATTGACTTCCAATTCCAATCTAATCAAAATTTTGACCAATAACAAGGCATTTTGATCATTTTTAGTAATTTGTGCATAAAGTGCTTAATCATGCTTAAGATCTAATTAAAAAAATCAAGACATAATAAATAAATCCATGGAAACTTGTTGAATACTTATTTTTGGAAATGAATATTGAATATCTGCATCATCAGGTGACCTCATTTCTTAGGAAGGCATCCCTTGGCCATAAATGCCATAAATATCAAGATTCATGCCATCCATGCCTCAACAATACCTTCCATGATGCCCTCAATGCCTCTTAATTTAACATTATTCCAATTTCATGATGAGGATAATTACAAAATTAATTCCAAAAATTGAATTAATCCTCAACCACACATCTCAATCTCGGGATGGATGGTTTATGTTGATTCTAGACATTTGAAAAAATCTATAAATAGGAGCCCCCACAACATCATTTCTAAGTCTTGAGAATGAAAATTTATAATGCAAATTTTTTTATAAAAGATTCATGAAACTAGTATTACCATGATAAATTGATTCCAAGCCAAGCCAAGCCATAATCCAAATGTACCAAGGAGAGATTGAGGTAGCCAAGCTTCCATTGCCAAGGACTTCATGAGCACAAGCTGAGAAAGTCACTACAACAGGAATTTTGGAGCATCCAAGGAAGGTAAAAGAGGGTTTATTTTTAATTTTGGTTGTGTGTTTTATTCATGTTTGTTAACTAAGCTCTCTAGGCCTAGAAACGCTATGCTAGTTAGTGTGTGTCTTTCAATTTTTTTTCATTTTGAAACTAACACAATACTAACCATCCTCTCTTGAGTCAAATTCGTAGATCACAACTTGTAGTATGGAAATAATTCTCATCTAAATGTTATGTTTATATTAAGTACTATTTATTATTTTGTTTAATTCTATAATAAACTAGATGATTTTAGATTCATTGCATTACATTTTGATGGACTAAATGTATGTATTTTATATTTATGTACTTAGTATATTTATATCCACTAATAGGGAATATTATGATTTAATATATTAGTTTTTATATTATTATATATTTTAACCAAATCTCACATTTATGACACTAAATAAGTAATGTACACATTCCACTAGATTAATTAGTACCATCAACACAAGATGAGTTGTAATCTGATCGAGTGGTGTGTATGAAATCAACTAATCTTAGAGATCATAACTATTGTAAAACTTTGGCCAAAGTAATGTTTATGGTAGACATTATCATTTAATATGTTGATATATTTTTCATGTTTATGTGATATGATGTTAGAACATATTTATTTATGGTACACATCATGTATTAGATATCTATATCACACAGGTTCTAGTTTGTCACTCTAGATACCCACATCACCATTATCTACCCATTTGTGAAGGGAGGGCAATTTCATTATTGGGAGATAGTGTAGGGGATATATGGTCCATGGTTGGTGTGGAAAATCACTTGGATGATTTTCTCCTTCCTTGTAGGAGTACTACACTAGAGACTACACTTGAGATTACAGATTGATACTTGAGTCGTGGAGACTCTTGAGTCATGGAGACTCTTGAGTCATGGAGACTCATGTTCTATAGAGATTTGTATCATGTATTATTATTTGAGATATTATTTATTTTTGAAATTGTAATATTTATTCATGGTAATTATACAATAGTGGCTATAATGTTGTATCAGCCATAGCTAAAATTGTATTATTACTTTATTAAATTATATGTAGTATTTCTTGTTTATTCAAAATTGTACATGATTTGTTATATATTTTCATGCTGATCATTAGCTAGGTAGATTATCTATAAACCTTTTGGTTAACTAAAATAATGTAGTTAGTTAAATATCACTTTATTATATATCTCATGGTTAAATCTATAATATATATATATATATATATTCTAAAAGCCTGGTAAACTTTTTAACGTGACCGGTGCCTCTAGCTAGACACGACTAATACTAGTACCATAGGGCCAGGGGGGACTCGAACAATTGGCCGACAGAGCCGCAATAAAAGTACCTGACCAACCGACTATGCCCCCTGACCCTGGTTAAATCTATAAAATGAAGATGTGTAATTATTATTATTTAAATACTCTACTCTGATAAAACTCAATGGGGTTGTTATACAATTTGTCAACATATTTAGATATCCATCCCCAAATCATACATCTTCATATAATTCTGTTAAAAAAATATAATAAGCAACCAAAATTAAGAGGCCCATGTAAAAAACACTATTCATGATCAACTTATACCTAAAGAAGTTAATAATGCTCTTAAATCATCTTCCAAAGTAATAAGAATCCTAGACCTCCTTACAAGAGATACTTTTGAGCCATTTGAGCTAATAAAACCCATTTTTATCATCCACTTAAGCCTCCCCAATCTCATTACATGGGATCCTCTAGAGGGAGGGTCATCAAGAGCATTGAAAATCACTCTCAAAAAGTGAAAGATAAAAATGTTACTCTATCCACATGAGACAAATTTCTTGGTATGCTGAAGTGTAAGGTCCTAAAACACCTACTTATAAGTCTTTAACTCCATCAGTCATCAAAAAATGAATACCGTCATAAATTTACTCTTGTAACTTTTAACCATGCCAGAAATGAAACTTGACTATGCCCCAAGTTCAAACTAACCCATCCATATTAGGACCTCATCCTTATTTTAAACTAAATGTCACAATTATATAACCACCTCTTAAGGGACTTAATATAGATCAAAACCTCGACCCACATTACCAACACCAATACCCCATATCAACCCTTCAGATTTTTATTACCCATAAACTTACCTAAGATACCTCTACCACCCATTAAAACCACTCATAAAAATAACACAAAAAATGAAAGTGAAAAGGTAAGCACGATCCAAAAATTAATATCCCAAATAAATACAATATCACACCAATATCCCTTATGAGGATCCTATTATACCATCTTTGATCAACTTCTGTAGGCTTCCCTTATCATGTTACCACCTATCAAATTGGTCAATCCCCATATCTAAAAACTAGAATGGTACAATAAAAACAAGATGTGTGCTTACCACAAGATACCTAGACATGATATTAAGAGTTGTAATGCTCTCAAATCTTTAATCTAGGATTTATTGGATGAAGATGACCTCTTAATTGATCAGCCTTGTCCTGATCCTCTCTTCGACAAAAATGTTAAAGCCATAGTCATCTCTTTAACTAACATAGTGAATACCTTAAATAATTTTCAACAAAGATTTAAAAAAACATAAAAAATCATGGTTAATATCCTTGAATCTATCCCTGATCAACCCCATTCTAACATCCCTTTGGGATCTCCAAACACAAATACATCTAGAACTTTGATAGACCATCCACTATGACAAATTGATATAATTAACATAGCCACACAATCTCAAACATAAACCTCCAAAACCTAAAATCAAAATAAGGTCAAATTTTCCTTCGCAAAGGCTACTACCTCAACCACATAGACCTCTAAACCCTCCACTCCAAAACCAAAAAAATCCATTCTAGGGAAAACATAGAATAATAATTCTTTGGAATTAATACAAATATTTGTTCTAAAATTAATCCATCAAACCCCAATCAAGATGTCCTTTTATGATCTAATTGAGAACTCCTCATAATCATCAAAACATGATAGAATTATTTTAGGCCATTCAAGTGCAACCTGATGAACCTTAATGTATGACAACATATATTGGAGCTTTGTAGATGGCTTCATCTATCAACTTTAGTGATTTGAAAATAGTCACATTACCATCTAAAGACCAAGATATACCCCTATTTATCACTACTCAAATTAATTTAACTCGGATTAAAAGGTTCATGGTTGATAATGGGGTTAACATCAACATTTTATCCTCACACGTGTTTTAAAAAGTCCAAATTCCATTAACTATTATGTCTCAATCTCTATCTATCTTACGAGCTTTCAATGATATAGTAGTTCTTACTCTAGAAACTATCATCCTCCCTATCTGAATAGGTTCTAATATCTTTTATTTTATGTTATAAAGGGCATGTTTCAATACAATATCCTCTTAATATATCTTTGGATATATGTTATACATTGCATTCTATCCACCTTGCATTGATGATTTAAATAAGAGCATGAGGGTAAAGTACATATCATTTTAGCTAATCCTCATCCATTTAAAACTTATAATGTAACCTTTTGAACTAAAAATATTCTACTCCCTCTAAAAAATAAAACCCCATTTTTATCATCTAATGAAGCATTGACTAGTTCAATAATGCTTTCATCACAAATCCCTAATAAAGATTCCCTTGGTTCCATATTCCAATAAATCTCGATAAGAGAGTATAATTTATTGACACTTAATACCCTTCCTACTTCTCTAGAGTATGATGCTAAAATAAATAGTGTGCCTATCACCCTAACCTTGTATATGTCATCCCCTTTGGTCCTCCTATTACATATTGACTTCTCACTAAGCAAATTTACTTGATTATCCATAGATTTTTATGGTTGGTAGTTTGATTTGATTATTATTCAACTAGGTTGTAAGTTATATGTTATTATGGGATAGTTGTATGTTTTATTTATTACATGATTTCATTTCTATGAGCTAGTTGTATTTTATATTATTTATATTATGATCATGTTGAATATTATTACAATAGAATTTTATGATATATGTCATGATGTTATGAACTAACTACCTTCTTGTCATGAGTTGTACATAGGATAGATTCATCCCTAAGAGCATGACGAAGGGAGAGCATCATCAAATAGGATGGTGTAGATGGAGGTGATGGGGGATGATATAGAAAGGAATAGAACCCATACACACATCATGTTAAATAGTACACATTAAATACATAGTTCAAGTTGTTGGCGTTAGTATATTTTTAATGTTGTCTACATTTAGATAATTGTTTACGCATGTTAGTTGTGTGTTATTTTAGTTTAATGCTTATGTGTAATTGATCTTGTGTGAATATATTTTGGATATTATATGTAGATTGGATGTATAATGTGTAGTATGATTATTTCATGTTATGAAATTTATGATTATTAATGTTTTCTAATAGTGTAAATTTGTGTGATTAGTACCCATTTACTACTACATCTATCCTAACGATCATGTCATATTAATGTTTGAGAATGTTGACAAGTTATGTTTATGATAATTAGGAATATCATTATATGGCTTAATTCCTTGGTACAAATAGATAAAAAAGACATTAGATCATCTATATAACATGATAATAGACAATGATTACACTGTTATGATATTATTAGGATTGCTATAATAATTATCTAAGATATCAATTAATGTTAAAAAGTATCTTTGATATTATATTTGTCATATTATTATTATTAAGGTCATAATTTTTTTTTTAATTTTTACTAGGTTATTGTAAAGATTTTATAGTCAATAGCGTTAAATCAAATTAATGATTAAATGAGTTGACTATTATTATTAGGTTAGAAAAATAAAAATGGGAAAAGCAAAAAATTATACATACATAGGAATTAAAATAAATAAAGAAATTATACACACACACACACACACACACACACACACACATATATATGAAAAAGGAAAAAAAGGAAACATCATACATGGGGAAAATGATGAGCTTTAAAGAAAGCTAGGTGACTTATAAAAATCATGCAATAAAAAATAGAAGGAAGATGGCGGTGTAGAGATTAAGAGGTGAAGAGGAGAGATGGAAGTGGAGAGAAATAAGATAGGATGAAATGTGGCATAAAATTAGCATAGGGGTATGAAATAGGACATCTCAAGAAGGGCATATCTTTAACATGTATTAGGGAAGTTTGTTTTATATTCACAAACTACATATATAGTAGAATATTGTACAAGGAATAGTTAATGTTTGATTAAATGAATGCTTATCCATAATATGAACTAATATTACTACACCCAAACCCTGATCCTAGAAATAATTTCAATGAAATATACAATAGTCTGCCTCAATTAATTAGGGTATAAAACTTTTGTGTTAGGAGACTTCATAAAGCCTCAGTAAGGGTAAATTGGTTGGACATTGTTAACTGATGAAAAATTTGAAGAATTTAAAGGATTATTATATTAAGTCAACCTAAATTTATATAATATATAACAGGATATATTTTTACCCAGATAGATAAAATGTATAACATGTAGTGAACTATGTTTAATGTATAGCAAGCTATGCAAAGTGATTTAGGTAAGATAGTGATCTATTATTTATAAAGTCAATCTATGCATGTAATTACAAACATTGAGAGTTGGACTTTAGGTATATATATAGTAAATAATGCATAATATATATTAGGTAAGATAGTGATCTATTATTTATAAAGTCAATCTATGCATGTAATTACAAACAGTGAGAGTTGGACTTTAGGTATATATATATATATAGTGATTTTGATAATATATGTCAATCTATAGGTATGTAAACTTATCATAGAAAACTTTATATATGGCATGGACTGGTTTGAATGTATAAACTGAGAATAATGATTATTCAAACCATGAAAATATATGACTATGTGTATGAAGTGTAAAAATTAAAATCAAATCAAATACCTATTTAAATCTACTTTGTAATATAAGTATGACGTCAAAGATAACTATATAAAGTGTAGTCATTTTAAGATAGCTATAGCATGTATGAAGTGTTGTAATTTTAAGATAACTATGAAATTTACACTCTATTATATAGTTTTAAGAAGAAAATTATATATACATAAATTTAAATCTAATATTTAATATAATTTATATGTTATAAATTTTGTATGTTGCTTATATACAATAATATCCTCTAATGTCCTAGACCTTCTTATAATAATAGCCTTGTAGCATATTATGGAGTTAAAAACCATTCACTATAAATACTTGATGACATATACTTGGATCTTACCCATGTAATATTCATATAATATGACTTGTAGTTATTTATCAAGTTGAGAAATGGGTGTTACACTTAAGATATATATTCAACTAAGCATAGGAAGATCTAATATTGGTTTAAACTATGTGAGTGTTTGATGTCGATTTGACTTAAGAAAGTTTAGTGTAAGGATATAAATAGTCTAATGACTATAACACTATGTTCATTAATATTATGGGAATATTAATATATTATAATTAATCGTGCATGTATTTTGTGTCTAGAAGAGTCAAAATAATTATTGAAATCATATGAAGTTTTTGATTAGAATTATAAATGTTAATTGACCTTTATATACCATATTTATATATTGTTTCAGCACATATAAGCAGTATATATTATGAGTATATTTATTAAATATAAGTGATCTTGTAAATGAAATATGTTCATATTAGGGCCCACATACTCATATGCATATATAACATATATTAGTACATTGGGAGGTGTGCTTATATTTATAATTTTATTGTTTATTAAAAACTAAGTCATATATCCATGAAGAATAGAACACTATTTATATGTGCATTCATCCTCCTAGAAATATAACAAGTAGTTTTAATTAAAACATTATGTTTTTATGAGAATTATGATTTTCTTTAATATGACTGCTATTGAAATTAAATATTGTGTACATTAAAATGATGGATTGTGATATTATTGCTTGTCATATAATGTACTATGTATTTGAATCTACTTATGAAAATTATAAATATACAGACTAAATATAGATTATACATAGTTGGTATAAAATATGTGTGTTATACTTATTACTAAGTATGTGGTAAATATTTTAGTGGAGATTCATTCATAAGTTTGATGGACTAAATGTATTCCTTTTGATTATTCTTATGTTTAACATATTTTATGTCTACTAGTAGGGAGTAATCTATATGAATTTATTGGTTATATTCATGTTAACCAAATCTTGTATTATTAGTTCTATGTAAGTAGTGACATGGACTTCACTAGGTTACTAGCATCACCAATGCTAGATGAAGGTAATGTGATCAAGTAGTATGTATCAATTTGACTGATCTTAGAGATCAATAACTATTAAAAACTTTGGCCAAAGTAACTTTAGTTATATATTCTCATTTCATATGTATGATTTACATGTTTTTATAATATCATGTTATAATGTATGTAATTATTGGTACACTTCATGTTCATAGAAATCATATAGCACATGAGTACTAGGTTGTCTCTTTGGATTCCTATGTTGTCATTATCTATGCATCCTTGAAAGGAGGACTATTCCATAATGGGGGATTGTGCGAGGGATTGATGTTCCATGGTTGGTGTGGAATAATGCTTAGATGATACTCTCCCTTCCCACAATAATACTTATTTGGAGACTACACTTGAGATTGCCTTAGATATTGGAGTTTAAGAACTCATGATCTATGGAGCATTGTATGTTATATAGTATATTATATTTATTATTATTTAAATATTATCCTTGATGATATGTAATTATTTACTCATTGTACATTGACAGTAGTGGTTGTATGATTATACTAGTCATGGATAGAAATCCATAATTACTTTATGTATTTAGTTATGTTTTGTTTCATCTGATGATAATGACTAGTGATAGATAAAGGTTAGATGTTTATTTTATAAGTTAATATGATTGGTATGTTAGACTTTTATCACTAAATTATATTTTTGTGGTCAAATATAAGTAAGGAATACTTTGATTAATTCAAAAAGAATCACATTTTCTTAAGTATATGCCAATGGGGATGTTACATGTGGTATTAGAGCTATGGATCAAACTCTAGGACTTATTGTGTCCACTAACATTTTTATATCCTTCTATTTACGAAAAAGGATAATGGTGAAAGCTAGATTATCTAAAGAGGGTTTTTCAAATGTCAATGATAATAAATATCCATGAAATCCTAATTGATTTTTCACAAAGTAAGCAACAAGGTTAGATAATATTCTCATAGCCATGAATAAAACCAAGGACCAAATTTTAGACCTAGAATAGGGAATTCATGGCCGTGAAGATGAAGTACACTAGGATATACCTAAAGATCATTATTTATAAAGAAAACCCTCAAGACATGAGAGCTCAGGTAGCTTCAAAATTGGCTAGAGATATGAAAAAGGTGAATCCACCTAAGTTTGATGGAACCATTTTAAGTGATGGATCTGAATCATGGTTGACTAACATGGAAAAGTATTTCTATATTTAAAACTACTCAGAGGTTACTAACATAGTTTTGGGAGATTACTAGTTGGTTGGTGAAGCTGCTATGAGGTGGGCCAATAAGAAGTTGAAAATGAATCTTAACTCAACCACCACTACATGGGAGTAGTTTGTGACATTGTTTAGATAATTGTGCCTTTAAAAACTATACTTTGATGAGAAGCATACTAATTTATAGAATCTAAAGCAAGGATATTTATCGATAAATGAGTATTAATAATAGTTCACCAAAATTCCAAAGTATTTACCTCAATACCAAATATATGAGAGGTTAAAAATTAGGAAGTTCATCATGGGATTGAAAATCCTAATTAGGGAAGAGGTGTATGTCCATGGACCATCTATCATGGACCAAGTCTTTAATAAGGTAGTTAAAGAAGAACAAAATTCAAATTCTCTTTCTCAGGCCAATGGCAAGTTTAGCAAAAAGTTTGGAAGTTATAAACCAATTTTTAGAATGAAGACCTAGAAACAAAGGGGTCAAGATTGTAGGAGTTAGTTAAAAATTTATAATTCTATATTAAACAATGGTTTAGGCAACATGAAATTGGTCAATGGTTTTAAATTCAATTTTAAGGGAAACTAACAGTCTAACAAGAACAGACCACCTAGAGGTTGATTCACTTATGGAGGTGACCATTATGCTCATGAGTGTACCCTAGATAAGACAAAGAACAATGGTTATGTTTCTCAATAAGGAACATTTCATAAATGTATTCATGTGGTAGATGATAATCAACAAACTAAATTTTGAGCTTCACCCATAGAACTATGAGGTATTTTTTAAACATCCAACTTTTATATTGATAGGTACAAGGGATAAAAAGGTTTTATAGATCCAAAAATGTTTAATAATTTATTTACAAGAGCTAGAGTAATGGAAAATGCAAGGTTAGTATAATATGGGAATGATTTAAAATTTAAAGTTGATAAGTGCTTGGTTGAAGTAGAGATTAGGTTGTCTGAATTCACAATAGTAATGGATATTTATGTAGTACCACTAGGGTTATATGATATTATCTTAAGGTCCAACTAGCTTATGAATCATAATTCCAAGGTTGACTTCTACTTGAATAAGGTTGAGTGTTTAGATGATATTAGGAATCAAACACAAATTTAGAGTGAGAAAAGAGAGTTGAGGCTTAAGCATATTTCTACTATGTAGGTCAAGAAGGCTGAAGGAAATGGATGCCAATAATTTATCATAAATATAAATGAGATGTAGAAGTATAAGGAACCATCCCTTGAAGATTATCCATTCCTTAGTAATTTTCATAATGTGTTTCTAGAGAAATTGCCAAGATTACCTCTCAAACATGAATTTGATTTCTCTAATGATATCATACCTAGATTGAAACCATAGTCTAAAGCACCATATAGGATGATTGAATTGAAAGCTAAACTATATGAATTGTTATCGAAGGGGTTGATCAATCCAAGTGTGTCATTGTGGGGTGCACCAATTTTCTTCATCAAGAAGAAAGATGGTATTCTTTGGCTTTACATAGATTATAGAATGTTGATAAAGATACTATAAAAAATATAAATCTTATACCTCGTATAGATGATATTTTAGATCATATGCAAGGGGCAATGGTATTTTATAATATTGATCTTAGATAAGGATATAATTAGTTAAGGATAAGGGATGATGATATTCCAAATATAGAATTTAGAACTCATTATGGACATTATATGTTCACAGTGTTACCATTTAGGTTGACAAATGCTCCATTAGCATTAATTAATTTCATAAATAGTATGGTTAGATATTATCTAGATAATTTCATTTTGGTATTTATTGATGACATTATTATATAATCAAGGAATGAAGAGGAGCATTTTCAACATCTGGAATTAGTTATACAATGGTTGAAATATCACAAGTTATATGGTAGGTTGTTTAAGTGTACATTTTTCAAGGGGAAAGTGTAGTATCTAGAACATATTATCTTTTTAAATGGCACTTCATTAGATTCAGTAAAGATAAGAGTCATTATGGAGTGACAGAAACTAAATAATTTGCACAAGGGAAGAAATTTCATGGGATTAGTGGGCTATTATAGGAAGTTCATTCCAATTTTTTCTAATATAGATAATCTGATTACCTCTCTATAAAAAATTAATTAAAGTTTTATCTGGTTAGATAAATGTGAAGTAGATTTTCAAGAATTGAAAAGAAGGCTTAGTTCAGCACCAATTCTAAGAGTTATTAATCCCAATGGTTAATTTTTGGTGATCATAGATGCATATGGGGATGGACTAGGAGGATATCTTATGTAGTATGGTATAATAGTAACTTTAAATCAAGGAAGTTGAAGCCTTTTGAGGTGAACTATGCCCCTCATGACCTAGAGATTAAAGTAATTATGCATGATTTGCAATTTTAGAGGCATTATTTGTTGGGAAAACCATTTGAGCTCAAAACTAACAAATTGGGTCTCAAGTACATCCTCACCTAATCAAATCTGAATGCTTGTCAAAGACATTTGCTAGATTTTTTATCTAATTATGATTTTAATATCAAATATATAAAAGGTAAGGAAAATAGAGTGGTTCATGCCCTAAGTCATAAGAGATACATAGTAGCTATGGCTATTATCAAGAGTAATTTTAGTGATTGAGTGATTGAATTCTCCCTAGAAGATGAATTCTATGACTAGATCAAGCAAGCATTATTTGAAAATGCTCAAAATTCTAGGTATAAAGGATTTAGATTAGAAAATGAATCAAGTGTTAGAGGATATTATTTATATGTATTGCATGGATCAATAATACAAGTGGAAATATTATCTTCTATTGGTTCATTTTACATACAATAACTCATACCAACCAAATTTGAAGATGGCACCATTTGACGTATTAAATGGAAGAAAGTGCAGGATACCAATTAGTTGGGATAGGTTAGAAGATAGGGTAGTCTTTGGACCTAAGATGCTTTTATAAATGGAAGATAAAGTCATAAAAATTAGGCATAATATTTATGCAGATCTAAAAAGAATATATAGGGAATATTTTGGACATGATAAAGTGTTCTTGTGGGTTAAGCCACATAATGGCTCGATTGAGTTTGGTAAGTCAGCAAAACTTTTACCAAGATATGTGGGACACTTCGAGGTGTTATAATTCATTAATTCTATAAAGTATAGGCTTGCATTTCCATAAGCCTTAGCTTTATTACATAATTTCTTCCATGATTATTATCTTAAAATGTATATAGCTGATCTTTTAGATGTTTTAGATTGTAATGCTTTACAAGTTTCGTATCTCAGGGTGGTCATGGTAGAACTAATCAGAGTAATTGACTCTAAAAAACTTCATTTGTGTAATAGAGAGATGTCACAATTCAATGTATTGTGGTACCAATACTCTAAGGATAATGCTACATGGGAGGAATATGATGAGTTATATAGGCGATTTCCACATTTATTTTTTTGATTTCTTACTTCATACTATGTTATTTTTATACTAAATAATGTTTTAATTCTGAAGTAATGTTTGAATAAGTGTCATAAAGATGATGAATAGCTTTAGGGAGAAAGGATGTTACATCTTGATTTATCACTAAGCAAATTTACTTGATTATCCATAGATTTTTATGGTTTGTAATTTCATTTAATTATTATTCAACTAAGCTATAATTCATATGATGTTATGGGAAAATTTTATGTTGTTTCGATTACATTATTTCATTTCTATGAGTTAGTTGTATTATATAATATTTACATTATGATCATGTTGATTGTTATTACAACAATATTTATTGATATATGTCAAGATGTTATGGACTAACTACCTTCCTGTCATGAGTTAGACATAAGAGAGATTCATCCCTAAGAGTATGATGGAGGGAGAGCATCATCAAAGATGGTGGCATAGATGGAGGTGTTGGGGGATGACAAAGCAATGACTAAAAACCATGCACACACCACATTAAGTAATACACATTAAATGCATAGATTTAATTGTTAGCATTAGTATGTTTTTTATATTTTCTATATTTATATAATTGTTTATGCATGTTAGTTGTGTGTTAGCTCAGTTTAATGCTTATATGGAAGTGATCTTGTGTGAATGCATTATTGATTTTATACATAGATTGGATGTATAATGTGCAATATGATTATGTCGTGTTAAGGAATTCATGACTATTAATATTTTTTTTTAAATTAAATTTACATTATTAGTACCTAGTTATTACCACATCTAGCTTAACCATTATGTCTTATTAATGTTTGAGAACATTGATAGGTTATCTTCATGGTAATTGGGAATTTCATTATATGGCTTAAATCCTTAATAAAAATAGATTAAAAAAAGACATTAGATCATCTATATAACATAGTAATAAACAATGATTATGTTGATATGATATTATTAGGAATGGTATAATAATTGTATGAAATACCAATTAATAATAAAAAGTATCTTCAATCTTATATTAGTCATATTGTTATTAGGGTCATAATATTGTCTATTTTTACTAGGTTAATACAAATATTTCATTGTCAATAGTGTTAACTTAATGATTAAATGAGTTAACTATTGTTATTAAGTTAGGAAAAAATGGGAAAAGTAGAAAAGTATACATACATAACAAGTAAAATGAATAAAGCAATAATAAAGACACACACACACACACACACACACACACACACACACACACACACACACACACACACACACACACACACACATATATATATATATATATATATATATATAAAATAAAAAAGAAAAAAATAAAAAGGAAACATAATACTTGGGGAAAAGAACAAGCTTTAAATAAATCTCATAAGGTTATAAAATTCATCCAATGGAACAAATAAAAGAAGGAAGTTGGAAACGTAGAGGTTAAGAGGTGAAAAGGAGATAAGGAAGTGGAGAGAAAGAGGAGGGGATAGAATGTTATACAAAATTGGCATAAGAGTATGACATAGGACGTCTGAAGAAGGGCACAACTTTGACCTTGTATTAGGTAAGTTTGTATTACATTCACAAAGACTATATATAGTAGAATCTAGTAGGATGAATAGTTAAGGTTTGATCAAATGAAAACTTAATCATAAAGATGAACCAATATTACTGCACCCAAACCATGATCCTAGTAATAATTTCAATGAAATATATGAGTAGTTTTCCTCAATTAAGAGATAAAACTTCTATGTTAGGCACTTTTATAAAACCTTGGTAAGGGTAAATTGGTTGGACTTGTTAACTGATGAAATATTTGAAGAATTTAAAGGAATATTATATTAATTCAAACTATAGTTATATAATATATTGTAGTGTTGGGTGAATATTTTCTCACCAACTAATTGATAGGAAAAAGAGGTTGTTTCAACCATAGCATAAGGAGATTGATCATCAAAATGTCCAGGTTTACCACATCAAAAAGGGACAAATCTCTCCCCTCATCAAGGGGAGGTTCCCTATAAATATGAGGTGCTATATACTATATTTATATGCAAAAAATAACACTCAGGGGTAAGGCAACACCATCCATCTCTCTTTTCTTAGAGATGATGTTCACAGATAAAAGAGAATTATATTGAAAACAATAAAGGCACTTCTCTTATTCATAAGTGGTCTATAGAAAATAGCATGAATTCTTTCTAGTAGGTAACTAATAAGTAAATGTGACAAGGTGTAGTAACCAGTAGAATGAGGTGTAGCACAAAGTCTCCACTTCAACTTCCCAAAGAGTGAAATATGAAGGACAATGGGGGAACAAAGTCATCCCAAGATCCTTTACATAGAAACAAACTAAAAACACACACACTAAAGACAGTTGTTGTAGCACAAAGTCTTCCTATGGTTGGCTTCAGGACACCTTCCTAATTACTTCCACTAGTTCTACTTATTTAATAAGATGGACGAGAATGCATTTAGGAAATAGACATAAGAACAATTTTCTTAACTACATAAGCTATTCTAGCACAAATTCTGATAGGTTGCTTGCTTTCTCATCCAAATAATGAAATATGATTAACAATCTGAGCTCAAAGTCTGAGTAATGCCTTTCAATTTGGGCAGAGTTTTGATTCTGATAAAAAAAGATCTCCTATCTCTAAAATAAGCTATTACAATATATAGCAGCCAAAAAAGACTTGGTGCTTTATTTCATGGAAAGGCCCATATTGTGTTTAATGCCTTGAATGCATTTTCAATTCAGTCAAGAGGCAATGTTGAAATAGGGCATCAGCTTTGACTTTGGTGTACAAAATCATCTCAAATTTCTTCTCCTCAACATGGGTCATATGGTCTATCTTCTTATATGTACATGACTATCCCCTCACTTTTATTCAAATGGAGAAAAATAGGCAGTGCCTTTTAATGTTTGCACACTCAGATGTCTACTTGGTGGACTATTCCACCTACTAGAATAACTCCCCTATAGATATTTTAGTATCTCCAATAGCTTTCCCTCTTTTTAATTGCAATTTGAGCTCTCAGGCTATCTTTTTACCTTCAGTAGGCTCTTTCAACTTCTTTCTTCAGTTGTTCATTGAGTTTTGTTCCTCAAGTTCCGTGCCATATTTCAAAATAAATTAGAATTTCGTTACCTTGAATTTGATGTCCATGGGGACATCACTGTTTGCTAGTCACTTGAACCACATTGAACGTTGAACCTTTGAACCTTGAGGTTTCATTGGTTCAATGGTTCAATGGTTTGGGCGGTCCTATTGGATCCTTGGTTCAATCACTTCTTTAGTTCAATCGCTTTCTTCCATCTTTGGTTGAACCTTGTCTTCAAACTTTGAAATACTTTCATCTTTCTATCTTTAGAACCACTCGAAGGGAACGTGTCCCTTTGGGCCTTGAGAATGGTCCATTTTGTGGTCATTGAGAGTCCCCTGCAAGGGTACTTGCCCTTTGGGTGGCCTTGTTCTTCAAATCCTTTAGACATTTTATCCAAAGGAAATATTTCCTCTACCTTTGCCCCTTTCTGTTGGACCTTTCAACATTCCTTTAGACATTTTGTCTGAAGGATTTTTCTTGTGAAAATTTTTAGTAGAAAATATTTCCAAAAGATATCCTTTTGCTCCTTTCAATTGAACTGACTGATTAATCCAACCGATTAAACCAACAATGGTTCAATGGTTCAAAAATTTAATGGTTTAATACTGTGTTCTACTCTTTCAACCAACCACTTTGAACCATTCATTTTAGCCATCTGATTGAATCAACTGACTAAACCAACTCTTTAAATTTTTATTGAACTCATTGAACCTTGAACCTTTGAACCATGTTGATTCAAGGTTCAATGGTTCAATGGGTTAAATCTTTCTTCTTTGAAGACTTCTTTCATTTAAGTCTTTTGATCTTATTTAACTCGTTAAACCCTTGAACCTGTTGAACCATTTTGGTTCAAGGTTCAATAGCTCAACCATTCAACCTTTACTCTTCAAAGCCTTCTTTTCTTTAAGTCCTTTGAAGCTATTAAACTTTGAACATGCCAAAGCGCTTAACTCTTTTAAGTCTATCGATGTCATTGAACCTTTAAACCCATTGAACCTTTGAACATTTGGAGGTGGGGTTCAATGGTTCATTCCATTTGTTTAAAGCCCACCTCTAAGTCTTTTGATTGAACCTTGGCATTGAACCAGCCTTGAAATTCCTAAGTGTTAGGAACTTGTTTCTTTATGAGAGCTCACTTGTTGAAGTTGTTGAACCTGTTGAACTTGCGAGTCCCTTAGTTGAAAAATCTTGAATAATTTGAAGAATTGGAATAATCAAAACATTTTTTGAGAATGGAAGAGAGAACTTTGGCCTGCAAGACCAAAATAGTTGATATGTTGTCCCCAAAAATGAGTGACAGATTTTGGGTACAACAGTTGGATCCAGTTAGGGAGTTTATATCGATTGTAAAAACAATCAAAGGGAGTAAAAATGAGAATCTCCAGTGCCTTCAAGTATGCCATTGGGATATAGATTCATGTTACCCAAAAAGAAAGGCACAAAAAAGAAATGAAAATGAACAACACAAAATAGAACCAAAGACTATACAAATATACATATGTACAACTGATGTCACTTGATACTTCAAAGATTAAAGTTCTTCAGATGCTGCCCACTATGAGGTAGAGAAAAGGGCATGCCATCTTGATACTTTAGTAGGAAACTATTTCACCATTAAGATGATGAATATCAAATGGGCCTCTCCATAGAGAATCAAATTTCCCATGCATACCATTTGGTTCTCTTCTCTTATCCCATAACAGAACTTGATCACCAATCTAAAAAATAAGGGTTTTTGATTTTTGGTCAAAGAGTTTCTTCACAAGACTTTGATGTGCAAAAATTCAGTCCAACATCATAGTTTGTTTCTCATCTAGCTCAGTCAAGGACATGATCCTCTTGTCGATGGAGCTCTCATATGTCTGATCTTTGACTGCCTTGGCCAATTTCAATGCTGGTAATTCTAGGGTGATTGATATCTCTGCATTAAGACCATACAGAAGTTGGAAAGGTGATATACCTATTTTCCTCTTGGGGTTAATTTTGTCTACCCATATGATGTTTTATGCCATGTTCATTGGTTGTCATCCACTAGCTTCCTGATGATGGTCACTAGGTTCTTGTTTCTCAATTTTGCTTGGCCATTCCCTTGTAAAAAATAATCAGAGGAGTGGGAAAGGGAAATCCCATAGTAGAAATAGAATTGAGTAATCTCATAGGAAGAGAAATAGGTTGCATTATCTATCACAATCTTGGTTGGGACCCCAAACCTGGAAATGATGTTTTCCTTAAGGAAATTGCATACTACTTTTGAAGTAGCATACTTGGCTGGAATAGCTTCCACTCATTTGGTGAAGTAATCTATGTATGTGAGGACATAATCATGTCTAGCACTTGAAGATAGGTTTACAACACTAATGAAATTGATTTTCCATTGCTGAAATGGCTCTTTTATTACCACTGGCTTAAGAGGCAAAGAAACTAACTTGGGTCTTCCAATGAACTATTGACATAGTTCATATTTTTATACCTATTTGTATGCATCTTGAAATAAAGTAGCCTAGTCATACCTAGATTATAGAATCTTATGGGTAGTTACAGGCATAAAAAAATGTCCTCCATAGGCTAGATTATAGAAGTACTCCAAAATTTGGTTCTATTGCTCTTTATCTATGCAACAAAGGGAGACTCCATCAAGGTTCCTCTTATACAGGCCATTGTCTCATAGGACAAAGTTGACATCTTTCAATTTAACATTCCTCCTTTATTTATGAGACAAGTGAGTAGGACACTCACCATAGGTAATGAAATGAGCAATATTTGAATACCACTCATTTGTGGTGGTGACAAAGAGGACTGTTGGTGTGTCTTCCACTTCTATTTCTTTATGCCCTATTTTTTTTGGCCTGTTATCAGTAATCAATTGGCAGAGACCCCTTCCCCACACAAGCTTCATTGGTTTGATAATAAGATCAAACTCCTAGATTTTATCAATCTATTTAACCCTTTTGGTTCCAAACTCTTACTGAGTTAATATGGATTTGACTATGGTATCAGAAACTAGGGTGATAATATGGGAATTTAGAATGTAAAAGCAAAAATGCTTCACTACTTTTACCACTACGTAAGCATGCTTCTATTGATTTGAATATTTTAGTTCATGATCTTTGAGAGAACAACTCATGAAGGATATGGGAGTTTCCACACCTTCTTTATTCTATTGAGCCAGAATTGCTAAAAGTGTGTGCTCAAAAGCATAACTGTATATTGTGAAATCTTTGGTATAATCTAGACAAACCAAATTTAGGGCATGGGTGATAGCTATCTTGATGTCTTGAAATGTTGATTTGCCTTCTTTAGTCTAGCTAAAAGTGGCCTTTCCATTCATCATTTTCACAATGTGGTGAGTCTTCTTTGCAAACTCAGGAATGAACCTTCATAAAAAATTCACTGTTTCAAAGAAAGAGTGAACTACAGTCTTACTTGTGGGAAGAGTAAGCTCTTGAATGGATTTGAATATTTCTAAGTCAATATTTATGCCTTATTAGGATAAAATGTGTCTGAGAAGTTTCCATTTTGTTGCCCCAAAAATAGACTTCTTGGGATTTAGAGAAATGTCATTCTGGCAACATCATTCCAGCACTTGTTGCAAATGGCACACATGATCATGATGAGCTTGGAAATTACTATTAAATCATCAAGTTACACCATAATGAACTTACCCATTTCATCTTTGAAAGAGAGGTCTATTTATATTTAGAAGGTGGTGCCAGCATTTATTAGACCAAATGGCATTCTTTGATACACAAAGGTGCCCAAAGGTGTGGTGAAGGCAGTCTTATGTTGGTATACTTCACCTACTTCCACTTGATTTTACCCTAAGAAGCCATCTAGCATTGATAACATCTTTGAACTAGTCACCATCTAAAGGACTTAATCCATGATGGGTAGAGGGTAATTATTTTTTAGGGAGGATTGATTCAAATTCTTAAAATCCATGCAGAGGAAAATTTTACCATTCTTTTTTCTCACAAGAATTATGTTTGCAATCCATGTGGAATGATGGATTGGGAAAATTATTCTAGCATTTAGCATTTTCTTTGTTTTAGATAGAATAGTATATGATATCTTTAGATTATACTGTCAGGATTTCTACTTGAAAGGCATCGAATCACTCTTGAGAGGAATTTCATGGTGAACTTCTTCAGGCCTGAGTGACTTCAGATCATCATAGGAGTGCACAAAAATATCCATGTGATGGTGAAGTAGGGCAATAAATTTGAGCTTCTCCTCAATAGTGTAGCACTTCCCAATGTTCACCATTTTGGGATTTTTCTTGGTACCCAAATTTATTTGATCAAACTCCTAGGAGGAGCTTGAATCCATTTGTTTCTATTTGATGAACCTATCATGCTTATCAAATAACTTCTCAAGAGAAACCAATCTTTTAGGAATTTTATTCCCTTTTAGCTATAGGAATTATTCACCTACATCTGAACTTGTTTCAAGGGCTGATTCAGTTTTTTTAGGCTCATTGCCTTTAAAGTGAAGCTATTTAAAGCTATCTTTTTGTTCCAAAAAGGTGATGATTTGGTTATCACCATTAAACACTTGCCAATGATTGGCATTATTAGGCACACTTGGTCAAAATACTAGTTTGATAGTGTACCTATCTCCCTTAAAATCTAAGTGAGGAACCAAAAGAGTTGTAGAAATAGCCAATACATCAGCTCGGTCATTGAATTCTTTGGGTATTACAGAGATACTAAAAGCATCAAAGCTTTCAATTTTATCCCAAACTAGATTGCGGTAATGACAAAATCTCTCATTTTTGGTTTGTTATAAGTTTTGGACCTAAAAAACTACTAGCTCAACATCTCCTTTGGCATGAAGGAGTTTGACACCCCTGTCTTGAGTGGCCTTTAATCCGAGTAGTAGTGATTCATATTCAGCAGTATTGTTGGTATTGCTAAACTGTAATTTAAAAGAAAAGGGAAAAATATCTCCTTGAGGAGATATCAACACAATCCTAGCTCTTGAATTGGTAGAAGAATAGCTACCATTGAATTTCATAATCGAGACATCATCAAAAACTAGTTTTTCTTTAGATTTTTCTTTAATTAGAGGGGAGGATTCTTCTGCACTTACACTGCATCCTATCAATTCTTCTACTATTTTGTCTGAATCAAATGTCAAGCTAACACATTTAGGAATTTTATTAGATGCCACATAAACCTCCTTGGTATATAAAAATTAATTACCCATGCTTGGAGACTCAAACAAAATTTGAGCTTCAGGCACTGATGTTTGAGTGATAACGTATTTTGCCTCCTCAAAGAGAAATCTCAGCATGATGCCTTTAACTGGGATCCTCACTTTAGATAGATCCATACTTAACTCGCCACCAACATCCTTACATAAATTTCACCCAAGAAGAATGATGTATGAGGCTGGGACATCGGCCACTAGGACTGTGATTTTGATCTTTTTATCTAGGAATGCCATAAATGCAAATTGGGCATCCTTGATTTGTCCCAGCAGTGGTACTTATTTTTTCTCTATGGAGAAACATCTCCCAAATGTCCTGGTCAATGTGAGACCAAGGGATTCAGCTACTTTGGTGGGTATAAAGTTGTTAAATGCACCTGAGTCTATTATGTAGTTGTTTAGCTGATGTCCATTTATCAACAGGGAGACATAAAATGGTTTTGACTTCTTAGGAGCAGTAGGAGGAGTAATGACAAGGTTATTATTAGAGGATTTGGGACGTACATTTGGAACAACTAGTCCTGTAGGGATGGTTTTATTCTTTACACACTGAACCAACTTATCGAACTGCTTAGGGTTGGATTGCAGGAATTCAAATTTAGACATTTAAATTTTGGTTTTCTTGACATGGTCAATTATATCAAATGTCTAAAATGAATTAAGAATAGGGGGAGGTAGTTCATCCTTCTAGTTTTTAGGAGGGGTGGTACTAGTCTATGAATTTGAAGTTAAATATGAAGGAATGTTTGGAGTACTTACTTTTTTACTACTCACCAGGTCCTTTGACTGAAAATGCAGAGTGGTTCTTTGCTTAGCAATTGAAATTTTTGGTTGAGGTCACTCTTCTATTTTTTCTTATTATCTTGCTAGGATTACTAGTTCTAGGACTAAGTGAATACAGTGTATGACCCACCAAATGCTTCACCTTTACTTCTAGGTTCATCTTGGTAGTTTAATAAACTAATGTTGGAGTCACCAACTAATTCTTCTTCTCCCTCTGTGAAGAGATTAGCGTCATCTTCTGGGTTTAACTCAGGCTGGAAGGATAAATTAGATTATATTTCAAGATATCCAACTACTGAATTAGTTGGAAGTGCTTCAATGGCAAGTTTCCCCTATGGAAGAGGAAGATGATTTGGCTGCCCTTGATTCTTGGTAGCATTACCTTGGTATGACTAATTGGGAAATGTCCTCCTTGGTATATCTCCATATGAAGGAGGAGTAGACATTCCTCGCACCATTTGCTTTTTGATGGCTAGTAACTCATTTGCCAGCTTCTACACCATTGGATCAGTGGTGCCTATAGATAGATATTTAGAGGTTAAAGAAGATTTACATCTGTTAGGATCTCTCATTATCTTCCTTACCAAGATGAGATCATCTTCCACCTCAGTGGCCAAATCATAAGCTGTAATAAGGTCTATGTGGCTAGAACATCTCAATAAGAAACTCACTTCAGGAAGCTAAGAGTTGATGAAGAAGCATTTGAAATTCTCAGCTATTGGCTGAGTAATGGTAGGAATCATGTTCCTCAACTTATCAAATTTGGTAATGAAGTCCCTCATAGTTTCATGAGGTTCTTTACTCATTTATGTGAGCTAGGCCAACAGGGAATGCACATCTTCTGTAGGCTTGAACCTTGCTTCAAACTTGGCTTTAAGGGTGTTCTAGTCAGTCATAATATGGGCCTACAGATGATAGAACTAGTCTATAGTAGTGCCTTGTAATGTTTCTAAAAATAGCATGATTTCTACGTCCTCATGCTCCATGCCTATCACACCACAAGCTATGCTAAAGGCTATGATATGTTCATCAGCATGAACTCTCCCATCACCAAGGAACTTGGGGAAATTCTTCCTTGAACTACGTGGTAGCTCATGTAGAGGTGGAGTTAAATTGAGTGGGCCAAAATAGTTACCCCAAAGGCCTTAAACTACCATTATTTAACTATTGAAGGGAGGGATAACAAATGTCTGAGGGGTATGTATTGACAAAGCTATGCTTATAGTAGAAATAGATACTTTGCATGGTAATGGAGACCTAATTTTTGTAGGAGGAAAACTCTTGGTTTGCTAAAGGTGAGATGGAGAAAGAAATTGGTCAAAATCACTTTGTTGTACTAACTCAAATACATGATCAACAATACCTTTAGATCTTTGGCTTCATGTATACCATGGATTTTCTAGATTGTAAATTAAAAATGGGAAAGAACTGGCACTACTTCAATTTGAAATTTGAGGCTTTAAACTGCATGTTCTTCCCTAGCAGAGTCATCAAAAATTGTTGGGTGAATAATTTCTTCACTAGCTAACTAATGGGCAAAATAGGTTGTTTCAACCACAACATAAGGAGATTGATTGGTGAAATGTGTAGGTTTACCACATCAAAAGGGAATAAATCTCTCCTCTCATCAAGGGGAGGTTCCCTATAAATATGAGGTGCTATATACTATATATATTAGCATAAAATAACACTTAGAGGTAGGCCAACACCATCCATATCTCTCTTTTTAGAGATGATGTTCATAGACAAAGGAGAACTCTATTGAAAACATTGAAGGCACTTATCTTCTTTCAAAAGTGGTCTACAACAAATAGTAGGAATTCTTTCTGGTAGGTAACTGATAAGTAAATGTGACAGGGTGTAGTAACAGTAGAATGAGGTGTAGCACAAAGTCTCCACCTCAACTTCCCAAAGAGTGAAACATGAAGGAAAATTGGGGCACAAAGTCATCCCAAGCTCCTTTACATAGAAACAAACTGAAAACACATACACTAAAGACAATTGTGGCAGCACAAGGTCTTCCCATAGTTGGCTTTAGGACACCTTCTTGATTACTTCCACTAGGTCTGCTTATTTAATTAGATGGAAAAGAATGCATTTAGGAAATAGACATAAGAACAATTTCCCTAGCTACACAAGCTATTCTAGCACAAAGTCTAAAAGGTCACTTGCTTTCTCATTCAAATAACAAAATATGATTAACAATCTGAGCTCAAAGTCTCAGTAATGCCTTCCAATTTGGGTAGAGTTTTTCTTCTAATAATAAAAAGATCTCCAATAAAAAAATATCTCCTATCTCTAAAATGAGATATTACAATATATAGTAGCCAAGAAAGACTTGGCACTTTGTTTCATGGAAAGGCCCATGCTACATTCAATGCCTTGAATGCATTTTTAGTTCAGTCAAGAGGCCATGCTGAAATATGGCCTTAGCCTTGACTTTGGTGTACAGAATCATCTCAAATGTCTTCTCCTTGGCATGGGTCATTTGGTCTGTCTCCCTATATGTACACAGTTATCCCCTCACTTTTTATTCAAAGGGAGAAAAATAGGCTACACCTTTTAATGTTTACCAACTCAGATGTCTACTTGGTGGACTATTCCACCTACTATAATAACTTGCCTATATATATTTTAGTATTGCCTATAGCTTTCCCTCTTTCCTATTGTAATTTGAGCTCTTGAGCTATCTTCTTACCTTCAATAGGCTCTTTTGGCTTTTTTCTTTAGCTTTTTGCTGAGTTTTGTTCTTCAGGTTCTGTGCCATATTTAAAAGTAAATGGGCATTTCATTACCTTGAATTTGACATCCATAGGGATATCACTGGTTTTTGGTCACTTGAACCATATTAAACCTTGAAGATTTGAACCTTGAGAGTCCATTGGTCAATGGTTTAATATTTCAAGTGGTCCTATCAGCTCCTTGGTTCAATCACTTCTTTGGTTCAATCGTTTTCTTCCCTCTTCAGTTGAACCTTCTCTTCAAACTTTGAAATTCCTTCAAATTTCTATCTTTGGAACCCCCCAAAGGGAAGGTGTCCCTTCAGGCCTTGAGAATGGTCCATTTTGTGGTCATCGAGAGTCCCTGTAAGGGTGCTTGCCCTTCAGGAAGCCATGTTCTTCAAATCCTTCAGACATAAATCCTTTAGACATTTTGTCTAAAGGAAATATTTCCTTTGCCTTTGTCACTTTCTGTCAGGCCTTTCAACATTCCTTCGAATAAAATGTCTGAAGGAATTCCTTCAGACATTTTGTTCGAAGGATTTTTCTTGTGAAATTTTATAGTGGAAAATCTTTTTGAAAGATATCCTTTTGTTCCTTCTAATTGAACTAACTGATTAAACCAACAATGGTTCAACAGTTCAATGGTTCAATAATGTGTTCTACTCATTCAACCAACCACTTTGAACCATTCATTTTAACCATCCAATTGAATCAACTGACTAAACCAACTCTTGAAACTTTTATCGAACTCGTTGAACGTTGAACCTTTGAACCATGTTGGTTCAATGTTCAATGGTTCAACGGGTTAAATCTTTCTTCTTTGAAGTCTTCTTTCATTTAAGTCTTTTGATCTTATTGAACTCATTGAACCTTTGAACCCGTTGAACCATTTTGGTTCAAGGTTCAATGGTTCAATGGTTCAACCTTTACTCTTCTAAGCCTTCTTTTCTTTAAGTCCTTTGAAGCTATTGAACTTTGAACTTACCAAAGTGCTTAACTCTTTTAAGTGTGCTGATGTCATTGAACCTTTGAACCCATTGAACCTTTGAACCTTTAGAGGTGGGGTTCAATGGTTCAATGGTTCATTCCATTTGTTTGAAGCCCACCACTTAGTCTTTTGATTAAACTTTGGCGTTGAACTAGCCTTGAAATGCCTAAGTGTTGGGAACTTGTTTCTTTGTGAGAGCTTGCCTATTGAAGTTGTTGAACCTATTGAACCTACGAGTCCCTTAGCTGAAAAATCTTGAATAATTTGAAGAATTGGAATACTCAGAACATTTTTTGAGAAGGGAAGAGATAATTTTGTCTTGCAGGACCAAAATAGTTGATATGTTGTCCCCAAAAATGAGTGACAGATTTTGGGAACAATAAGGAGGATATATTTTTACCTAGATAGATAAAAAAATATAGCATGTAGTAAACTATGTTTAATGTATAGCAAGCTATACAAAGAAATTTAGGTAAGATAACAATCTGATCTTTATAAAGTTGATCTATGCATGTAATTCCAAACAATGAGAGTTGGACTGTAGGTATACATACATTAAATAATGTATAATATATATAGTGATTTGGATAATATATGGTGATCTATAGGTATATAAAACCATATATTTATATGGACTGGTATTTGTGTATGAACTAAGAATAATGATTATTTAAAACATGAAAATATAGGATCACATGTATGAAGTGTAGTAGTTAAAATTAGAGATCATACCTATTTGAATCTACTCTTTAATATAACTATGAGGGCAAAGATAGCTATATGAAGTGTAGCGATTTTAAGATAACTATAACATGAATGAAGTGTAATGATTTTAAGATAACTATGAGATTTACTTTGCATTATATAGTTATAAGCAACAATTTATATATACATAAATTTGAATCTAGTCATTAATATCATTGATATGTCATAATGTTTGTATGTCTCTTATATACAAGAATATCCTCCCATGTCCTAAACCTTCTTCTAATAGTAGCCTTATAGCATATTATGGAATTGAAAAGCATTCACTGGAAATTCTTAATGACATATAGTAGGATCTTACCTATGTAATATTCATATAATATGATTTGTAGTTATTTAGCGAGTTGAGAAATTGGCTTTACAATTAATATATGTTAAACTAAGCATAGGAAGATCTAATACTGGTTTAAACTATGTGAGTGTTTGATGTCGATTTGTATTAAAAAAGAGTAGAGTAAGGATATAAATAGTCTAATGATTGTAACACTATGTTCATTAATATTTTGGGAATATTAATATCCTATAATTAATCATCTATGTATTTTATTTCTAGAAGAGTCAAAATAATTGTTGAAATCATATGAAGTTTATGATTATAATTTAAAATGATTATTGACCTTTATATACCATATTTATATATTGTTTGAGAACATATAGGTGGTACATATTATGGATATATTTAGTATATAAAATTGATTGTATATATTAAATATTTGAATATGAGGACTTAGGTACTTGTATGCATATATAACATATATTAGTACATTGGGAGGTGTGCTTATATTTATAATTTTATTATCTATTAAAAACTAAGTCATAGATTTTTTAAGAATATAACATTATTTATACATGCATACAACCTCCTAAAAATATAAAAAGTTATTTAAATGAAATATTATGTTTTTATGTGAATTATGACTTTCTTTAATATGACTAGTTGAAATTTAGCAGTGTATACATGAAAATGATGGACTGTGATATTATTGTTTGTCATAGAATGCACTATGTATTTGAATCTATTTATGAAAATTAAATATATGGATACTAAATATAGATTATACTAGGTTGGTATAAATTATGCATGTTATGCTTATTACTATTTATGTGATAAATAGTTTAGTGGAGATTCATTGATAGGTTTGATGGACTAAATTTATTCCGTTTGATTATTCCTATGTTTAGCATGTTTTATTAATAGTAGGAAGTAATATACATGAATTTATTGGTTATACTTATGTTAACCAAATATCATATTGTTGTTACTAATTAAGTAGTCCAATAGACCTCATTAGCTTACTAACATCACCAATGCCAAATGAAGGCAATCTGATCAAGTGGAGTGTATGAATTTGACTAATCCTAGAGATCAATAACTATTAAAAATTTTGGCCAAAGTAATGTTATTTATATATTTACATTTGATATGTATGATTTACATGTTTGCGTGATATCATTTTAGAATATATTTCTTTATGGTATACTTCATGTTCTTAAAAATCATACAACAACATAGGTACTAGTTTGTCTCTCTAGATTCTCACACTATCACTATTTACTCATTTATGAAGGGAGGGCCATTCCATGATGGGGGATTGTGTGGGGGATCGATGGGCCATGGTTGGTGTGGAAAAGTGCTCAGATAATACTCTCCCTCCTCATAATAGTACTTATTTGGAGACTACTTGAGATTGCCATAGATACTGGAGTTTAAGAACTCATGCTCTGTGAAGCCTTGTATTTTATATCTTGTATTGTATTCATTATTATTGAAAAATTATCCTTAATTATCATTAATTATTTACTCATTTTACATTGATGATTGTGACCTTATTATTGTACCAACCCTAGCTAGAAATTCATAATTACTTTCTATATTCAGTTATGTTTTGTTTCATTTGATGATAGTGATCAGTGATGAATAAAGGTTAGATGTTTATTTTATAAGTTAACATGCTTGGTATGTTAGAATTGGATCACTAAATTAGATTTTTATGGTGAAATATAAATAAGGAATACATTGATTAATTTTTTTAAAATATAAAATCATGTTTTTTGAAGTAGATCCTAATGGGGATGTTACACCTCCTTTCCTACATAATCATTTAATCTATAGGAGATAAATCGATCCTCATCATGTATTTATATCCAATCTCATGAAAAACCATTATTATCAAATTTCTCATTTCTATACAAACCATATTTTGATTAGACATAATTATAATGATGTGCTTGGAAAGGCTTTGGCATATGACATTATGATCAAAGACCACATGATATCATGCTAGGAGATTTTAAGAAACCCCAAAAAAACATAGTCTTGGGTTTAATAAAACCAGCTCCTAAATCTACTCTATCTAATTATAAAGAAGATATCATGTTATTACCATTCAGCTTTCCCTCTGAGATGGATTATGTCATTTCTATTCCTCCCAATTTTTATTTAGTCAATACTATTGACCTAGGATCTCTCATGTATCACATCAATGGGTAAACTTAATCCATTATCGTTACCTACCCTAATTTAATAGATAAATATTTTCCTACCATCCATGTTATTCAGTGTCAAGATGATGATTCTATCTTAACTTATTTAGTCACATAAAAATTTCACCTACATGATTTTCTTCTAGTTGAAATGTATAGTCTTTTTAATGAAGCCACTATAGACATTAACATAGGGTCTCAAGAGGTCCCACATATTATTAGGGTTAGTAAATATTTAAACCCTTAGGAGTATCAAGACTTCACCACATTCCTATAAGACCATAGTGAGGCTATTATTTTGTCATATTGTGACATGTCAGGTATCAAGTCTATTATCATTGTTCACAATATTATTACCATGCTTCAGTCCAAACTAGTGAATCAAAACTATGATAAATGCACCCTCACATTGTGATCTTAGTCAAATAAGAAATGTAACATCTCTTATCTATTAGTTTTATCCAACCAATTGATTACCCTCAATGGTTGTCCAACATTGTGCCTATGACGAAGCCCAAGGGGGACTCCACCTCCCACCTACTTCAAATTTTTAAATATTATATAAAGGGTTTGGGATTAATCTAAACGAAGGAACTTCTTTCTAAGCTTCTTCTCCATTTTTCTCCATGTATTAATTTTTTGTTTATTCTTTCTTTGCCTCTTTTTTTTTCAAATGATCCTAGTAGATCATAGCATGACCCTTCAATTTGGTACATGAAAATTTCAGCTTATTTTCCTCTAACATGATTTCACACTCAAAGAATTTATCCATACTATTTGACCAATCAACCATCTCCTCTGGTTGTAAAATCCCCTATAATCTGGAATTTCAATTTTGACTCTATCATTTCTCCCTTCTAAGGCTCTGATCATTCTCTCCTCCATTGATAGTGGTTCTTCATATTTCAACAATTATTATTCATGAATTATTTCTCCTTTTATCTCATCACCTCCTTACCTTATCCCTATATTGGTGAATATTATGGTTAGGTGTGACAATTCTCTCCTTATCTCTTTCATACCTATGTTTATTTGAGCCAATCATCCTCTTGCTTGTCTTCTTTCCATACCTACGAGTGAGAAACACAAACATATATCTTCCCTATAATTCAACTTACTTTGATACCACTTGATGTGGTGGAAATAATATCTCAATAAATCCTTAACTAAATTCTTGAATCAAGAGGGAAGAAGCAAGACTAGCATAATAATTTCTTCACACCAAATGCTTTCATATTCAACAAAATGAAATTACAAAATTTATTCAATACCACCACATTTCAATCCTTCAAACAACAATACTTTTTAATAATCTTACAAAAAAAAATTCCAATAAAATACTTATGAACCAACATGAATTTACAAATAAGGACTATCATCCTTTTTAAAGAAATCAAAAGGTAAAAACCATTATTCAAGGAAAAATGCATCCACCTCCAATATGATGGATAATGAAAAATATGGAGTGGAAGAAAAGGAAAATGCACACCTCATATACCACTAGGGTTAATTATGACCTGAAGACAAATACCACTATGAGAAGTTGGTTCCATCCCTTAAAGACTAGTCAAAAAGTTAAAGAAGATTATAATTATGAATAGTTTAAATTGTTGCCCACCATCACAAACCTACAAAGGTTGATTGATTTCATTTTTGACCATACACTATTTGTATCCTCATGAAAATTATTCCCCATTCCACATATACAATCCAAAATAGTTTCCATCAAGAATAGTGACAATCTAGAATAGTGCTAATTAAGAATAGTAGCAAATAGTAACCACCGAAATACCTCACTAAATGGAATAGTGGAATTGAGACACATAATCCTCCTCTGGTTGAAGTCAAGTCATCTCCTATGAGTTTCTCAAATGATATTCCTACCATTTTCCCTTGTCCATATTTTTTTATCTCATTTTGTAATCCAAGTGTTGTCTTCTGGTGGTAATCCTTCCCATTGCACCAAATATTTGCCATAGCTTCCTTGCATTATGACATAGTCATCATGTCTATAATTTATAATATCCTCTCCTTATGTTAATTTGGAATTTTTTGTTTCCAATTGATGTCTTATTCATCATCCCATTCATTTGATTATCCATGGAAGTCATACAAATCGAAAATATTTAATATTGGAGAAATATCAAATTCTTTTGGAAAGACCATCTCATAATCATTATCACTAATTTTCATCCCAATTTTTCAAGGAGAAATCTTCTTGTATTTCAACTTTTTGTAGGTCTCTTTATGAAATCTCACTTTCCTCAAATATACCATCACTAAATCTCCCTTCTCAAAAGACTTTGATCTCATCTTAACATTCACACCAATCTTTTACTTCTCATTAGTTTCTTATAATATTGTTCTCACTTATTTTAATTGATGTATATGCTTTGTAAAAGTATCAAAGTCATAACTCACTCTTTATGTAATTATAAACTATACCAAATACAAAAATCGCATTATATTTTTCCCATAAACAACCTAAAATGATGACTTTCCTATTGATCCATTCATTGAACTATTATATGCAAACTTAACTTGTGGTAAATACAAGTCCCACTTCTTAGGCTTCTCTCCAATAATGCATCTCAAAAAAATTCCCAATATTCTATTTACAAACTCTATCTATCCATATGTTTTTTGATGATATGTACTATTGAACTATAATTTTGTATTTTATTTATTCCATAGAGTCCTCCAAAAATGACTTAGCAACTTGGTATCCATATCTAAAGTAATGGTATTGGGAATAACATGTAATATCATAACATCTCTAAATAATAATTTTACAAGTATAGTGGATTTACTAGTTTCCTTACATACAATGAAATGAACCATTTTATAAAATATATTTACAAAAAATAAAATAGAATCATTACCTCTTTGTGTGTTTGGCAACCTCAACATAAAATCCATGCTCAAATCTATCCATGGTTCTCTTGGGACTAGTAATGGCATGTATATTCCCATATTTTGTGCATGTCCCTTTGCCACATGACATATTCTACATCTTGTAACATATCTTGCCACATCTCTTTTCATATTTGGCCAAAAATACTTATCCTCCACGAAATCTATGGTCTTAGCTTTGATAAAATGGCCATCCAAGCCTCCACTATGAAACTCTCTTATAATTTTGGATCTCAATGACCTAATTATAATGCATAATTATCTTCTCTTGAAGAGGTAACCATCTTGAACAAGATACTCAATCTAAATAGTATCTGCATCTTTGGTTATCAGATTCTTACATTGTTCAACTATCTCACCAAAATCTAGATCTATATTATACAACTCCTTAATAAACTCAAATCCAACTACTTAACTTACCAAATTATTTATCAACCCAACTCTTCTAATTAAAGCATCAACTACTTAATTCTAATTTCTTGATTTATGCTTCAACATAAAAATATATCCCTATAAGAAAGATACCCACTTGGCATGCCTAATACTCAGCTTATTTTGGGTATTCACATACTTAAAATACTAGTGGTTATTGTATAAAGTAAACTCTATAGAGACCAAGTAATGTCTCTAATGTCTCAATGCATGAACAATTTCATAAAACTCAACATCATAGGTAGAATATTTCTTTCTTACATCATTCAAATTCTCACTAAAATATGTTATGGGCCTTCCTTTTAAGATTAACACAACTACAATTCCCACATGTGAAACATCATAATCCACTTTACACTTTTTCAAAATTAGGAAATGCTAAAATAGACTTCTTTGTAATCTTTATTTTCAATAATTCAAAACTCTTTGTTGCTTTTCTTGTCCTCATAAACTCCCTTCCTTTCATGCAATCCATTATTAGTGTAACCATGTTGTTGAAACTATTAATGAATTTTCTATAAAAATTTTACAAACCATGGAAACTCCTTACCTATATGATGCTCCTAGGTTTAGTAATAAATTTGAGCATAATGGATTAAATTATGTAAATTAAAACCCAAAATGTCCAACTACCTAAGTAAGATCTAGAGCCATTGAAATTAAATTCAAATAGATGAATCAAAAATTCAAACCTATACTCTAATCCTAAAGATAATTACACTAAACCATGTTTAAATGGATATGAAAACAAGAAAATTGGACTGAGATTACCTTAGACTTAGAATTTTGACATTATGATTGCTTGATCATGGATTATGGATTCATGAATCTGACACGGATTTGTTAGATGTTTCTTGTTTCTAGTTGATCATATGGACAGAAAGATTTCAAGTTATCTTGTATTTAGTTTATCCATGGAGTAATGGTTTGTTTATATAGAAAATGGAGGAAAAAATCAATGGCTAAAATTCAATCTTAGGCCATTAAAGATCAATGGTTAAGGATTATCCAAGGAATTTAAAATTCTTTGTTGGATTTTAGAGGAGAGAAGGTTCTAGAGCTAAAAACCTATATAATCTCTTTAAGAGGGTTAAATATGATTAGGGATAGATTATATAGGTGACTATGGGGTTTAAGAGAATCTAGGGGGTAAGATTTTAGGAAAGCCTAGGAATAGGTAGGTAGGTGGGATTTGGGACTTTAAAATTCCCAAATAAAGTGTAAGTGGGATTAAGATAGGATTAATGTATATTTAGGAGAATTAATGAAAAAGTGGGATAGGACTAAGGTCATTAGATGAAGAATAATGAAGGGGGATATTAGATAAATTATTAAGAAGGGGATAAATTAACGAGATTAATTAGAATAATTAAGGCAAGTGGATTTAGGTGCATACATTTCCCCCCTTTTTGAAAGGGCATTGTGAGTGGAGAGAAGTGGAAGGAGTAATGGTATTCCAAATAAAAACCATTTCATAGATGAATGTTAGTATATGATGTTAGTAGATATGATTCCCAGTCGAGGGGACATTTGGGGAAAAATGAGATGGATGGCCACTCAAAATAAGAAATGATGGCTAGGATGTGATATGTTGAGATAGGTGATGAAGAAGGTGAATTCAAATTTGAAAAATGACTTATAGATTTATTATACCCTTATAAAAGACACATGCATAGGGATTAAAGATGATTGTGTCATAGTTGTTGATACATACCTAGTGGGAATCAACCATGACATGATGATGATAAGATTAAAAGGTCATAAGATTTAGATGTATCCCAAGTAAAGATGCATGCAAGGGAGAGCTATAGGATATGATAATAAAATGATTTGATAAGATTAATGATGAGTGTAGCTCAAAGTTAAAATTGAGTGGTATGATGATTGAGATGAATAAATGATAGGATCAAGTGACCAAAAGATGAAGGGGAAGAATTTGATTAATAAGCCATATTGTGATTAATAGAGATGATTCCCATAGTAAGGACACATGAAATAGAATGATAGATGATAAATTAACCAATAAATGATTATGGATGACTAATGGAAGAAAATATGGATGTTATGATTTGTTAGGCCCAATTGATAGGTGTATGCAATTGATGAAAAGATTAAGGAGATGATTGGACAGATGGTGATTGATCAATAGATTGTTTGATTAATGATTTATATTATAGCTCAAATATTATAATGATGTAGGTATTGAATATTATGAGAAAAAAGAGAGATGTGAAGATGAAAAATGAGGAAAGAGATGAGAGTGGTTGAGATATCCTTGGGCACTGAAAGATAGACAAACACTACCTACATAGTCTAAAAAGACTTGTAGCTGATGTAGTTTTGACTTGGGGATAAATGATAATTGATATAGTAAAAGATGAAGATGATGATGATTAGGGATTAGATGATGATGTTAGTGATTAGAGGATATGACTCAGATGATGATATGAGAATAAAAGATTGGATATTAGTCAAATGGATCGATATGATTAGAGAAGGATGATTAGATGATTAAATACATGATGAGGGTATAGATGATTAAGACATCAAACTATGATAAGACTCATCATATCCTAAGCAATCCAATAAATATGTCACTTGGAATTATTCCCCATGATATAAGTACGACCACTATGCATGGGCAAATAATGAACTTTACATCATCAACAACACGTAAAAGCATCATGGGTGTCATCATAACATCCTCATTAATTTCCCAATAGATAAAAATAAACATGATATAATACAAACTCAAAAGATAAATACAATCAAATTTTTACATGATAAAACACATTCAAATAAGTCAAACACAATAGACAAGTAACATACACAAGTATCTACATGTAATGTCATTATGCCTTGCCTAATTGATTGGATGAGTAATTTGGTAATGGGATATACTAGCATGATTATGATGTGATTGTGGACTTAGGATAGAATTTTATAAACAAATGATGATGATTAGGATTAGTACTTAGATAAGGATATGGTCTTGGAATAGACTAATGATGAGGATTTGGATATGTGGACTTGTATTAGGATTAGGCTAAGGATTTGGGGATTAGGATAAGGACATGGAATATAATATGGATGAAAATTTTAGGACAAGATGATAAGATAGACTAGACGTAAGATAAGGCAAGATGAAATGGACAACTTATAACTTATGACAAGATGATAACAGGCAAGACCACCTTTAATTTTTAGGTATTTTTAGAATATCTATGTACACTATACAAATGGGGTTACTAAAAAGGGATACCAAGCCTAAAAAATAGGATAAGGATAGATGGAATAATGGATGTTATGACCAAAGGATGAAGGTGATGTTAAAAATGGGATGAGGACCAAGTGAGAATGGACTAAGGATTACTAGTGACACATCATGAAGGAACCAAATAGTTAGTTACGCAAGTGTCTATTAGAGAATATTCCATTATCATGTTGGATCATTTATCAAAACATATTCCACTTCCTTAAATATGTTGATATGGGAAGGAATGAGAGATAATATGAATGATGTGATGGTAGATGATGGGTAGGAAAAATGGACCAAGGGAAAATGGACTAGGGATCACCAATGATAGGATTGTGAAGGAACCAAATGTTTAGTTGCATGAGTTTCCATTAGAGGATTTAACAAGATGACTCTATAACCTATCTCAAAACACATCTTACATACTTACAAATTTCTAGACTAGAAAGGAATGATTGACATAATGGGATGTATGATATGGGTAGTGAGATAAAATATAGATGGGATTGTCAAGGGATGGGTGTGATGGATAAAAATGATGGATTTTGCCCCCAAGTAATTAGGTACAATGTAAAAAATATATTATTTTACCATGACATAAAAAACTAGTTTTCATCATTAGATGAATGATTTTTATTTCACTTTTCACTTTTTTAATTTTTTTAAATTTTTGGGTATCTTGATTTATTAGAGAAGGGAGAGATGAAAGATTGATGATACTATATGTATTTTAAAATGACACATATTATATAAAAAGGTGATTCTAGGACCATGTGATTTATGTTATATTCATAGATGTCTTGGTGGCCATTAGTGAATCTTGATTTAATGTCCTTTAAACATCATAACCTAGTGTCTTTATAACCCCTACAAGGGATAATGCTTCTTAGGGATTTGAAATATGGTATGGATGGGTGCATGTATAGATTATGATGATGGGATATGGGATGTGAATGAGGGATATGATAATGATAGACAATATGATGGGATGGGGAGCAAAAATAGGGTTCTAGAGTTGCATACAATATTGGATATGGTGGAGGGGATTCTTTAGATTGGTGCCACAAGATTAAAAGATCCAATACCTTTTGATTTTTTTATTATTTGATCCAAACATTAAAAATATGATCAACCATATGATTAATTTTTATATGTTGATTTGTTATTTTGATTTTGAATTTAGTTTCCTTTTGGTGCCTAATTGTGAGATTCACTGAGAAAAGTGAATTTTTACTAGATAAATTATTTTTATTTATATATACCCATATTAATTTAAGGATATTTATATTAGGATATGATTATTTATGACTTGGATGATTATAAGACTTATCTTGACTTATATTTGGATCATAGAAGGCATGATTATTTGATGGGATTAATTGGTTATGGGCTTGGATCCATGTATAATCAACACATGATATTGCATGTGGAGGGGTATCCATTGATGCATGTTCCTAATCATCCCCTTTATGGAGCGAGATGTAGGGATATGAAAGAGAGGTGGATAATTAATAATGTGTGGTGGATTAAGGGGATAATGGGTAGCATAGTCCTCATAAAGGTTACTAGGACCCCTAGCCTTAATCTCAGAGAATGTGTCTTTAAGAATATTAAAAGGATCACTAAGACTCTTAGGGAAATTAGCATAAAAATATGATTCATCTTCAAATTTATGATCTTTGACTAATAAAGTAGACCAAGATTATGAAATAATTTAATCTTGGGATGGATCAAGATCCATGCCTTCTGACTTGTTAATAGTAGAGACATCTTCAAAGAGATAAGTGTTGGCATGCCCTTCCTAATAGTTAAGAGATGATGATTATAACATGATTTTGGATTCATATGTTGTTGTCAAATGTGACATTGAACATGTTGATGTAGACTTTGATAAATATGTTGATGAGGTGATGCAACCCATAGATGATTTTCCAGTATGAACCACATGAATTTATATAGGTACCTCTTTCACCTTAGGTTTATGAAGGGATGATTCAAGATTAATGGATTTATGAAGATGGGGGATATGATGTGAATGAGTCATATGTAAGGATTGATCAAGCATGGTTTTGGGATGGATAGGATTTGATTCATAGATGTGGTTAAGAAGAGATGAATCTTGATCATGCTTATGAAGTGATCCTTGGCATACCCTCTTTTGTATAATCCAAGATGCAGATAGATTAGATTCAACCTCATTTTAAATATCACCGTTATCAATTAATTTTTGGATATAATATCTAAAATTATGAAATTTATTGATAGAATGACCTAAGACTTTATGATACACACAATAATTCAAGTTGATACCATGGGGAACATTCTTAGACAAATCCAAAAGTCATGTTTGAGGGTGGACAGTCATGCATATTAACCTCAATTTACAAAATAGGGCTTCCATAGAGATGGGGTTAAGGGTATACAGCTTGTCCATTACTTTGGATGTGGAATTGTTAGTTGTGGAATAATGTGATGGTGGAGTGTGGGATTGTTTAGGAAGTGAACAAGAATTAAACAAGGTTGACAAGTTATGCTTCCCATTTATAGTAGGATGGGGGATCTATGATGGACTCTGATTGGTAGATGGATTATTTAACTATGGATAGGTATGGACTATGGATAAGGTGGGTTAGATGGGGTAAAGACCTTCTAGAAGATATAAACTCATTTTAAAGAGACATGAAATAACCCCCCCTTATTTTTAGTAATATACTTATTAAACAAGGAAATTTTTGGACTAAGAAGATCATGACTAGGACTAGGACTAGTAGATGGTGGATTGGAATGTGATGGGGATGAAGGTTTATGAGGGACTATCTTGGTAGATTAATTTAGTCTGAGGGGATAAAAATAATTGGGAAGGTGGGCACCCATCTCCAATAGCCATACCATGACTTCATCTCTATTGGTCAAGATGTATTCATTAAATAAGAAAACTTTAGCACTTGTATAATAAGGATTATAACTAGATGATGGGGTTGACCATGATGAGATAGGTGATTGTGGCTAGAGAAGGATATGGTATATTATTTTTGGCTTGATGGGATTAAGGGTTGAACTTAGGTGGGCACCCATCTCTAGGACTAGCAAAAATATCTCATCCTTGTTGGCAAATAGGTATTGTTATATAAGAATAGGATCCAAATCCATGGGGATAGATGAAAAATGGGGAATAGATGATGTGAAGGTAGATATAGGAATTTGATAAGTTCTTGGTCAAATAATAGATAACTTATTGAGCTAGTATGACAAGTGATGATGAGGATGGAATGGACTAAATGAGACTTAGATGATGAAAGACTAAGATCATATTTCAGATCGATAGTATAATAAGTGCTAATGATCTATTTATAATGTCTAGTTTTCAATATATCAAAAGGATTGGGGATTTGATAGGTGTTTGGATTAAAACTATAAATATGATGATTTGATTGGTGATATTTATGAATAGGCAAGATGAATGGATGATAAAGATTAGATTGATGATTAATTAGATGTTAGATTGAAACTGACAAAGTGAGAAGATGCTAGTAGGACACCAACCAAGTATGAGAATTGACCAAGTGATGAGTTATGATAGGATGAAATAAATTGATAGCAAGAAGACTAGCTCAAAACCTTAGACTAAATTTCTCAAGGTGAGATGGATATGTGATTAGGTGATGGGGTAATGGGATAATGGGATTAAGACCATGACAACTACATACAGGTGATGATGAAATGATAAGGAGTAAGAGGAATGAGATGAGGATGGTTTGGATGTGTGTATGACCTAAATAGCCAACTAGGTATGTTTTTGGATAATATAGGATGAGATTAGACTATATGGGGATGTTATGTTTTGATTGGGTGAACAAGAAGTCAAGATAAAATTGGAATATGATATCTAAAAGATATGATGATATATGTACAAGATGACTAATATTGTAAAAATTAGGGATAAGGATAAACAATATGGTGATATAAAATTCCTATATAGGTGTATATAGGTTTAGATAAAAGGTTGACTTGGATCACAAATAGAATGGGTCTAACATGACACTCACTAAATTAATCAAACCAAAAACCTATGATTAGTAAACTAATTATGGGTGTGTAACGCAATGACTTCACCATCTAACAACTTTGTGAGTGAGGTTGTAGGCTACTGACCCATTATAGAATTTACCAAACCCTCTTGAACCCATTTACTCTTAATGGTTTCTTAAGAGCTACTCCTGACTCCAACAATAAACTACTTGTTATGACCATAGGGTCTTAATCTATTTTGAACAGGCTCTTTAGGGGCATCCTTGATATACACTAGGTATAATAGGGCCCAAATCCATGTAGGGTGTTATCTAATGCCTATTTTAGAGAGATAAATAATCCCTTTCATGGAGGACCTATATGGGGTCAATCGCATAGCCTAACGATAGCTCTCCCTAATTTTTATAGTCCACTAGAACATGGAGTTTTGATTAGTATGTGGTGGTGAAATCCATAGTCATTATCCCCCTAAGATTATGGAAAGTGCATGGGTGTCAATTCCATATCTTGTTTCCCATAGAAAAGAAATATCATATGGTTTTGGGTGGCTTTGGATCCTCTAATAATTTCCACAAGGACACAAGGAGGAGAGCATACACCATCATAACCCTTGGGCGATAAACTGATAGACAAAAAATATTAATTAACTAATTAATTAGATGTGTGATATATATAATAATATACAAAAATATAAAACATGATTAAATAAAAGTGATGAAAATGATTAACAGTTTCAAAATATAAAAGTGTCTTTGACAAGAATCCTATAAAAAATGATTAGTAGTTTGGTTTTGGCACTTTTAAAGAGGTATCCTGCAAGATAACGATTAGTAGTTTTTATAAGTTTGTCTTTGATGGTTGTGTTACCTCCAAGTTATAAATTTGATAAGATGATAATTAATCAAAAAGTGATATGTAATACATTTAATAAGTATTTATTTGATGCATTTTGCTAGGTTTATGATTACCATTAATTAAATTCATAGAAAGACCCAGCTTAACTTATTAAAAGATTAATATTAAAATATTAAAATATTAACTTAATAATAAGAACATTATTAACTTACTATAAGATTTTGACTAGGAAGTGAGATTAATAAAACAATTTTTAAATTAATATTATAAAATAAGACATTTACATCCATCGAAAGCTAATAAAATATGGTTTATGGGCATTCTAATATCATATTGACATTAGTTTAAACTTATTGAAGAAAAAAACACATTTGTGTCTGATAGTGGCATACATAGTGAACTATGTGGTGTAGGTGAAACCATGAGTAGTTTGGAAAAATATCATCATTAAGGATGCTAACATGAATTTTGACTAGTGGTATTATGTAAGGTTTAAACCATGGTAGTTATTGTGTGGGTTAAATGATAGTTGTGATTATAGAAGAAATATCATGATTCATAATAGGTGATTTTAGGGATAGGGAGAGAGGGGGAAACATTAAAAAATTATCTTTAGATGATTTAAATATGATAAAAAAAACTTAGAACATATATTCAATAAATAGCAAAGAATATTTATAATGACAATAGTATATAAAATCATCGTGTAGGTTTCACAAAACTATGAACTTATTATTAATATCTTTAAGATAGTTATATTGTATGAATTTGAAGGAAAGTTTTTTATATTTTTAGATGATCTGAAAAAAAAACATCTCTTATCAATAGATAAACCATAATTTTATATTAGTCATCCTAAGCATAAAATTGTAAATTATAGATGCCTAATTGTAGATTATAGGATGAAACTTCTATTGTAGATCAGTAGTGTTATAGGAGGTTCATAGGTGGATACTTGGAGTGTTTACTTGGTAATGGCATTCCATATCCTATAGTCAAGCAAAATATAAAAGATATAAATTATCAAATACCTCTATTAATGATAATTTTCAATGGGTCGATTAAGAATTGCTTCCACACTGTAATATCGTGACTTGTGGAATTGTATGATAGTGAAAAGGGAGTTTAAGTGCATTTTATGTGATCTATATTTTAGCAATCTCCATTTATAATAAAATAAAAATTAGCATGAACCTATAGACAAGAAAAAAACTAATATTTAGGTCTTAAATTTCCTAGGTCCAAAACTATGATTCACAAAACAAGATCACTTCTTCATGGCAAGACTACAGTTTACAGGTCACGACTTTGCAAAATGTTGAAAAACCTATTAAGACCACAAAATTTTTAGAGTTTAATGTCAAATGGGTCCATAAACAATTGTAATTCAAATGTCAAAATTACCATTCTTAGGGAAAACCCACAATTTATGAGTAATAGTTTTGCCAAATGCCTAAAACTACCAAAACCATAAGCTATTAGTGGTCAAGGTTAGCACAAATTCATTGATTATAATGGAAAATCACTATTGTCAATGCAAAAATGAAACTTTCAAATTATGGTATTGTAAAAATTTAAATTGCCTATTAAAAAAATTGTTAGTGGTTAAGTTTGGATGGTTACATTAAAATCATAAGTTTTTGGGGATAAAATCATGACTACAATGTCATGACTTGCGAAAAAATGTCATAATTTTCACTTGTGCATGAAATTACCTTGAAATCTTGTGCTTTTCTTCCACCAATTAGTCCTATAACTACCAAAAGTACTTTTTCAAATGAACAAAGTTAAATTGGGAGTAACTCCCATAATGGTTGCCAGAATGTAGTAGGAAATTTGAGCATAATGGATTAAATTATGCAATTTAAAACCCAAAATGTAAAACTACCTAATTAATATCTATATACATTAGAAGCAAATGCAAATATATGAGTAAACAATTTAAACCAACACTCTAATCCTAAAGCTAATTACTCTAAACCGTGATTAAACAAATATGAAAATAAGAAAATTGGATTGAGATTACCTTAGACTTAGAATTTTGACATTATGATTGCTTGATCATGAATTATGGATTCATGAATTTCACAAGGATTTTCAAGATGTTTCTTGTTTTTATTGATCATATGGACATGCAGATTTCAAGTTAGCTTGTAGTTAGTTTAGCCATGGAAAAATAGCTTGTTTATATAGAAAATGTAGGGAAGAATCAATGGCTTGAATTGAATCTTGGGCCATTAGAGATCAATGGTTGAGGATTATCTAAGGAATTTGAAATTACATGGAGGATTCTAGAGGAGAGAAGGTTCTAGAGGTAGAAACCTCTAGAATCTCTTTGGGAAGATTAGGCATTATTAGGGATATATTACATAGGTGATTAGGGGGTTCTATAAAATCTAGGTGGGGGAGGCTTATAGGAAAGCCTAGGAATAGGTAGGTAGGTAGGTGGGCTTTGGGAATTTAAAAGTCCCAAATAATATGTAAATGGGATTAGTATAGGATTAATGGATATATTGAACAATTAGTGAAGAAGTGGGATAGGACTAAGTTTAGTAGATGAAGAATAATGAATGGGTACATTAGATAAATTATTAGGAAGGGGATAAATTACGTGGATTAATTAGAATAATTAAGGTGATAAAATTTATTTACAAACATTTTACCCCTCTTTGAAAGGGAATTTTGAGTGGAGTAAAGTGGGAGTAATGGTCTTTCAAATAAAAACCATGTCTTAGATGGATTTTATTATATGATGTTAGTGGATATTTGGAATAGGCCACTCAATAATTACCTTCACCTTCTCTTCATCCATTCTAACACCATCTATTGAAATTAAAAATTCTAAAAATATGAAACTTTCTTGCATAAACTTGCACTTCTTTAAATTCACATAGATTTTATCCTTTCTCAACAATTCTAACACCATTATAAAATGATCCTATTTAGTTTTAATAAATATTAAAATATCATCAAAATAAACCACCATAAACTTAACAATTAATCTCATAGCACTATGTTCATCACTTTCACAAATGTGTTGGGTGCATTAGACAATCTAAATGACATCACCAACCACATATGTAACAAATAATTTGTAACTTCAATTTTGACTCCATCATTTCTCCCCTTTAAGGCTCTAATCATCCTCTCCTCCATTGATAGTGGTTCTTCCTCTTGAAATAATTTTTATTCATGAATTTTTTATCCTTCTATGTCATCTCCTACTTCCCTTCTCCCTATGTTAGTGAATATTATAGCTAGTTGTGCCACTTCTCTCCTCATCTCTTCCATATCTCTATTCATTTGAGCCAATCCTCCTCTTGCTTGTCTTCTTTCCATACATGCAAATGAAAAATAGAAACACAAAGCCTCCCTAGGATTCTAATTTCTCTAATACCACTTGATGTGGTGAAAATGATATCTTAATAAATCCTCAACTAAATTATTGAATCAAGAGGGAAGAAAAATTAAGACTAACATAGGAATTTCCTCACACCAAATGCTTTCATATTCAACAAAATGAAATTACAACATTTTTAAAATACCACCACATTTCTCTCCTTCAAGCAACAATAATTTTTACAATTCTTAAAAACTTTATTTCCAATAAAATACTTATGAACCACTATGAATTTACGAATAAGGATTATCATCCTTTTTAAAAAAATCAAAAGATAAAAACCACTATTCAAGGAAAAATGCATCCACCTCCACTATGATGGATAATGAAAAATAAGATGGAGTGGAAGACAAGTAAAATACATGCCTCATATCCAATTAGGGGTCATTAATACTTGAAGACAAACATCACTATGAAAAGTTGTCACCATCCCTTTAAAGACTAGTCAAAATGTTAAAGGAGCTTTCAATTATGAATAGTGCAACTTGTTTCCCACCATCAAAAACCTCTAAAGGTTGATTTATTTCCTCTTTGACCATAATTTATCTGTATCCTCATGAAAATTTCACCCCATGCCACATATACAATCCAAAATAGTGTCCATCGAGAATAGTGACAATCTAGAATAGTGCCAATTAGGAATAGTAGCAAATAGTAACCACTAAGACACCTCACCAAATAGAATAGTGGAATCAAGACACATTAATATCTCAGCCGTATATAATGCCTTAGGTGATATGCTTGCCCATAATGATGAAAAACTCAAAGAACATGAAATTTATTGCATAATTTGCACTTTCATTGAATATGAAATTCATTATACACATATAAAGAAATTATGCCTAGAATTGGTCTTTTTGGATTCTAAGCTTTGCCATTATCTTCTTAATCACAAAACCAATATAATCATGAGCACCAATCCCCTAAAGTCTATGCATTCAAATCCTTATCAGAATCAATGAATGGCTAGATGGATCATGGTTTATAGCTATGTTTGACCTAGAGTTTCTCCAT
>JARHVA010002689.1:435000-462500 GCA_037957365.1 Torreya grandis
CTTCTAAACTTGATGACATTTATATGCTCCTAATCCTCATCACTCATTTGGTCATGTAACTACTTTAGTAAGGGTGGCACCTAGTCTCTCATCATCTATAAGGTTCATGCCTATAATCATAGGTCCCCCATTATAATTTAATTTTATAAACTCATAGATTACTCAATCTATAAAATTATTATACATTTCTATATAATTAATGGCAATTTTAATTGAATTGCCCTTGTCCCTAACTAAATTAATAATGATTACAATAAAATTGATGTTGATGTTGAAGGATTGATGTTGAATTAATTCAAGTCTATGTTGATCTTGGAGGATTGATGACGATTTTATAGAGATTGATGTTGATCCCTATAAAATACTTTATAATTAACAACTTCATAAATTAAACATACAAAATGTAAAAAATTCAAAAATCTCAACAAAATTCAAAACTTACCTTGTCATGCGACCTCCACCTCCTCCTCTACCCACTTCCACTATCTTTAATCTTCTGTAAATATTAAATATGTGTAAATGAATGTCAAATTTCACTCACTCACACATGTAATTGATATAGAATGAGTGTTTAACATGTTGGACTTACTATATATAGGCTCTTTTGATCTTTAATGATTCTCTATAAATTGATGTTGATTATTTGAAATTGACATTGATCTATATAGATCAATGTTTATTTGCTACATTTGGCATTTTTAAACTACTTATAATATTTCACATACTGCTATTGTTAACCCAAGGCCACATAAGTTACTTTGATGCAACTATCCCATTATTTATTACATTACATCACAAGCTAGTAAACATATACTCCCTATTGGTCCCATAACCTTTAAAAGGATAACACTTTATTATGAACATATACCCTATGGATATTTAGAGTTTAATTCATCCTAAAAATAAATATTTCAAGTTAGTGCACATGTACCAAGCATAATGGATGTTTTGGTTGGCCCATTCTATCCTTTATTCTCTTGATTGCCTTCATTTGAGCCCACTTATTCATAGTTGTGTCAATCCATTACTTGTTTATCTTAGTTCATTTTTTATTATAATATCCCACATCTTGTTAGTGAAAAATTTTACTCCATTTCTATGTTTTTAGCATTCAAATTAATTTTGTATCCATCATATCCATATCATATCCATTACTACATCATTTAAAGCCCATCATTGATTCATCATCCTATGTTGGTTCCTAATTTGAGGTGGAATACCTCCTCACATAAACCTGGGGCATTGGTACTGTCTTGGTTTTTGTCTTGCAATAGGTTATTACATACCACTCAATAAAAAGGGGTAAATGTAGGAACTAGGATTTAACACAGTAGATATTTTTACTAATATATGTCTTAGGCCCTTTCCTATTTACTTATCCCATACTCATTTTACCTTAAATAATTAGTTTCCACTAATTACCATTTTACCCTATGTAATTAGTTTTCACTAATTACCATTTTACCATAAGTAATTAGTTTCCACTAATTATCATTTTATCCTCCCAACCACTAAATCTAATAAAATCCACAAAAATACAATAAAATCAAAATATTTAAACCTCGCAAACAACCTCCCTCAAATCAAAAAATGATGAAAAAATTAGTATTCTTTGTGCTTAGTTTACTCCACAGTTGAAATAAATTATAAAAAACTTTTGGTAAAAATTGTTAGAATCAATAATTATCCCCATGATCGATGTTGATCTAGATCGATGTCAATTTATGTGTAGCCTTGGCCTTTAGCAAAAAATAAGTAATTTTTTCTCAAAAGTTGAAATAATTTTCTTAGATAATTTATAGACAATCACTCATCTCCCTTTTGGCAAGATATATTACAACATTAGACCCTCAACATCGATCAAGAGGCCAAAGATTAGTGTATCAACCTCAATATGTCATAGACTTGGAGTGATTTCAAGGCAATTTTATTTCATTATTGATAACAATTTATATCTCTTTGTTCTATTTTATATCTATATTAAACATCCTTTTGATCCTTAGATTATCTTAAACCTCTCTAAACCATCGTCTAGATTCTTATTTATAAGGTGTTGTTTTTCTATTAGAATTGATGTTGATTCATTAAAATTAACATCTATCTTGTGGAATCAACATCGATCCTTGTGTAATCCTTTTGGTTTTAAATTTGAGACTTATTTTATTAGGACATATGATTTATTTTGATTATCTAATCCCTAAACCATAGAATTTGTCTGTAGATGACACTTCTTAGAGCCTCATATGAAGTTAATAAAATCAGTGATTTACCAATCACTCCTCAACCTTTTTTGTGGATAAGAGAGATATCACCTTTTAATTAGGGTTTTGTGTCATTATGTATTCCCCTAATATAGAAGTTATTTCAAACCAATTATAAGTTATACAAAAATATTTATATTATATTGAAACATATTGGCATGATCACTTTGCCCATCTTGATGAAATAGATGCAGACTAGTTACAAATATTTCAATATCATATCTATATTATTATATGTATCTTGAATTTTTTTTAATCATTATTATCCACTTAATTGATTAAATAAGTGGGATAACATCCTCATTGGGAAGTTCATTACTTCTCGGGACTATTATAGTACCAGAGACCACATTATCTTATCCTATTAATCAAAATTTGTCCAAGTTTTCTCATGTGTGTAGAAAGTCCTTCCTAGACAAAAAATATCTCCCACAATCACTAGATCAATGGTGTGAAACCTTCAAAATCACATGTATGTTTATACCCTACATTTATATTGAGTTTTTAATAAAATGAATGAAAAACTACTTTAAAAAAAGGCTTCAAAATCTCCTCATGCCATTAATTCTCATGATGTTTTGTATAACTCTCTTGCACTTGAGATATTTTTTCACACTTTTACAACTAGTTTTGTTGCACCTAAGTTCCCATTTTATGATGGAAAGGGTGATATTGAGCAACATATTTAATATTTATATGTGAAATGCCTTAATTATGTCTTTAATAATAAAATTTTGACCAAATTATTTCCAGGGATCCTCAAGGATTATGCTTTGAGGTGGTTTTATAATTTACCTTTCCAATCTATGAAAGCATTCAAACCTATTGCAAAAACATTTTTGGAACATTTATCTATTAAAATTTATAAAAATGTTTCCTATGCCAAAATTTTAAAAATAAAACAAGGAACCAATGAACCTATCAATGAATATGTCTTGAGGTGCAAGAAAATATTGGCTAAAATGACCAATCCCATGGCTGATAAAAAACATTAATACATATTCAATACAAGTTTACTTGTTCCTTTACATGAGTTTAGTATTTTTAAATTTTTTGAGTCTTTCTATGCATTATGCCATGCTTTTCAAGACAGTGAAATGAAACTTATCTCATTGAACCAACTTCAGTATGTAGTAAACACACCATCTACATCTATATCTAATGCCAAATTTATAATCTAACAAAGTTATAAGGTAAAAATTTGGAAGTTAAAAAATAAATGAATACCATAGTTAATATAGTTTCAAAATATCCTAATCAACTTTTTTTTATCAAATTCACTAAGGTGAAAATTTACATGCTTACCTTCGTCACCTATTTCATTACTCTCGTGTGATGTAGGATCATTAATAAGACTATATAAATTAGGGTTTTATAGGTCAATATTTGGGTTGGTAAGCCTTAGGTAGGTGTAAGAATTTGTTTTTATTCAATAAAATGCATTTCATATGCTTATTTTACCTTCACTTGGTCATTTTATAGAGATTATAGTTTTCTCGCCAAAATGAGAAATTTGAAAATCTAAATTTTTCACTAAGAATTTAGGAGGTTTTATCATATATTGAAGGCCTTAATCCTTTATAAATGAGTATTTAGTGTCTAAATACCTTAAAATAACAATGATAAACTATATAGGAGGTCCTTTAATAGATATAAGTGTTTTAAAATCTTTATGTTACCTACAACAAAAGATATAAACCCCTGAGTTTTTTAGGCAATGTGTGTTAAGCCTAAAACAAGGTTTTGAATCACTAAAATCAATATTACAAGATAATGAAATAGCCAAATGGGATACAAATTTTTAAGGATATGTATTATGATTCCTTTAAAGTAAATAAACTAATTTAAAGAGTTTTTAGAAATTATAAATGCATTTATCCAAGTTTATATACCTATAGGCCTATATAATTAGGTTTAAAACCTTATTTTCATAATTTGATTTTATTTACAAGTTTGATAAAAGTTAGTGTTGACCATTCTAACCATATGTCAAAATGGGTTAACCCCTTATAGTCAAAAACTTATATAGGGGTCTATTATAATTTCTTGTCATGTTTCATAGTCTATTTGATGTCATTCCATATGTTTTTAGCCTTGGTCATAGTCTAATTAGTCCATATGTCATTTTGAGTCACCTAGGGGTCATTTTAGAGAATTAAATGCAAGTGGAATGGTTTTCAAGGTGCCCAAGGTTCTGTATTTTCTTTCAACATAAAATGTTTTAGATTCCCTACCAATAATGTCAGTTCATTTTTGTAGGCTCCCTAACTATAAATTAAGAAAACAAATGGAAAAGGATTTTGGCACTTGTATAACCTATATAATAGTGTGGCACATGTGGAAACCTTTTTGGATGGATATTAAACTTGCTAAGACTTATATCAACATTTGATCATCCTTAAAAGTGTAAAAAATGGTAAAAAATTGTTATGTTCCTTCATCGCCCTTCTAGACATGTAGAACCAGTCAATAGGTTTGTGCTTATTAGTACAAATAAAAAAAATATTTTTTAGGTATAATTATTTTGGGGGGGTTATATTAAACTCAAATATATTTAGTTTCATAAAAATATTTTAAGTATTAGTCACTTTTTATTTATGAACCATCCTTTACAAGTTAAATTTGTTTTTCTACTTGTTAAACCCTAACCATGCACGATTCCTTCTCATATGGACTGATTCATACATGCCAACTAATAAAACTACTTAAAAAGGATTTTAAATATTTACTCTAATGTATCTCATGCTTGGTTTCAAATTTGGAAAGGATTTCATGGATCAATAAACTCAAATTTTAGAGAGGTGTCATCATGTGAGATCTCAGTCAAGTTTTGCTATCTACAGAATATTCATTCCTAGTTAGTGGTTTCAAGGGATGATGATAAGTTGATTTCCATGTTTCAAATGTCCTCATGGTTCCCTTCCCTTAAAACTCATTCTCTGAAATAAATTTCTATGAAGTTAGAGTCATAAGTGGCATACATTCAATTTATCCTATGAATGTCACACACAGTGAACTAGGTGAGCTATACAAGGCTATAAAACACATCCATGGGATCGTGATTGAGTACTTGAGGTGTTTAACATGATATTATAAAATGAATAAATAAGTTAAGCCCCAGGTGGCACCATAGAGATCATGAGAAGACAAGTTATAATATACACAGTCTCTTAGGAGGATGTCATGTTTGAATGGCAGCCTTGATAGTTGTTTCATATCCATTTGGAGGTATTGAGATGGGTCTAAAACTCATCAAAGGTCAAACAAAAATCACATTGTCTATACTTATACTCACCGCCTATAGATAAAAGTATACCTATAGGTGTTTCAATAGAAAATAAACATGTTAGGGTGAGAGTATAGAAGCATATTTAAAACTCTCCAAGATGAAGAGAGTCTATTTGATAAATTTGAGAAAATCCTAAATGGGTAATAAGCCCATAAACTATCCAATATTTATAATATTACTCTATTGACTATATACTATAGATCCACCTACAGGTGGTACCACAAATATTTGAGGTGTCATATAGAAGTGTTGAAGAATGTGATAAAACCCTACTTAAAGTCCTAGTGTGGTTTTTATATCATGGCATAACTATATATAATGTTAGGCTGGTAGGCAATGTTAAAGATTAATTTTAAAGATGATGACTATGGATTTAGGGAGCAAATCCCTAAAACATGGAGAATAGAGCACTCACCCTTTTTGGAGATATCTTATAACAATATCATGTTGAGTTTTGAGCACTCCAAATACACTCATCCTATATCACTATCATCGGAGTCCAACCTAAAAATTTAAAAGAGTAATTAATTCATTTGATTTTCTGACTAGAAAGGCCCAAAGATGCACCTTTGACCATTGAACTCAGATAATAAGATCTATAGTATTTAGCATCAAAAGACATTGATACTCAAAATTGTAAATAAGGCATGTATTCATGTGGGGTGTCAATGTTAATTTTATGAGCACATTTTTAGTCATAAAATAATATTTGAATGGAAGGTTTAAATACTGTGTTTTGGGTCCCATCCACACATATAGGTATCTCTTGTCTCAGATGTTGATAAACAATTAACTCTGAAGTCCTAAAAATTGATAGTATGAGATTTGACATGGGAACCTATAAAAATAGAGACACGTACCATCTCAAAATTTATTCCTAAGACCTTGTATGGTTCTCATATATTATATTACATAGGTTTCAAGGATTATCAACACTTACTGGATCCTACATAACCAACTCTAGCTGACTGGGATGGCTAGAGAATAAAACAAATAGGATTATTGATGTGGGTAAAACCCAAGAATGAATGAATGGTTAAAAATCATTACCAAATTATATTTTATTTATTAAATAAGGCTTATGAAATTTTCTAAAATCCTAATCCATGCAAGGTCACCTATAGGGGCCTCTCCCAAATAGGAAACACAATCAACAACCTAGTCAAGTTGAAAAGCAAGGCATATGTGAGGAAGTATGTGGGAGGTTGGAGTGATGAATGGAGATTTAAACACAATAATAATTATAATTATATTATCATGACACTCTCATGGTGGATATAATTTAAATATATGACTATAATCATGTAATCTACAGTCATGTGGTGAAACGCTGCACACAGTTTGCTTTTTCAAAAGTCTATCTTAGATATTGAAGGAATTAAAGGGTATAATGATGTAAAAAAATCATATAATTTGGTATATATAATATATTTAACTTGTATAATACCATAAAACATCTATGTTTTTTGATGAAATAGGGGAAGTACCCTCTATTTTGTCTCAAACATATGGTACTTCCCTAGAGTACAAACCCTATAGTCTTGGAAAATGGAGATAAGAGGGTGAGATTAGGATTGTTAAAAACATTAATGGAGGTTTGAAAATATATATCATGTATATGAAAACATGATAAACCTTTCACATAAGGAATAATCTCAATAGGGTGGTATAGACCTTCAAAGATGCAAACAAATATATTAGGCATGGTTTAGGCCTAAAGCCCAAATGGGAGGTCAATTTCAATTCAAACCTTGGTTAAACACTCAAATATATTATAAAATGTTTATGTGGATATAATATATGTTAAAAATACTATAATATGCATAAAATTACATAATAAATCCACTTTTGGCTCAAAGATAACTCATGGGTATGCATAATGATGGTCAAAGCGCAAGTAGATAGTTTTGGAAGCTCAAATCCAGTTAGAGACTTTACATGGGAGCCTAGTAAGTTTATATATGTGTTATAGGGTATATAATAAGGTTTTATTTAAATTTGTGGAAGGATTTAATGTCATACCTTAATGTAACATCACTAAAGGTCAAAACTATCTAAAACCCTACAAAACCTTGAATAAGGGCCCGATGAAGGAAATGAAGAAGAAGAGATATCATAATGGATAAAATTGACAATGAAATCTATTGTATGATATATAATACTATCTATAGTTCCCATCCATCCTAATTATGCGTTCTCTACTTGTAAAAATAGGAGGGAATTTGGATTTCTTTGACTATTTTTGATGTTTTACAGGGTCTATGATGTTCAAAAGGATGAAATTAACTTTGGGGGAAATATCAAGACTTAATATAACTCACCATGACCATTTAATTTATAAGAAAATATCCTAAGTGTTTCTACAAGTCCCTTCACTTCAGCCAGTCAAAACTGCCAAAGTAAGCAAGCTACTGGGAGAGTGAAAATGCCAAATGAATGGCCCTTTAAGGTCTACCTAAGGATTATAAGGCTATGGTAGTTATTTACATGTTTTAATCACTCCTTTTTACATATTTTCATGAAAAATTGAATCCAAATTTGAGGCCAAGTGTAAGAGGAGAGTGGAAGAGGAGTTTTTTAGATTGCTAGAAATGATGGCTCACCTCCAGATGAATTTAGAATATTAGGAATGAAACTAATGCATGGTGGGGCATAGATAAAACCCTAACCTATCAATTAAATCATGATATATATCCCTAGTTAGTAGTGGGATTTTCCAAAATTGATAAATGATGAAGTTTATTTTCTTGTGTAGAATGAGGAGTCTTACACCACATTTCATGAGTTTCATAACTTGGAGGGCCATTTGTCATATTAGACCTTGCATGGTATGTATATTAATTCATTATAATACGTATTTAACTCCTCTTCTCTGGATGAAAATTATTCTTATGACTCTTGGACCTCTCTTTTCTCATTTCTCACTCAAGCTCTATAAGTAGTATCATTTTTGGCCTTTGTATTCTAATACCACTTCATGTATGTCAAAGACATACTAGAATGACACTATGTTTTTATTTTGAACATTAGTGAAATTTTGTTTTTGATTTCATGAATAATTATCTAAGTGTGTAAAGTGATATATGGTGATGAAAATTGATAATCTCCTATCCTTTCTTCTCCTTATCCTTTCATGTTTATGCAAGAGTTCTTATTATAACATGTCATATGAAGGGTTGTCAAGTGTATGGGTCTATATTTTAAGTGTAAAATGAGACTTACTATTTTAAGCTATCTTATGGTTCACTTACCTTAGACATACTTCATTCATCTCACATATATATTGAAACACTCATGTTGAAATATATTAACACTTGGAAGTTATCTTGTATTCCTTCTTTATTAATGCAAAAAGTATAATGGTCATATGGGAATAATATTAATGTATCACCCCTTTAGATTAGTTTCATTTCATGAAACTTTTATCCCTTTTCCCCATAAGCAATCAACTAGTTTAGGTGATAATCACTTCAATATACATTCATGGAGCTAGCCCTTAAACGTAGAGACTCGCTTACACTATATGTACACCCACATACCTAGAAGTGTTCCCATGTTGACAAAATTTGGAAGAGGCTTAAACACCTTACTTTAGGGTGAAATAATTGGTGACAGTAGTTTTGGCATGCCCAATGAGACCAAGGTCCAAGAGAGTGGCAAGATTGTTAGTGTGTCTTTCCTCTAATCAACTTTTGGAAGAAATAATTAGTTCATGTGATAAACATTCCAAGACACATTTAGGGAGCTAGCCCTTAAATCTAGATGTTAACATCCACTATAGGTACACCCCCACATATATGAAAGTGTTCCCATGTTTCCAAAATCTGGAAGAGGTTTGAACACCCTCTTCTAGGGTACAATATTTGGTGACAATAAGTAGTATGAAATAAAATGATTAGATACACTCTCCAATGAGCATATTAAATTATTTTATAAGAAATAATGGCCCTTAGTTTAATTCATAAACAATAAGGCTAATTTATAATCAACAAGGTTTAGAAACCCTATTTGAGAGTTAGAAAAGAGAGAGAAAAATAAAAAAGGATGAGTAAAAGGACATGAAACATGGTAAGGAGAAAAAATAGTATGTGTGTGAAGTTATAAAGGTATTTTACAAAATTATTAACGTCTATACATCAAATTATAGTTATTTGATCAATTTTTCAAGCCTAGATACAAGGCCTAAACGGTAAAAGTTTGTGTTCTTACATAAATAATGATAGAGAAGGAAGGTTAAAGTATATAAGGGGATATATAAACATTATAAAGTATGAAAGGACTATTTTTAAGCATTAGGAGTTTGATATTAAGGTCAAAATCTAATAAATAAATTTTTAAACATGAAAACATGTGAGGATAAACCTAGTGTAAGGTATGAAGGCCCTTGTAAATCTATTTACACCAGATTAAAATAATTATTGTGAAGGTTTTAAATAGTTTTGAATGTTTAAATAATAGTCAAGTGAGTGAGTTACATTAAATAAGACTTAGTCTAATATAACTAAAATAGGTCTACTTACATCATATTGGTATAAGAGTTTAGTTGAAACTCTTGGGAATAGTTCTACATAAGTATAGGTTGTAGTGAAAAGAAGTTTGAGAAAGCACAAAAGTTGAGAAACTTTTAAGAAGTCTTATATCCCATTGAGGCTTAAGAAGGTAAGAAAAAATATAACCTTGAGGCTCAATGATAAAATCCAAAGTGAAAAATACATGAAAGAGATCCAAGGTGAAACAAACATAGAAGTGTAAAGTTTTAGAAGACCAAAGAGAATATTTTGATGGGGCACAAGAGGAAGTATAAAATTAGGAGAATAATGAAAGGACTACAAAGAGAGAATAACCAAATGAATAAAAACAATAAAGTGATAAAAAAATTATTTCTCAAAATAAATAATTGAGATAAATCAAACCTTGAAAGGATCAATTCAAGGTGTAGACACCAAAAACGTGTCTGCACCTTGGTCATCTTTCATCCTCCCCCCTTAACCCCCTTGGTCTATGTCCTAACCCTTACCTTAGTCCCCTCCATTCATTAAATTAAAATAACTTAAATATTTTTATTTAGTGGCCCCTTTTCCACCTCACCTTTGGCACCTTAGATCCCCACCTTGGATCCCCCCACCTCTCTCCTAGCCTTTATTGCCCAAATCTCCCCTTTATCCTTCCTCCCGCATCCATTTATGCCTCCCACGATCATTTTCCCCACAACCCCTTGACCCGATAGCGTGCAAGAATGGACAGAGGCTAATTTTAGCCTCTATACCCATTCTTCGGCTGCCGACGTCGGTCATTATTCAGCTGACATCGGCAGTTCTGCCACCGTTGGCAGCCTTCAAAATGTTTTCCTGTAACCATTCTACCCCCCCATGAACAGAACTCTCTTGACACTCCTTGCATCCATATTTTCTTCTCCTCCCTCTCATAAAGTAATGCCTAGCAGCTACAGGTACCTTGTAGAGCAGCTCCAAGCAACAACTCCATTTGCAGGTTCTTCAACAGCTCCGACAACAGGTTTCTCCATTCTCCAACTAGCAAGCAAGAGGTAAGAGTTTCATTGTTTCATTTCATTTTATCATTTGATTTCATCTATCAATCCTATCCACTATCCACCACTTGCCTAGTCCTTCACTGAGAGGCTGAAAAGCCTTCTCAGACCCCTGTTTCCCATCCATCTTCCTTTTGCCCTATCACCCTTTCAATCCAGTCCTAAACAACATTCTCAGTCCTTCAAATCCAAAACAAGTCCCTCAAACATCTAGGTAATCTCATAGACCTCTAAATAGACCTCCCTGACCCTCAGACGAAGCCTCAGTCTATTCTGCAGACCAAAACTAGCCTGTGACCTGACAAGACTCGTCCCTGACTACTGTCCCAGTCGACCTCGTCCAGTACCCATACCGACATCAGCAGTCTAACCGACATCGTTGATATTCCTGACCGACACCAGCAATACCACTGACATCGATGACTGTGCTAACGCAGATTGCTTCTAAATAGGTAGGCTTTTGTTTTCAATTCTTTCTTTCTATTTTTCATCATTTATCACTTTCTATTTCTGATAAGCATTCTATTTTAACAGTGGACTGTCATCCCCCAAGAAGCCTTTGCGCTTCTAGGACCAAGCTCTTGCTTGGCAATCCACCCTTTTGTCATCTAACATTTTTCATGTCTTAGTGTTTTCTCTTTCAGGTGTCGTCCTCCACAACCAAAGAGAAGTTCTCACAACGTTTGAATTCTGGTGCACATGTCTACAATCTGGGTACATATAAACCCTCATCCATTTCTTTCTTAGTTTCTCATTTCCCTTTTTTGAATGTGAAAGTGAACATAGCGTAGAAACATTCTGGCATGCCCGGTGGGACCCTAGGTTCTTCCTTGGGTTCCTTTTCTTTTCGTTCATATAGGGTGCATTAGGATCCTCCCTTTTCACCTCTTTCGTCTCTTCTAAATGACATCATAAGCAAGAATAAAAAGAACTTTTCTTTTCTTTTCTTACATTTATAGACTAGTCAAAAATCATATCCTTCAACCCTTTCTCAACTTGTTTTTCATCCAAACTTAACATTTCAACTTGGGGCTTAAAACAGGTTACATTGCATTTCTACTTGCTTGCATTTCTTAGACTACACTTAGTAATTAACAAACCACATATTGAATTAATTGTAGATCACTTGATGTTACACAACCAAACCACTTGCATTAAATCAAACATCAAACTTATTTGAGATAAGGCCTGACTGGGATTTCATCCCTCAGTGGATACCTTACCCATCCCAATGATCCTACCTAGATTTCATCACCAAGGGGAAAGCCCACTCTATTCTCTGGTAGAGTCTAAACTCTAGGGAAAGTATATTTTGGCTAAGTGAGACCAGCTTATCACTAGGCTTGTGAAGTGAGGGGAGCTTGTTCCTTAGCACCATGCCATGTACGAAACTTAACCCAAACTTCTTGAGTGCCTAAACAAAACCTGAAACCATCCATTGACTACCTCTTCTAAGACCTGACTCAAAAGCCAATCTTCCTACACACATTTCTAAGGCATAAGCCACCATGATCCTAATAAATTTCTAGGGATTTAACGCTTAGGATTTAATTGTGCTCTTCATCTTTTCTATTCTTATCTGCTTGTTTGAGCTTGTGAGGATGACTTTTCTTGCCTTAAATGGTTCTGACTCAGTTAAGCCAAGGCTCTAGTCAACCACGCGAGGCATCAACCACTTCCATCTACCCCGTCCATAACTGGTCCTATAATGGAGTTCCACTCGGAGACTGAAAGAACTCCTACTCGCCCAACCCCACCCTAGACTCCTATTGTCCTAGAAGGTGACCAAGATTTTGCACGATTCTTGGACCTCAACGTCAAAGCCTTGCAGCACTATCTTGCACATAGCCGAATGTGAGACTCCTTGGGCAATCTAATTTATGGAATGTCGACCTCTTTTGTTGTGACTACAGCCGTATCGACAGTGTTTGTAGTTCAACCTTTAGACACCCAAGCTATCACCTCGACCAATGACTAGGCCTTGACCAACCTTCCAAGTGTGGCCTCTCCCTCCATCTTTGAGCCCACTTCCACCAGGGTTTTAGCCCCCTATCAACCTCAGCCCCTATCAACACCAGGGTGGCTTCCTATCCATTGGCCCCTGTTACCACAATCCAACCTCTTGTGGTAACATCGAGCCTAGCTATGCCTTCTACCCAACCATCCTTAGTCTTCTCTTTTATCCCTATGACTAGTTATCCCTACGTTATGCCCTTACAGGCACAACCAACTATGTCGTATGCCTCCTCTAGCCTCTTCCAAGTGCCCTACAACCTAGGGGGCACTCCACCCACCAATCCGTTAGTAGATATCATCAAAATGCTGATGGACAAGATGTCTAGCCTAGAGACCTCCGTTTCTGGCTCACACAATGCTCTCTCATACGAGCAAATTTGCAATGAGCCAATTCATCCTTCTGTCTCGATTAGACCATATCCTACCCAATGGGAACTTCTTAAATTTTCTCATTTTCAAAGCAAGGAAGACCCACAACAACACTTACAGGCATTCAGACATGCCTGTTACCTTATTTCCCATGATGATGCATTGCTTTTACGCACGTTTCCTATGTCTCTCTCTGGTGTTGTGCTTGACTGGTACAACTCCCTTGCCAGCCATTCCCTCTTCACATTCACACAGCTGGCCCAGCTCTTTCTTGATCACTTCTCCATCAACATCACCAAGAAGGTCATGATCACAGACCTTTATTCTATCTGCCAATTCGAGGATGAATCCATAGCTGACTTCATTGCTCACTGGAGAGGCCTCATCAATCAACTCTCCTTTTCCTTACCCCAACCTGAACTTATTAAACTTTTCTCCCAAGCCTATGCCAAACATATTTCTTCCACCTTACGGGTTTAGACCTTCCGCACCTTCGATGAAGCCTTCATGATGGCCCACAAACTTGAATTACGTGCCATCAAGGAGAATAAAGTCAAGTTGCAGAGCAAGAATCCCAGCTTTAAGACCAATGACTCCTCTTCTTCTAAACCTTCATCATCCAATCCTAAGTCTAAAGCTTCAGCTAATGCTATGGTCATTAGACCTTCATCCTCTTCACCTTCAACCAATCAGCCTGAGCCATCCACATCTCAGAGTGCCACCCACCAATTCTAGCAGAGATACATACAATGACAGTATACTCCTCTCAGAGAATTATACACATCTGTGCTGGAAAAACTTGTTAGATAGGGGGTTCTCCATCTCCCCCTGATCTGACCACCTCCACAATTTGATCCCTCACACACCATCCCTGCGTGGTATAGGGAAAATGACTTCTGCAACTACCACCGTGTTAAAGGACATGACACGAGAAACTACAAAACCCTTAAAAACATAATCTAAGACATGCTTGAAAAGGGTGACCTCATCCTAGACAATCCCAATGCACCTCCTAATCAAGGCATCGACATCTTCAAGCAACCATTCCCCAATCATCCACTGACCCAAAACAATGTCCAGACCTTGATTGATGACACTCATAAACATAACATTCAAACAGTCAATACGATCTCACCCTTCATCCTCGACCAACCTCAAGATGTTAGTCCATCTATCAGTCCATCACGTGTGGACGAACCTCTTTCCCCGATTATTTCTCCATCAACCTCTCTCATCTTGGAGGATGCCTTGACCTTACCGGCACCACCAGTCTCACCATCATCCTTCCTACTGCCTATGGAGGACCTGACCCTTCCTACTCCTCAACCGCAAGTGGAGGGCACCATCATCCCTGCCCTTTACCCACTTGAGGAGCCTCATTCTCTAGTTTCTTCTCCACCCAGGGAAGAACCTGCCTCTCCTTCGTCTCCAACCAAGGATGAATCTGTCACGACTTCATCATACCATGGGTTCGAGACTACTACACCCATCTCATCTTCAGCCCCACAGCCGTCAACATCTTCTCAAGGACCCAAACCTCATCCAACCTCTTCTCAACCATTTTCTCAACTAGTAGAGAAAATCAGACTTCTCCCTTCAAGGAAAGTGGACCATCAGGGATTGTGGGAGCATCTTAAAGCTCTTCAACATGCCCGTGCCCTCTTGTCTCATGCTACCAATCCTCCCAAGGCAAAATCTCCCAAGACTCTCAACAAAGACTAGACTCCCGCTTCTAAACCCACATCTACCCCATCAAAACCCATCAAGTCACTTGGCGTTCACCCTATCTCTACCCTCACTCACCCACAAGTGAAGGTGGACTTAGACCAGACCTCAACCAATAGTAGTCTTCCAACCAAGTCAAAGAAGACTGCCAAACCATAGAAGTGAATGTCTCTTCCCCCATCACCATTACCTTCCATTTTAGGCCCCCATCCTTCAACCCTGACCAAAGTCCTTCCCACTCTGACCTCTAATCAAAACTAGTTGCCTCCTTTGCTTCTTTTCCCTACCTCCAGCCTACCCTCTCCTAAAAAGGCGGTACCTCTCATGAAGAAAGTGCCGTCTTCGCCTGTCACCGCACCATCAACCCAAAAGGTGGTATGAAAACCTCCTCCAACTCCACCTAAGCAAAAGTCACTGGCATCGCACACATCAACTAACATAGACCTTTTAGTGGGCTCATACACATTGATATTGCATCGACTTTTGCAGACTCCCAGCATAACCCTTCCACCCATCAGGCCTTTTCAACCTCTCAGGTCCAAGCCCTCTTGGTTTGATGACATGAAGATTTTCTTATACCATCATATGCCAGGACATGATACTGAGACTTGTGCCCTCAAGGCCGTTCTTCGCTGCTATATGGAGAAGGACACTCTTCTCCTTGAGGACACTCTTGACCGACCCTTGACACCTTCCCATCCAACCTCTTCAACCACATCAACATCTCACCAGCAAGCCATGACCCCTTCTTCACCTTCTCATAGCCCTCCAACCTCTTCAGCCACATCAACATCTCATCAGTAAGCCATGACCCCCTCTTCACCTCCTATCTTTGAAATCAATGCTATCCACATAACCACTAGGTCACAAAAGGACAAGGAAAAATAAAAATCCACCATTCCTTGGACCTACCCTTTCATCAAACCACCTCTAGCGCCCAAGCCTAAAATTTCTATCCTTGGCGCATCTCAACCTTCTTATTCTTCCTCTTTTGGGCCAATTCATGACTCCATGTTGAAACAGCTTCACTAGACGCCTGTGAAGATGTCCCTTTATGACATCATCCAAACCTTGCCTCGGCATCATCAAGCCCTCATCAGATCCTTATAGACAATGGAGGTCCAACTCGAGGACCCCCAACCACTCGCTGCCCTTGTCCACTCTTTGTCTCCCATTGCCTCCATCACATTCAGTGATTTTGAGATTCCCACATCCAACACGGAAGATCAAGACGCTGCCCTCTTCATCACTACCTATGTTGATTGGACACACATTAAATGTGTTATGATTGATGGAGGTGCCAGCATCAACATTATCTCCACCCATGCCTTTGATCAGTTGGCTCTTCCCAATAACTACGTCTCTAAAACTGATGCAATCTTGCGCTCCTTTAATGACACTACCGCCACGACCATTGGCATAGTCATCCTTCACATTTGCATTGGTCCATGCAAAATCTCAAAGCTCTTCTATATTATCGAAGGAGAGTTTCAATACAACATGTTGTTGGGCCAACCCTGGATCCGTGCCATGGCTTATGTCCCCTCCACCTTGCACTGTTGTGTGAAATTTGAGCACGACGGGCAAGTCCACACCATTCCCACTGACCCTTCACCCTTCAAAACTTGTAACACAACCTACTGTCCAAATGATGTCCTCATTCCTATCAAACCATCAACCCTGGCACTGCCCCCATCAGCAAAAGCTTTGACTAGTTCGCAACTGGCAGTCACCCTTACCCCTCCTCTTCAAGTGATGACCAAAGACCCCATTGAAGACATCTTCCAGTGACTTTCACTTGGGGAATATCACTTGCTAACCTTAGACATGCTCCAAAATCCACAAGAGTATGGACGCCTTCACCACAGCCCCAATTATGACCATCGGATCAGGATGGTCGTGCCTTATGGTCCTCCTCACCTCCGAACCAACCTTGTTTACAGGGGGCTCAACCAAGCTCCTATTGATGGAAATCCTCTCTCTTCACCCCAACCATTCACATCAGACTTCTCATTTCTTGGCAACCTCGCCTTTGGACACACTTACCTTTATAGGTGTGCATGGAAGGGTTTTGGTTTTGGATGCTATGAGCAAGGCTCCCATCAGCCTATTGAGCCTCTCAACGATGATGATGCCAAGAAATGGTATGGCCTAGGATATCAGGACCCCACTCAGGCCCCTTCAGACCTCTGTCCCGAGCCACCCATTAACCAATCTCCTCCAGGCTCACCCATCCCTCCTCTTTCACCCACAGAGTCGGTGGTTTCCATCCCTCCTAGTTTTTTTCCATAAACACCATCTACCTAGAACCCCTAACCTATTAGCTAAATGGGGTGTCCAGGTCCTTCCCTCTCATTTATACGAGCATGATAGAGGATGAGTCAGTGACCATCCACACTATCCGCTGCATTGACGATGATGCCATTCTATCCTACATGGGCGCTGGCGACTCTTTCATCCATCACTCCCTCCCTTTTGAGACCTAGGTTATGTTAAATGAATCAACCATTGACATTAACCTCCCTTATTCTGATGTTCCTCATGTCTTAAAGATTGGCCAATCTTTGGACGATCAGGAGCAGCTTGACTACACCCAATTCCTCTCAGACCATAGCAAGGCCTTTGCCTAGACTTACAGTGACATGCTTGGCATCGACCCAACCATTGTTACCCATAACATTGTCACCAAACTAGAGGCTAAGCTTGTTAGGCAAAATCTTTGAAAGATGCATCCTCACATTACACTCCTTGTCAAAGAGGAGCTTCAACTCCTTCTCTCTATCTCCTTCATCTAACCCATCGATTATCTATAGTGGGTCTCTAACATCATCCCTGTCACCAAGGCAACTAGGGGGATCCAGATCTGCATAGACTATCATGACCTCAACCTAGCCTGTCCCAAAGATGACTTTCCTCTTCCTAACATAGACCTACTTGTTGATCTCACGGCCGGCCATGAGATGATATCCCTCATGGATGGGTTTTCAGGATACAATCAAATCTTGATCGCTCTGGAAGACCAGCACAAGACTACCTTTATCACCCCATGGGGGACTTTCTGCTATCAGGTCATGCCTTTCAGTTTGAAGAACATAGGTGCCACTTACCAGCGTGCCATGACTTACATTTTCCATGATCTCCTCCATAAAATCATGGAGGACTATGTGGATGACTTGCTCAGCAAGTCCAAGCTTCGTCATGACCATTTAACCATCCTCAAGATCAGCTTCTCTCACCTTCTTCAATACAATGTCTGCCCTAACCCCAAAAAATACGTCTTTGGGGTCCTCTCATGTAAGCTCCTTGGCTTCATCATTTCCTTTCATGTCATTGAGATAGATCCTGCCAAGATCCACACTATCCTTGAGATGCCACCTCTGACCAATCTCAAGCAGCTTTGTAGTCTACAAGGGAAGCTCTAGTCCATTCGCTGCTTCATCTCGCAGCAATCTGACCGTTGTCAACCTTTTCATCATCTCCTTAAGAAGGGCATCTCCTTTAAATGGGATAAGGACTGTCAAGAGGCTTTTGACACCCTCAAATGCTACTTGGTCTCTCCACTAGTCCTCATTCCACCTAAAGATGAACAACCCTTCTACCTTTATATCTCTGCCACCAACCATTCGTTAGGTGCCATGATCATGCACTGAGATGAGCATCACCGTGAGCAAGCGGTTTACTATATCAGCCAAAAACTGGTCGACTATGAAACTCGGTATACTCATATTGAGAAACTTTGTTTGGCATTAGTCTTTGCCACTACCAAGCTCTACCACTATCTTCTCAACCATAAAACTTTTGTCATCACTCACACTGACCCTCTCAAGTATATGCACTCCAAGCCATATCAGAATCAACGTATGGCTCGGTGGCTCATGCTGCTTGTTAAATTCAACCTCAAATTCATCCAGCAGAAATCTATCATGGGGCAAACTATCACTGACCAACTAGCAGATGCCCCTCTTCCTGACAATCAACCTTTGTAGTTCGAGTTCCTTGATGAATCTATCACCAGCATTCCACCAATGACACTGTCTATCAAACGACCATGTTCTTCGATGGCTCCAAATGTCAACTCAGTGTGGGTGCGAGTGTCATTCTCATCCCACTTGAGGGTGAACCCATGCCTCTATCTTTCAAGCTCGACTTTGATTGTACCAATAATATGGCTGAATACGAGGCCTTAATTTTGGGACTTCAAACTGCCCTTTCTCTCAGCATCAAGACCATCAACATCTTCAGTGACTCACAGCTCATCATTAATCAAGTCAACAGTTCATACCTCTATAAAAATGAAATTTTGCAAAGGTACAAAAACTGTGCTAACACTCTCCTCGCCTCTTTCAACCATTACCTTTTGCAGACTATTCTGCAATCCACGAATAAGTTTGCTGACACCATGGCTTCTCTCACCTCACATATCCCATCTTCATCATATTCATCTAGACTCTTTGTCACAGTGCATCGTGTGCCACTGCCTTCATACATCTTTCCTCACATCAACCATGTCAACACCATAGACTCTAGTCCATGAGATGATTGGTATAACCAACTTGTGGACTACTTATCTCATTCTGTCATTCTTCCCCATCTCTCTAGCAATGCGTAGTGGGCTTTCATCAAATGCACTGCTCGCTACACCATGCTAGGGGGTCTTCTTTATAATCAAGGCTTCGACAGCCTCCTTCTTCACTGTCTAATCTCCACTGAAGCATCTCATGCCATTAAGCAAGTCCACGATGGGATTTGTGGCAGACACTTCAGTGGGAATTTGATTGCCAAGTGCATCCTTCACCTAGGTTATTATTAGCCCACTCTTCATCAAGACTGTAGTAACTACGTTCGGCATTACATCAAGTGTCAACAGCACTCCAACTTGCTCCATCTCCCTAGCCATGCCTTACAAGTCACTCAGGATTTCTGGCCTTTTTCTTAGTGGGGCTTAAATCTCATCGGTGAGATTAACCCTCACTCATCTCTTCGTCATCAATCCATCATCACTGCCACTAAATATTTCACCAAGTGGGTGGAAGCCATTCCTCTCATCTCCATAAAAGTTGACAAGATTGTTGACTTCCTCAGCAGCCACATCATCTATCGTTTCAGTGTCCCTCATAAAATCATCACCGACAATGACAAATCCTTCAAAAATAAGACTGTCCAAAAACTCTGTGACTCATTTGGCATCAAGTTCAGTTTTTCTTCACCTTACTACCCACAAGCAAATGGGCAGGCCGAGGCTTCCAAAAAAGTTTTGACTAAAATTCTCATGAAGGTGGTCAACGACACAAGAAGGGATTGGCACATTCACATTCCTTTCACTTTGTGGGCCTATCACACTAGCATCTGAACCTCTATGGGTGCTACCCCTTTCTCTCTTGTGTATAGAACAGACGCTGTCTTACCTCTCCAAGTACAGATCTCATCTCTCCACATCTCTCTACATGACATTCTCTCTAATGATGACTTTCATCAAGATCACTTAGGTCAACTTGAGTTACTTGACAAGCATCGTCTTGCTGCCCTCAACCATTGCCATGTCTACCAAAATCACATCAAGCGCGCCTATGACAAAAATTTGTGAGAACGAGATTTCAACATCAGAGACCTCATCCTCAAAGAAAATCAACATGTGACCAATATGGAGCAAAGTAAATGAGGCAAATTCACCCCCAACTAGCTTGGACCTTTTATCATCATGCACAAGTATGGGTCAGGGACTTATCATCTGTCCTCTCTCGACGGATGGCTAGAACCTGAGCCTCTTAATGCATTACATCTGTGACCATTTTACTGTTAGTCGAGTACTCATCTACTTGACATTTAACTTGAGCTCATCCCTTGAGCAATTCCTATCCTCTTAATCCCCATTCCTTTCAACCCTATTCCCCTTAACAAATCATCTACAACCCTTTTATGATGCATGGATGTTTTGTCCTGATAAAAGGGAGTCCCTGAACTTTTATAGTCTTGTCCATGACTCCAAATTCTGTCAAAAAAAAAGATGTCAAAACATATCCAAGGTCACAAAATCAAATCAAAAAGATAGACTACTCCCTCAAAGGATAGCTGTACTATCATTGTTGTAGCTAATAGACTACTCCCTTGAAGGACAGCTATTCAAACTTATATAAAGCAAAAATATAGACCACTCCCTCGAAGGATGGCTATGACTAAATATTGCTACAAATAGCACTTTCTTAGAAGCTTACCGCATCGATCAGCTTCACAAATGACCACCAAAACAAAATGACCTCTCTATGTAGACTTCTCGCATCGATCAGTCTGCACACAAAAAAAACAAAAAAAAAATGGGTCATGGACTTGGCTTGTAGTTGTCTCAGGGTCTCCTATAAAAAGGGGCAAAGTTATCCTTGCTATTAAAATGGGTTACCCTATCCTCCTATCATAACACCTGCTCATGGGACTTCGAGCTCACTTTAATGTCGAAGTGATTCGATTACCACTCTAACACAACCATGGTCAACGACGCAATGCATGAATGGGGCTCTTGGTTCTAACAACCCCTATCTCTGTTGTCATTCTAGTCCTTGTCAACGAAAGGGAAAATATGCCTTTCACTTTTTGCCTACACTTTGGTCACATTCAACTTCATCATTTGTCAAACCAGCTCAACTCAACATCTCTTTTCAGACCACTCCCATAACCTATTCACATAGTTTCTATGGACACCAATACACATGGAAACTATCGACCGAACATAATTTATGTTAAGCATAAACCAATACTTGTTGAAGCATAAATAGACCTCAATTCATTTTTAGCATACATCCATCGTGACTGTGGACAATTGCTAGGGATGAAATACCCCTCAACCAATGTTACTGAATACACCACATGGAAAAGGCTGTAACATATTTTTTTCCTCATCATTTCAACACATGACCAAACCAATCATTGACCAATCTTCTCAACTAGTTTTGAACTACATTGGTCTGAGGCCCTAAGACTGGGGCTATGTAGGCAACACTTAGATGACATGATGTCTTCTGGGGTTAGCTCAACCACCCTCATTTGTTCATCTCTCTGATGGGCAAACCATTCCTCTTCTTGACCATGACCTTGACCTCGACCTTGACTTTGACCAAGACCAGTCTATCGACCACTTTGACTAAGAAAAATCCCTCTCTTTGACCATTCCTCCCTTTTAGGGAGAACTACATTAGCCTAAGGCCCTTCCACAAGGGCTATGTAGGCATTACTCAGTCTTCTGAGGTTAGCTCAGCCACATCCTTTCATCCATCCATCCACCTTGACTAATGACCATTGGAGATCATGCCTATCTCCTCCGACCATGACCACTTCCAAGACAAATGTTGCCTTGGTTTTTTTTTCATGTATGCTACCCCACGAATGGTTAGCAAAATTGTGCATAGACTATTTATGACCTTCACAAGTATAGGATCGCAAGCCGGTTGATCCCTACTACTTGTGGCATTTTCATGTTTCTGGGAGCACATCCTGAGCCCAGGATACCTAGAGCATGATGACCATTGGAGCTTCAGCTTAGATTGAATAACCTGATCAACAGATGATTAAATGTTGGGGCTTGATTATTTCAATTTTAGCACTCCTTGACCCTTGATCTACGACAATTTGACCCGACCATCCTATGAAGTGGTATACGTGCAATCACGACTATTGCAGCATTTTCTCTCGCCATCTCCATCCATCTCTCTGTCAAATTGACACTCGATCTTAGGTTCCCTTCTCTCGACTCTGGCTTTGAGGGGGGAACACCTTATCCCATTCCTGGGGCAACCTCTTCCTATTTTTGTCTTGCAGTTCACTTGAACAACCAACAAGACAAAAAGGGGCAAATGTAGACACCAAAAACGTGTCTGCACCTTGGTCATCTTTCGTCCTCCCCCCTTAACCCCCTTGGTCTATGTCCTAACCCTTACCTTAGTCCCCTCCATTCATTAAATTAAAATAACTTAAATATTTTGATTTAGTGGCCCCTTTTCCACCTCACCCTTGCCACCTTGGATCCCCTCCTTGGATCCCCCCACCTCTCTCCTAGCCTTTATTGCCCAAATCTCCCCTTTATCCTTCCTCCTGCATCCATTTATGCCTCCCACGACCATTTTCCCCATGATCCCTTAACTCGGCAGCATGCAAGAATGGACAGAGGCTAATTTTAGCCTCTGTGCCCATTCTTCGGCCACTGATGTTGGTCATTATTCGGCTGACGTCGGTGGTTCTACCACCATCGGTAGCCTTCAAAATGTTTTCTTACAACCATTCTACCCCCTACAAATAGAACTCTCTTGACGCTCCTTGCATCTGTATTTTCTTCTCCTCCCTCTCATACAACAATGTCCAGCAGCTATAGGTACCTTGCAGAGCAGCTCCAAGCAACAGCTCCATTTGCAGGTTCTTCAACAGCTCCGACAACAGGTTTCTCCATTTTCCAACCAGCAAGTAAGAGGTAAGAGTTACATTATTTCAATTCATTTTATCATTTTATTTCATCTATCTATCCTATCTACTATCCACCACTTGCCTGGTCCTTCCCTGAGAGGCTAAAAAGCCTTCTCAGACCCCTGTCTCCTGTCCATCTTCCTTTTCCCTGTCACCCTTTCAGTCCAGTCCCAGACAACATTCTCAGTCCCTCAGACCCAAAACAAGTCCCTCAGACCTCCAGGTAATCTCACAGACCTCTAAATAGACCTCCCTGATCCTCAGATGAAGCCTCAGTCTATTCTACAGACCAAAACCAGCCTGTGACCTGACAAGACTCATCCCTGACTACTGCCCCAGCTGACCTCGTCTAGTACCCCTACTGACATCGGCAGTCTAACCGATGTCAGTGACATTCCTGACCAATGCCGACAATACCACCGACGTCGGTGACTGTGCTAAGGTAGATTGCTTCTAAATAGGTATGCTTTTATTTTCAATTCTTTCTTTCTATTTTTCATCATTTATCACTTTTTGTTTCTGATTAGCATTCTATTTTAATAGTGGACTATCATCCCCCAAGAAGCCTTTGCACGTCTAGGACCAAGATCTTTCTTGGCAATCCACCCTTTTGTCATCTAACATTTTTTGTGTCTTAGTGTTTTCTCTTTTAGGTGTCATCCTCCACAACCGAAGAGGAGTTCACACAACGTCTGAATTCTGGTGTTCACGTCTACAATCTGGGTATGTACAAAACCTCATCCATTTCTTTCTTAGTTTCTCATTTCCCTTTTTTGAATGTGAAAGCGAACATAGCGTAGAAACACAAGGTTTGGGAGAATTAATTCAAAATTAGGCAAAACAAGGATTCATTTTAGTAAGGTGGTTAAGGGGACAATCAAGTAAATGGAAGAGAGAATAAAGACTTAAAAATAAATCAAAAATTAGAGAATATGTATAAGGGTGATACAAATCAACTTAAGAAGAAACATAAAGAGGGAATAAGGCCTCAATATTTGGATTACAATAATTTATTTAAATAGGTGATTGTAGGTAAGAAAATTGATAAAGAGTATGTCCAATTTGAAATCTCAAACATTAAAAAAGTTGAGAAGGACAAGATAATGATGAACATGCCATTATAGCATGAGAATATATAAATATGTTATACGTAATAAGGAGTGATGTTAGGAGAAGAAGAAGAAGATTCTCAAGAAGAAAAATGTCTCATTGAGGAAATGAGATAAGGAAGGATGAAAGAAGGATAAATGTTGAAGAAAGAAGCATTTTAAGAGGTTATATGGCGTCAAATTTGTATTTCTAATGTTGTTTTTGATTATGTCAACGCATATTTACAAATTGATGAGATGAAGCATTAAAGAGTGATTTTAACAAGGAAGCATTTGGGTCATTTTGTAGACTCATTGAAGGAAAGTATGAATGCAAAACACCTAATTATGTGAAAAGTATAATACCTAAAGAGACAACTATAATGGTGTTTGTAGTAAAAAACTAGATAGAGATGTAGCATGAAGATGTGTATAACTTGAGACATGATGAAGACAATGTCAAAAAACAAGTTATGGTACAATTTATAGTACCTTATGAATAATAAATAAGAAATGAAAATAAATCAATGGAATAATATAGTAAAGAGTAAGAGATAATATGAATGTAAATAATGTAGGGATTAGATTCTTTAGACCTCATAAGAGATAAGACAGATATAAAAAGGGTAGAAGTTGAGCTATTGGAGCTCTTAAACCAAGATATGAGTAATTTAATGAAGATAAGTGTGTTAAATAATAAGACATTAAATATTTAAAGTCCTATCTAAGGATATTATACATCTAGGAAGATTTGATGATGCTTTTAAAGATTAATTGGGAGGAAAAGAATGAAGGGGCATGGAAGGAGGAATCTAGTGAAGACAAGCAAGAGATAGGAGGAAGTGAAGATAAGAACATGAATGTAGATGAATAAATCAAAGTACCAAGAAATTGGAAAAAGGATTAAAATAAATCAATGTTTATTTGAGTAGGATCCCAAAATTTCCTACATAGGGAGTTTGATGCATGAGCATCAATAATGCTTATGTAAATTGGGGTTTGATAGGTCAATATTTAGGTTGGTAAGCCTTCATTGGTGTAGGAGGTCATGTTGAGTCAATCGAAACCATTTCTTATATGATTATTCTAACTTCACTTGGTCATTTGATAGAGATTTTAGTTTTCCTGCCAAAATGGGAAATTTGAAGATTTGAACTTGTTACTAAGAGTTTAAGAGGTTTTATCATATAGTAAAAGCCTTGATCCTTTATAAAGGGGTAATTGGGGTTGAAAAACCTCAAAATTTTGAGTATTAATTTTATAGGATGTCCTTTAATATATACAAGTTTTTAAAAATCATTGTGAGCCTTATAATAAAATATATAAGTGACTAAGTTTTTAAGACTGTGTTAAGCCTAAAATATGGTTTTGAATCATTAAAATCAATATTATAAGAGAAAAAACCAACAAAAATGGATGATTTTTTTAAATAATATGTATTAGGATTTATTTCAAGTAATGAAACTAGTTTCAAGAGTTGTGCACAACTAGAAATGGAGTTATCCATGTTTCTATACCTGTAGGCATGTACAATTAGGCCTAAAACCTTGTTTTCACCATTTGATTGCATTTACAAGTTTGATAAAAGTTAGTATGAAATAAAATGAATTGGAACACTCTCCAATTAACATATTAAAGGATTTTATAATAATAAAAACACCTTGTATAGTTGAATTCATATTCAAAAAGTTTGATTTGTAGTCAAGAAGGTTTAGAAACCATAATTGAGAGTTAGAAAAGAGAGGAAAACTTCAAAAAAGATGAGTAAAAGGATATGAAACCTTGTAAGGAGATAAAATATTATATGTGTGAAGTTATTAATGTGTTTTAAATAATTATTGACCTATATACCTTAAATTAGAATTAGTTGATCATTTTTGTAGGTCTAAATACAAGACCTAAAAGTTAGAATTTTGTGATCTTGCATAAAGAATAGCAGAACATAAAGGTTGAAGTATATAAAGGGAGATATAAAAAATTATAAATTATGGAAGGACTATGTTTAATAATTATTATTTTAATCTTGAGGTGAAAATCAAATGAAATTTTTTTCAATCATGAAGAACATGTGAGGACAAATGTAGTGTAAGGTAAGAAGACTCTTGTAAGTCTATTTACATCAGATCGAAATCATTATTGTTAAGGTTTTAACTAATTTTTATGTTTAAATAGTATTCAAGTGATTGAGTTAAATAAAATAATACCTATTTTATGAGATATATAAGAGGTTTAATTTCATCATTGTGGTTAGTGGAGTGTTACCTTATATCTCTCCCTCATCCTGTAGATGTTTATATGAGTAAGCCTCTACCCAAAGGATATGATTTGAATGATTATATTGATTATAAAATCAACCAGGGAATTATAATAACAAATTTTTTACCTTGAAACATGAGATACAAGTCCTTAATAATGACCAAAAAAATACATTTGATGTTCCTCTAAAAGAATCAGGTTCAACACCTTGTGATCACCAGAAATAGAAAATATTTAACAATCATTTGCAAGTCCCTTATAAAATATAATTAAAAATGGAATATAATGTAAATAATACTTAATCAGATTATGATAAAACATTGGATGGGATTATTTTTACTTATACATAGCTTAGGCCTCCTATGGTTTAAATACCTTTCATTACCTTCGATGATAGTGAGATTAAGGATGATGATTTATATCTTCATTCTTTATTAATTTGATCATACATTGATAAAAACCATATACATAGTTTTATTATTAATAATGGTTCAAGTGAGAAT